>OU426980.1:83573663-84173663 GCA_911387785.2 Aelia acuminata
CAATTCAAATTATATTAAAAGAAGTTCGGCGAACATCTTTTACATCTCCCCCACTGGAGAAGATAAACAGCAACGCTATATTGATCCTCCATTAACTTTATACTATATGCCTTTATGTCGGAACTGGAACAAGTTTTGTAATATGGAAAAAAACCCGATTCTGGTTTCTTAAAGCCAATATCTATTTTGTAAATTGAGTTTGAAATTTTTTCCAAAATCTTAAATGGTCCTACTTTTAGTTCATCTAATTTTTTTCTGTTTAATCGATTTCCGTTTTCAACATATACCAAATCTCCTACGTTCAATTCACAAATTTTTCTGTTTTGATCAAAACGACGTTTATTATAATTATGTGATTGTATGGTTTTTTCTAAGGCCATTTTCCTATCTTGAATCAAATCATTAAGTGTTTTTTCTTTTTTCAATTCATCAGGAAGAATATCGAAATTTTTGCCTTCTAATAAATATTTTGGGGAAAAGTCTGTTACTGTATGTTCCGTTTCATTGTATCTTTTAATGCATTCGTGAGCTATGGTCGTCCATGCAACTCTGCCCTTCCTTTCATTAATCTGACATCTAATTTTGTTGATCAGAGTTTGATTTAGCCTTTCATTAAGGCCATTAGAATGTGGTGCATTGACTGCCGTAAAAACAATGGGGATATTTTCTTTATCTAAAAATTCTTTGAAATCTTTTGAATTTATGCCTGGATATTGATCAGAGAGAATCATGCCAATTTTATTATCCTGTATGACTTTTTGAACCAATTTCTTAAAATCATTTGAGCCTTGAGTTTTTGAGGTCAAAATGTAAGCGTACCGTGTGAAGTGATCGACAAGAAGATGTAAATATTTTTTTGTAGAACGAGACCCACCTAATCCACCAATGGTATCTATAGAAATAATCTGAAAAGGATAAGTAGCAGGACCTAGGTGAGACAATTGTCCAAATTTAGGTGTTCCTCTTGATTTGTTTTTGATGCAGATTTCACAATTTTTACAAATTCTTCTGATATTATGTGTTAAGTTTTTCGCTGTATAGAACGGTTTAATTTTATTTTCCATTTGTTTTATACCTATATGACAATAAAGAAAATGTATTTTCTCTATAAACGTTTTACTAAATTCCTCCGAAAGCAAAATCTTTTCTTTTTTTCCAATCTTTTTGTAATAGATTTCATCTTTGAATTTCAGTTTGTTTTTATTATTTCGTATATCTTCATTTTTCCCCTGATCGTTTCGGATATCTTCTAGTTTTATTAAGTTTACAATTTTTAAACAGTCATCCTGATTTTCCTGCGGTTCCAACACTGCATTTCTACTTAAACAGTCTGCTTCTAAATTATATTTTCCTGGAGAATATATTATATCAAAATTAAACTGGGACAGATAATAGGTTAAGTCTCCGAGTTCTTCATCGGTTCTAGCCTTAATATTCATTCTTTCTAGGGGCTTATGATCACAGAAAACTGTAACTGACCTTTTTTCAGAATTCTTTTTATTTACTAAATGCTCAAAGCCCCTAATGATATTAAATAAATCATTGGTTTCCCTTAAGCTAATTCTATCAATTTTATCACATATAAAGTATGGCAGCCCCATAACAATGAGATCAATTAGAGTGGTCTGATCCATTAATTTATTTATTTCTAATAGAAGCCTTTCTTTTTTTAAGGCATATTCTAATAAAGAGCCTTGTAGATATTTGAATGACATAGCATACCTAACTGGCGTCCATCCCTTGTTTGCGTACGTTTTACAAAAGTTGTCTCTCCATGTTGACCAATCTGAGTTGATTGTATGTTTTATGAGCATAGAACTGTACCAATCTAGGCATGGTTCTTCTAGAAATAACCTAAGGGTTGCAATTATATCAATATCTTCTTCTATTCCCAATCGGTTACACTCACTCTCAAAAACATCCATCCATTGGTATACATTTGGGGTTTTAAGTCCAAATTTCTGTATTACAAATTTCTCTGATACATTTCTTACATTACGACTTTCAGAAGTATCTTTATTCTTCCTAGAAAGAGTTTCCATCATTTTCGCCAATGCCTGTTCAGAAATGTCAGTAGCAAGAGCCTCCTGCTGCGTTGTTACCTCCTCTAACAAATAGCCCTTAAATTGCACATTCCCCTCTTCATCCATGTAAGTGTTTTATTTTATTATTTTTATTGCTTACGTTATTGAAATAAAAACCTGCCTTTTATCGTGTCTCTTTTGTAATGTATTTTTTACTTTTTCGTAAACTTGAGTTTTTGTTATTTCTTCGTGTAGTTTTGCAGGTTGGAATTTATCTGGAATAACAAAGGTTTGCTTAACCTTACCTCTAGTAGTAATTGCAGTTATGCAAATTATATTTGTTTTTTTATCTTCAGCAGCTTTAACTTCGAATTGAAATCCCAAATTCTCCATCCTTTTTTATAGCTGTAGCTAGTGTTGTTTTATAATGTGTTGTGAAATAAAACTATATTGCGTTTCTCTGTAACCAAAGTTTATTTTAATTAATTACAAAACTTTTTATAATTTACATTACAGGTTTATTTTAATATGAAATCTTACCTGTAACCAAAGAAACAACACTATAAGTAACTATTTCACACCTTTTAACGTCAATAACTTATATTCATTTTGAAATTTAATAATCAATAATAATCACGTTTGATCACATTTAATAGTGGTCACAATTAGTCTTATTTTCATATGTTTATAACCTTCCCGCTATCACACCTGTTCTTTCGGGATAAATCAATTACAATTCAAATTATATTAAAAGAAGTTCGGCGAACATCTTTTACATATATATACACATACACACACATACATACATACATACATACATACACACACACACATATATATACATATGTAAGAAAAATAGAAAAATAAATCAAATAATTTCCATTGAATTAATTTCAAAAACCCTAAAAATAAAAGTTATTCGTACATGATGAAGCTTCTTATTTTTGTACTTTGTTTAATATAAATGAAAATATTATTAATTTTCTTTATATTGTCAATAGTGAACAAATCCTCAAACATTAAATCGGGACTGAGATCTAGATTTATATAAAATGTTAGAAATTGGGATCTTATGGGAGCTAATATGGGACATGAAATAAAAAAATGTTTAAGGTTGTCAGGTTCATTACTATTACAGAGTGGGCATTTTGAATGGGGATCAAAACTAAAAATAGATCCGCTGATAATTAATCTTTGAAATTTATTTCCTGCTAACCTAACCTGAGAGATTATTCTGATTTTATTTATATGACAACGAAACCTTAGGTAGTCTTCACCAAAAGCAAGATTTGATAGGTTCCTGAAATGTATGCTGTAATTTGATTTAGAAACAATGTCTATGTCCTTGCTCAAAAGGTGGCTGTCCAAACTTGTGATTAAGGAATCCTTTCTCTTCAACAGAATATTTGGGTCTTGACCCAATATAGGATTTTAAGTCATAAATGTTTATCTTCCAGACCTCTTTGTTACACAACAAATCAAAAATTTATTTTTTGAAACAAAATAAATTACCACCTCATATTTTTCACAAGATACAAAAACTCGATAATATGTTTTGTAACCAATTTTTAATAAACACTAACAACAACAATTATTTTAAAATATTAGGCAACAAATTAATTGAGCTTGAAATAAAACAGTCTTACTGGATAATTAATAAAATTGAAAACAAAATCAAACGCATTATAAAAGAAATTAAATCATCTGACACAGATCATCCTCCAAGCCTAGAGAACAAAATAAATAATTTAATCAAGGAACATTTAGAACTATGGTTAGGTATAAAGAAAGAAAATTTAAAATACAAACTCAATAGGATTATAAGGATACCCAATACCAACAAGATAATGATAAATAGAATGATCAGCAACAATAACAACAAATTAACTTCAATTAACATTAGAAATCTGCAAAAAGAAGTTATAGTAAACAATACTAAGCAAATCAGTGATAAAAATGTTGACAGTCTTGATAAATACCAAAATCTCCATAAAATCAAAAATAGAGTAGAAAATAAAACTGAAATAAATATACCTAAGAATATACTTAACTTATTAGCCCTAGGTGACAATTTTAGTTTTGAATTTGAAAATAATGATAAAGAGATAATCAAAATCATATCAGATTTAGAAATGATATTTGATAGCATTGAATCACCAGAACACCATATCAATGCTACTAGAAATAACATCTGCACAATAATAAATAATTACATGCATAATAAAAATAAAAGCAAAAATAATACATCCCCACTGAACCAACAAATAGCAAAGGATCTTAAAGACTTTAAAAAGTTCATGCATACTAACAAAGAAATAATAGTTATCAAAACAGATAAAACAAAAAAATTGGCAATTATGTATCTGAAAGATTATAGAGAAAAAATGGAAATTATTAAGAATGATGATACAACATATAAAAAGCTAAGGAGTAATCCTTTTAAAGAATTAGCTGATAAAATTAATACATATGCAACTAAATTATTCAAAAAAGGATTTATAGACAAAAAAACTAAGAACATGATTAGCATTACAGATTACACAGAAACAAGAATACATGGATTATTGAAATCACATAAAGCAAATAATGAACTGAGACCAATCATCAACAATATCAAAGGACCTACGGAAGCATTATCGAAATTTCTAAATCCGGCACTAAATGAATTAAACAGAAATAACAATTATGATGTTATAAATTCGATTGAATTGAAAAAGATATTAGAAAAGATAACAGTAAAAGATACCGAGCTAGAAATAATAAGTCTAGATGTGAAATCCCTGTTTACCAACATACCCATAGAAGTATGTGTAAAACTTCTAGAGGAGAATTGGGACAAAATAAAAAATAACAGAGTAATAAAAGATAAAAATTTATTCATAGAGGGTATAAAATTATGCATAAAAAACAGTGTTCTCAAATACAATGGTAAATATTATAAACAGTTATTTGGATTACAAATGGGATCAAGACTAGCTGTAAATTTAAGTGGAATATACTTAAATAATTTATTAGATCAAAATTTGGAGAAACTAAATACAAAGACGATTTTAATTAAAAAATATATTGATGACATAATAATGATTACCAAAAAAAGCAATCAAAATCTAATATTGGACCAGTTAAACACACATCACAACAGAATGAAATTCACCATAGAAAAACCTAAAGATGATACGATAAGATTCCTTGATATGGATATAACAATAGATAAAGACAGAAATATTAAAACAAAATGGACTAAAAACAACACTCAAACCATCCCCACACACAAAAAATAAATGTAGCGGAAAACCTTATTAATAGAGCCATAGCCCTAACTGATAATGAATATTTAACAAGTATAAGAGAAAAAGTATATAAAATCTTAATTGAGAATTTTTACCCAGAAAAGCTGATCAATAAACTTTGGTACACTAAACTAAATAAGGAGAAGTTTGGAATAAATAAAAATAAAAATGAAAATATTATAAGAGAAAATAATCAGGAAATTATTAAAAACAACAATCATAAGAATAAAGATAATAGTAGATCATTAAAACTAAAACAAACCACAATAACTGATTTTTACACAAAAAATAATACGATAGATGACAAAAGAAAAGAAAAATCAGATGAAGAAAAAATTAAGAGAAAACAAAAAAATGAAAAAGGTTACAGATTTTATAAAATGAATTATATACCTAAATTAACAGAAAAAATAAATAAGGCTTTTAAAAATTATGATCACTATAATTTGAGGTTGGGGCAATATAATAATAATAAGTTAAGTAACTATTTAAACAATATGAAGGATAAAATAGAATTGAATGATAAACAAAATATAATTTATAAGATAGACTGCCAAGATTGTGAAGGGATTTACATTGGAGAAACTTCCAAAAAGCTAAAAACAAGAATATCGCAACATATTAGCAATTGCAAAAGTATAAAAAATGTAGGCACAACTGCACTTGCCCAACATAGCATAACAAAAAAACATAAATTTGATTTTAACAATCCCAAAATAATAGAAACAATCAACAACACAAACAATAGGAAAACTGCAGAGGCCATATACATCACCAAAAATATCAATAGAACAGTCAATTATAAAACAGATATTAAAATCATAGGCAGCCATTACATGGACATAATTAAAAAATTAAATTTTGGATAGATGATTGTTGACCGGATATAGAATTAGGTAGAAAATAGTCCGGGGAGGCGGTCAATAAAATACAAAATAGTATAAAACTATTTTATTGTTGTCGACGTTTCGACCCAACTATGCAGGTCTTCGTCAGGGCTAAATAAACAAGACACAGACAACAACATAAGTAATTAGGACAAAGAATATGAACTGGCTAGATAAAATATAAAAAATATGAAAAAAGACAAAAAAAAAAAAAACAAAGAATATGTACTGACTATATAAGATATAAATAACTGTAAACTATAAGGTTAAGCATATAATTTATATACACATGGTGTAATATGGTTATTGACACTGATATTGTTAACACTGATGCTGTTGATACTGATAATATAGGTGGTGTGATAAGATGGGGTAAGGCGCATAGTAGTGGATAAGTTATGAGAGTGGTGTACTATGGGTCGATAAGGTGGCAAAATGGGGCAGAGTAGAAGAGGGATTAATATATGATGGATTATAAATATAGTAAATGAAGGAGCTTACCTTATGACAGGGATGGATGTCACGGCCAAAGTGAGGGCTGGAAGGGTCGAAACTAGGTAAGATTTGTAGGAGTGGGGAAAGATGTCAGCAAAAAAAAGTGTGGGCCGCAAGGAGGGTTAGGATTTGTTTACTTAAACTAACTTTACACAAATACCTAGCATTGGTTACAAGAATAAATAGTGGCATATGAAACAGTATAACAAAATTGAGAAAACTTATAACTAGCTGACTATATATGTATGTAATTAATATTATGTGAAAACATTAAAATTGGATTAAACAAAAATTTAAAATAAAGAATTACATTACTGTTTTTATAAATAGGTTATTTCTGTATTAGATAGGAACATATTAATTATCTATGTAGCCTTAAGTGTTAGAAATTGTACAATTGTGGAACTTGACATATTTTTATAGGTTCGGTACAAATAATAATTGTTGTTTCATATAATAATATGTTCATTCTATTAAATGAATAGTAGTAGATGTGGTCTATTGCATGAATTAATCTGGTTCTATTGCATAAAATGGGTATGTAATATGACCCCTTTCATTGCCTGACCCACAATACCATCCCAGCAATATAAAACGCATCACTGATATACTAATAACCAACAATTATCCATCGAAACTTATAACAAAACTCATCAGTACATACAAAAACAGAACCATTTCTAGTACCATGACCCCTAGCCCCTTACCTAGCACAGCCTCCCCCCTCCTATATAGGTCTCTCCCTTATATCCCTACGCTCACAGACAAAATACAAAAATCCTTAACAACCTCAATCCCTTCCCTACGTTGCGGCCTTAAGCCACTCAATAAACTTTCTCTATAATCTTTCAGATACATAATTGCCAATTTTTTTGTTTTATCTGTTTTGATAACTATTATTTCTTTGTTAGTATGCATGAACTTTTTAAAGTCTTTAAGATCCTTTGCTATTTGTTGGTTCAGTGGGGATGTATTATTTTTGCTTTTATTTTTATTATGCATGTAATTATTTATTATTGTGCAGATGTTATTTCTAGTAGCATTGATATGGTGTTCTGGTGATTCAATGCTATCAAATATCATTTCTAAATCTGATATGATTTTGATTATCTCTTTATCATTATTTTCAAATTCAAAACTAAAATTGTCACCTAGGGCTAATAAGTTAAGTATATTCTTAGGTATATTTATTTCAGTTTTATTTTCTACTCTATTTTTGATTTTATGGAGATTTTGGTATTTATCAAGACTGTCAACATTTTTATCACTGATTTGCTTAGTATTGTTTACTATAACTTCTTTTTGCAGATTTCTAATGTTAATTGAAGTTAATTTGTTGTTATTGTTGCTGATCATTCTATTTATCATTATCTTGTTGGTATTGGGTATCCTTATAATCCTATTGAGTTTGTATTTTAAATTTTCTTTCTTTATACCTAACCATAGTTCTAAATGTTCCTTGATTAAATTATTTATTTTGTTCTCTAGGCTTGGAGGATGATCTGTGTCAGATGATTTAATTTCTTTTATAATGCGTTTGATTTTGTTTTCAATTTTATTAATTATCCAGTAAGACTGTTTTATTTCAAGCTCAATTAATTTGTTGCCTAATATTTTAAAATAATTGTTGTTGTTAGTGTTTATTAAAAATTGGTTACAAAACATATTATCGAGTTTTTGTATCTTGTGAAAAATATGAGGTGGTAATTTATTTTGTTTCAAAAAATAAATTTTTGATTTGTTGTGTAACAAAGAGGTCTGGAAGATAAACATTTATGACTTAAAATCCTATATTGGGTCAAGACCCAAATATTCTGTTGAAGAGAAAGGATTCCTTAATCACAAGTTTGGACAGCCACCTTTTGAGCAAGGACATAGACATTGTTTCTAAATCAAATTACAGCATACATTTCAGGAACCTATCAAATCTTGCTTTTGGTGAAGACTACCTAAGGTTTCGTTGTCATATAAATAAAATCAGAATAATCTCTCAGGTTAGGTTAGCAGGAAATAAATTTCAAAGATTAATTATCAGCGGATCTATTTTTAGTTTTGATCCCCATTCAAAATGCCCACTCTGTAATAGTAATGAACCTGACAACCTTAAACATTTTTTTATTTCATGTCCCATATTAGCTCCCATAAGATCCCAATTTCTAACATTTTATATAAATCTAGATCTCAGTCCCGATTTAATGTTTGAGGATTTGTTCACTATTGACAATATAAAGAAAATTAATAATATTTTCATTTATATTAAACAAAGTACAAAAATAAGAAGCTTCATCATGTACGAATAACTTTTATTTTTAGGGTTTTTGAAATTAATTCAATGGAAATTATTTGATTTATTTTTCTATTTTTCTTACATATGTATATATATGTGTGTGTGTGTATGTATGTATGTATGTATGTATGTGTGTGTATGTGTATATATATGTAAAAGATGTTCGCCGAACTTCTTTTAATATAATTTGAATTGTAATTGATTTATCCCGAAAGAACAGGTGTGATAGCGGGAAGGTTATAAACATATGAAAATAAGACTAATTGTGACCACTATTAAATGTGATCAAACGTGATTATTATTGATTATTAAATTTCAAAATGAATATAAGTTATTGACGTTAAAAGGTGTGAAATAGTTACTTATAGTGTTGTTTCTTTGGTTACAGGTAAGATTTCATATTAAAATAAACCTGTAATGTAAATTATAAAAAGTTTTGTAATTAATTAAAATAAACTTTGGTTACAGAGAAACGCAATATAGTTTTATTTCACAACACATTATAAAACAACACTAGCTACAGCTATAAAAAAGGATGGAGAAATTGGGATTTCAATTCGAAGTTAAAGCTGCTGAAGATAAAAAAACAAATATAATTTGCATAACTGCAATTACTACTAGAGGTAAGGTTAAGCAAACCTTTGTTATTCCAGATAAATTCCAACCTGCAAAACTACACGAAGAAATAACAAAAACTCAAGTTTACGAAAAAGTAAAAAATACATTACAAAAGAGACACAATAAAAGGCAGGTTTTTATTTCAATAACGTAAGCAATAAAAATAATAAAATAAAACACTTACATGGATGAAGAGGGGAATGTGCAATTTAAGGGCTATTTGTTAGAGGAGGTAACAACGCAGCAGGAGGCTCTTGCTACTGACATTTCTGAACAGGCATTGGCGAAAATGATGGAAACTCTTTCTAGGAAGAATAAAGATACTTCTGAAAGTCGTAATGTAAGAAATGTATCAGAGAAATTTGTAATACAGAAATTTGGACTTAAAACCCCAAATGTATACCAATGGATGGATGTTTTTGAGAGTGAGTGTAACCGATTGGGAATAGAAGAAGATATTGATATAATTGCAACCCTTAGGTTATTTCTAGAAGAACCATGCCTAGATTGGTACAGTTCTATGCTCATAAAACATACAATCAACTCAGATTGGTCAACATGGAGAGACAACTTTTGTAAAACGTACGCAAACAAGGGATGGACGCCAGTCAGGTATGCTATGTCATTCAAATATCTACAAGGCTCTTTATTAGAATATGCCTTAAAAAAAGAAAGGCTTCTATTAGAAATAAATAAATTAATGGATCAGACCACTCTAATTGATCTCATTGTTATGGGGCTGCCATACTTTATATGTGATAAAATTGATAGAATTAGCTTAAGGGAAACCAATGATTTATTTAATATCATTAGGGGCTTTGAGCATTTAGTAAATAAAAAGAATTCTGAAAAATCCAGTAAGACTGTTTTATTTCAAGCTCAATTAATTTGTTGCCTAATATTTTAAAATAATTGTTGTTGTTAGTGTTTATTAAAAATTGGTTACAAAACATATTATCGAGTTTTTGTATCTTGTGAAAAATATGAGGTGGTAATTTATTTTGTTTCAAAAAATAAATTTTTGATTTGTTGTGTAACAAAGAGGTCTGGAAGATAAACATTTATGACTTAAAATCCTATATTGGGTCAAGACCCAAATATTCTGTTGAAGAGAAAGGATTCCTTAATCACAAGTTTGGACAGCCACCTTTTGAGCAAGGACATAGACATTGTTTCTAAATCAAATTACAGCATACATTTCAGGAACCTATCAAATCTTGCTTTTGGTGAAGACTACCTAAGGTTTCGTTGTCATATAAATAAAATCAGAATAATCTCTCAGGTTAGGTTAGCAGGAAATAAATTTCAAAGATTAATTATCAGCGGATCTATTTTTAGTTTTGATCCCCATTCAAAATGCCCACTCTGTAATAGTAATGAACCTGACAACCTTAAACATTTTTTTATTTCATGTCCCATATTAGCTCCCATAAGATCCCAATTTCTAACATTTTATATAAATCTAGATCTCAGTCCCGATTTAATGTTTGAGGATTTGTTCACTATTGACAATATAAAGAAAATTAATAATATATTCATTTATATTAAACAAAGTACAAAAATAAGAAGCTTCATCATGTACGAATAACTTTTATTTTTAGGGTTTTTGAAATTAATTCAATGGAAATTATTTGATTTATTTTTCTATTTTTCTTACATATGTATATATATGTGTGTGTGTGTATGTATGTATGTATGTGTGTGTATGTGTATATATATATAAATATATATATATATATATATATATATATATATATATATATATATATATATATAAATATATATATATATATATATATATATATATATATATATGTGTGTGTGTGTGTGTGTGTATATGTATATATATATCTATATATATATATAGCTTCTGATGGGTAAATACTTGTGTAAGATGTACATATACTTTTTAAATACATGTCTGCTTGTTCTTATCTTTATAAATGTAATATTAGTTATATATAATTATGGAAGGAGAGGAGCAAACATCCCAAACCATTACGTTGCCTCCTGCATGTTTCACAGTCTGCCGGCAGTATCCTGGGTTCAAACTCTGATATTTTGGACGCCATACTTTTTTATTTCCGTCTGGTTCGATCAAATTAAATTTGCTTTCATCGCTAAATAGCACTCTTTTCCATATATCTGGTGTCCAACTTTTATGCTAATGGCAAAATTTAGTCGAATTTTTCGATGTTTGTAGGTCAAAAGTGGTCTTCCGAGGTCTGCGGTTGAAAAGTCCATCTTCAACTAAGCGGCGTTGCACCGTCCGTTGGGTTTTTCATTGATTCTTAACACTAATAGTGCTCCCAAAATGCCGAATAATTTCGTTTCAAGTAATCCAGAGGTTCAGCTTCGCTAACAATCTCCCGATCGCATCTTTGGCTAGTTTTTCTTGGACGGCCTGAACGTGGAGCAGTCACAATTGTATTTCTGGCGCGAAATCGCTTAAGCATTCTTGAAACTACTGACTTTTCAATGTCCAAAATTTCACTAATATCTTTTTGCAGTCGTACCGATTTATATAATTGCACTACACGAAACTTTCATACAATTCCGCGGCATCGTGACTGTAAAATGATAAACTCGCTATTAAATCAAAGAAGGATGTAACTGAATGGAATTTATGAACTCACTAATCCGCATACTTGGTTGTCTATCATTTTCATTTTGTAAACAATCACTCAAATCAGTATTATCTTCGACACAAAAATAGTTGCCTAATTTCTGTCGTTCACTTGATTTGGTTATTAATGTTATTCTTAATACACTAAGCTCTGGAAAAGCAAGTATTGTCATAAATCGTTAGTAGAAGCCTTAGTTAAGTTAAATACACAATCCATATAATGACATTTTAAATTTTATAGTTTTCAAAAACCAAGTTTCTTAAAATAAATATAGTTGCTTAACTTTTGTCCGCCACAGTATATACTTTATAAATTGTATTATAAATAATTTCTACATATCAACGAACAACCGAAATTTTTATCTATTTATATATATTTTTTTTTGGTTTTAAATCCGTAAATAATCAATACTTTGCAAAAATGCATAAATATTAAATTTCGCAACTGATCTGAAGCCATTGTCTGTTACCCAACTACTACGATAAGAGCATTATTATTACATTTCAAGAGAATCAGTTTATGTCAATATGTTAGTGAGGTTTAGATAATATGCAATCTGCAACTAATTAATTATTATTAACCATATTTATATCCTTTTTCTCTAAATAGTTCCTTCTTCTTTTGAAATAACGAGGAGAAAAAAAAGAAGGTTATATCACTTTTTTTGTCAATTAAATACTTGCAGTTAAATAGTCTCGGTTGTACATTCAGAATAATATCCTATAAACGCTGTAATTATATCATGTATGAGAATTGAACGATGTGGCAGAGGACAGGATGCGCCCGAGTGACTGGCGTCTTTTCGCCGTTAAAGTCCGTTTTCTATGAACCTAGTTTACATATTTTCAAATTTGACCAGTGATTTTTTAAAGAAAAATAGTTGCTCCAGATGTTTTTCGTAAATGATGGCCGTTTAATCACAAATTAACTTGGAATTTTATCTTTTACGTGAATGACTTGAAAAAATTGACTTTAGAGCCAGTAATATACTGAATAATATAATAATATACTAATTATTTTTGTTCGTTTGTTTATTTATTCTGAATCTATAACTAACCAGCTTTAACCCTCCGTCGGGCGCGTTATCTGTGAGATACACGTTTTAAAGAAAAATATTCACCAAACTGCCTTCTTGAGGGTGGTGGCGTTGTGCTCCCAGTTATGTGTTCCACAGGTCCTTCTGTAAAGATTAGTAGTGCAATTTCAATGGATAGTGCTCTGTGATTTACTTGCCATTATTTTTAATCTTCTTGATACAACGCGCCCGTTGACATAATTTTTTTCAATTCCATATTTATCTTTTTTATTTATTGATTTAGTGTCTCTATGTAACAATTAAAATATACATACATACTTTTCTTACTTTATTTCATATCTGAATTACTGTAAAACCTATTATCTGAGAGATACACGCGTCCGGTGTCGTATTTTTCTACTTTTCGTAATGGAATACAAGACTATTTTATAATTATTTTTTTTAAACTAACGCTTTCCATTCTTAAGGATTCGAATGAAACTAATAACGATTAAGTGTAGATAAAAAGAAATCATGTTTTATGATGATTATAGTTAGAAGATCTCTGAGATACACGCGCCCGACAGCATAACATTCTTGACGCGCCCGACGGAGGGTTAATAAAAGACCTTAAGAAATAAAATATAATGGTGAGTGTCAGTGATACAAAAATTTACTAAAATAAAATTCGTCATTCCGTCATGTTTGAACGCCATTTTGGAATAGTGCGCCAAATTTTATTTCTAGGAAAATTGGCTTTTCCTTAATCTTTTATCACAAGGAACACAACGATATGCAATTAATAGGAATGTGGGGTGTGCACTGTAGGGGGTGTACCAAATCATCCACTATCACCATGGTGGGGAACCTTTCTCCTTCTTCAAGTACTTCCAGTGACTCAAAATATCCACCCTCGCTCCACAGAAACTTCTACTTCATAGAAGCATCCTCTCAATCGACACCAGATACTGTCGAAGGCGGCGATTATGTCAAAAAAGAGTAGCGTAACATATTTTTCCGCCCTCTCTTCAACATGATGGCACAATCTCAGGTCATCAATGGTTCCCCTATCTTTGTACACCCGAACTGCCTCGGATGGCTTGCTCTTTGGAGGATAGGCATTAGGCTCTTAGCCTTTAGGATTTTCAAAAATTTTCTCAATGAAGGGAGGAGACAGATCGGTCTGTACGACTTCGCCTGTAGCCTGTCTTTTTCTCTTCCTTTATACAGTCGTGGTCATAGAAATTGCATCACCTATGATTGTTATCTTTTCAATCCTAAATGAGTGTACAAGTAAGGGATTTCATTTGTTTACCTACTAGCATTAGAGATAGATGATATCAGTGACTTATAGTTTAGTTGGTTCCAGAGTGGCTAATATTAAACACGTTATTTCCTATTATTATGTCCGATAGAAGGAGTTTCAAACAAATGTCCAAGAATGAAAAAGTTAAAATAGTGGCATTTTCTGAGGCTGGACTTTATTCGCGGGAGATAACAAAGAGGGTGAGGTGCAACCGGTCCACTGTGGTGAGAATAATAAAAAAAAAATCCTTCTCAGGGATCTACCGAGCGAAAGAAAGGGACTGGAAGGAAAAGGAAGACAGGTGAGCGTTAAGATCGCATGAAGATGAGATTATCATTAGAAAATCGCTTCAAAACTGCAAAGGAAATATCTAGAGATCAAGCAGATAGCAATTTAGCAGAAGTAAGTCGAGAAACAGGCTGTTGTCTGGCCATGGCAGCGTGGAGATCCCGTTTTCTGTTAAAAACTGCTTTAACAATCCAAAAAAAAAAAAACATGCATCTTACAGCTCAGACATTTTTTTAAATAATTAACTTACCGATTAGGCACTTTGGCACTGAGCACAATCATCTTGAAAAATTAAGTCTCCGCAGTATGTAACGTGGAAATTCATTGAGGGAAATAAACTCAATTCAATTTTTTTTAATATTTTTCTGCATTAACCGTCCCATCTATAAAGTTTATCTGGCCAATTCCAAAGTAAGGAAAACATCCCCAGACCATCATACTTGCCAGATGTTTCACTGTTTCTAACATACAAGATTCGTCAAATCTTTCATTTGAACGACATTTTACGTATGGAGCACTGTCAGAACTGAAGATGTTGAATTTACTTTCATCCAAAAACATTACTTTCCTCCAATCATTAGTCATCCAGCTTTCAAAATTCCGCACCCAATTAAGGCGAGATTGTTTCATTTTTTTTGTTAAGAAATGGCTTGTTAGCTCGTTTTCTTGCCCATAAACCTTTTTCTCTTAATCTTCTGCCTACTATTTCTCGACTTACTTCTGCTAAATTGCTATCTGCTAGATCTCTAGATATTTCCTTTGCAGTTTTGAAGCGATTTTCTAATGATAGTCTCATCTTCATGCGATCTAAACGCTCACCTGTCTTCCTTTTCCTTCCAGTCCCTTTCTTTCGCTCGGTAGGTCCCTGAGAAGGATTTTTTTTTTATTATTCTCACCACAGTGGACCGGTGTCTAAGTCCACTCTGTGAGGTATACATAAAGGATCCTTGGTTGACTCCTCAACTATGAACTCGCCCCAAGATATTTTTATATTTTTATTATAATATTAGATATATTTTTGTAAGCGCGACACGTTTCGGTATTCCCTGGCCTAGGACTCGTACTCGTCATGAAGTGTGATGCGCCTATCACCACAAGAACATCTCTGGTATCATCATAAATTTTTAAGGCTGGCGTCCACCATGGAACGTATCGAACACTCACCTTCCGTCGATGGAGGGCTTCCTCTGCGGCATCACAGGTAACAGCAGTGATCCTATATACCTTGTAATCCAAATCATCTGTATGATCTGTCTCCACCGCATCCCATTCGTCGTCGACTAGTTTTTACCTCCAACGAATTCCGGAATGCAGTACAATTACCTTTCCGAATAGTGAAGCCCCTTACAATGCTGTTGGAACTTATTCCTTCTGAATATCCTATTAGGCTAAATACAATCGCCTGATGGTCGAAACTCACCCTAGATCAGAGGGTCCAAACGATAATGCGGTTTGCTTAAATCGGCTATGCCAGTGTCACATCGATCCAGCTCTGCCCCCTAGCGCAAGAAAATGTTGTAGTAGCAGAGTGATTGTTCATCACGACTTGCCGGCTTCTTGTTATGAAATAGCCAAGCTTAACAGAAGGAGAGCTTGTAGTTCGATTAGATCCCCAGACCGTGTTTCAGGAGTTGGTATCTGAACATTTGATCAGGTATCGAGAAGAAGCGTTGATCGTATCTAAGGCGGATACGAGTTCGTCAGTTAGATATGTTAGGTAAGCCGTAACAATCGTGAACGCAACGTTTCTCCACCTGATGTAGCACGCAACAGTATCTGCGTGGTATACTGCCTCAGATCCATCACATCGAGGTTCGGGTTGTTAACCACGATGGTAGCGCTGGGCCTCCTCTGTCTACTGCCCAAGGCTATAATGGTACATGGGGCTATACCTCTCGATATGAGGCTAAACCCGGTGACCACGTCCCTACGGCAACACGGTCCTTGGACCGCTATTATGTCGTATATATAGAAGAGAGCGCGAAACGTGCTGGGAAAAAATGTACCATTAACTATTAACAATCCATTCAAAATTTTACCACGTAATTAATTTTTTTTTTCATAGAAATATGTAGAAATAGAAAGTAAACCGTAAGGTCCATATATTTACAAGGTGGTATGAATATATTATTACAACAGATATGTCTTAAAACAAAATTATCCCATATTTTTAAGGAAGTCACCTGAGCTCGGGGGCGTGAGCCATACTCAGTATAGTATGAACTGCAGTGTTGTGTATCCTTGGAGTCACATCTCCTGACTTAGATAGTAACTCGGGTAAAATTTTCTCAACACTTCTACTCATCTCGGATACAGATACTCTGCAACATTAAAAGTTAACTATTCGTAAGTGGGAAGGAACCATTTCCTAACTTGATTTGCAATCTAATAACTTAATATCGGAAAATTTGAACCAAATAAAAAATAGAAAAGAGGTGTGAATAAATGAGAGTAAACAGATTAATATAAACAAAAAGATGATTGGGATTGAAACAATATGGCTCTAATTACCTATGCAGTTTTATGCTGATAAACTAAAACAAAGTACTTTACTAATATAGCATTTTACGTATTTATATTCATCCAACTTTTTTTTATTATTAGACAATCGATTGATGAATGATAAATTTAATTAGTTTTATGACTTTTTAAAAACATGTTTATTTTATATCGTAAAACTAATCTCACGTCATTAAAACACAAAATTCGTTTATTATCTGAGATTTAATAGTTAAAGGACACGCAACAGTAAAGATTTTAAGAGTTAAACTTATTCTCAAAGAGAATTAATAAATCATAAATAAGGTCAGCAGATAACATAGTCCAGTCATGGGCAAGGAATAGCTCGCGGGCCAAGTGCGGCTAGTCAATCCGGCCTGCAACACGGTTTTGAGTTACCACGACAAATAAACATAGTTAATTTATAAAGGATTTTTCTTACACGTTCTATAGTTTAATATATCGTACAAAAAATTTAAACAAACTCCTTTTGTAAAGGACGAATTTTTAGATCTAAGGTTTTATGTATTGAATCAAATTCCGGCTTAGTGTCTGTTCCATCTGGATAATATTGTACGTTAGTTTTTTATTCTTTTATGTATTTGAATAATTTGTCCGCCGAAAAGTGGGGTGATTTAGCCGTACATTGGATTGTCCCTCCCTCATTCCCTCTTGTTTAGTCGTTTCCCTCATTTCCCCCAATAATCTTAATTTAGGGTTTAGGATCATAAAGTCAGAATTATATTTATTTTGGCCATCAGAGAAAGCTCAACAGTTGCCATTATTGATCGTGATAATACTAATTGATGATTCTAATAATACTAATTGATAATGAAAACAAAAATATTATACGCGCATTACAACCGCGTACATAAAGGTAATAACATATAATCATATTATAATGAAATAGTTTTAGTAAAACAGACACATAATGAGGCATAACAATTTTAATAATATAATATGTAATTTAGAGGTGCGTAATGGTTAACTGTTTTCTTTACGATCAGGATGATGGATAATCAGGATTTTCAGTCAAAACTTTTTATTTGGAGAGCCTATGTTTCGATCCAAATATGTGGATCTTCGTCAGGGCTAAAATGAAGACAAATACATGAGCAGCATGTAAAGTGAAGATGAGATTAATTACAATTAGTAACCATAAGAATAATGGAAACAATATCCAACTGATGATATTTTTACATGACATGGGTAATTATGAAATCTATTAATTATATAAAATATATCTAGCAGCACCTTACACTTGTTCAAATCCTTTCTTTCAGACCGGTCACAGTTCGTAGTCGTTCCAGAGACTTCCCCTCTCCTGTGGTGTCCCACAGGGTTCCTCTCTATCCCCCAATCTGTTCGCCATTTATATCAACGACCTTCCTCTTCTGATCCATCACTCCAATATCACATCTATGCAGACGATTTCCAAATATACCTATCCTTCCCGCCTTCCGAGTTATCGTCAGCGACAAAAAAGCTTCGGGATAAGATCGAAATAGTCTCTGGGCGGAGGCTAAAAAGTTGAAGCTGAATGCAGAGAAAACGAAAGCAATTTTAATAGGCTCCAATTATCTCCTTAAAACCGTCCCTAACATCCCTACCATGCTCCCAAATAATAATCCCATTAAATTCTATCCAACTGCCAAAAACCTCGGAGTAACCTTTGACCAAACTCTTTCCTGGAAAAACAACATCTCCAATTTTCCCGCCGTACCTTTACCACCTTAAAGAAATTAAATCACCTCCGAAGCCTTTTTCCATTTGAAACACGTAGGCTTCTGGTCACTTCCCCGGTGATTCCTAATCCACGTTTATATAATTGTTTCGTACGATTTATCTTTGGGTTTCCCAAGAAACGTCTCCATCTCACCTTTATACGAAAGGTTAAAGTGCCTATACACATCGTACCGCCATAAATATTGCCTGGCCTCCTTCCATTTCCAAGTTATCCGATCCCGCCGTCCTTCATACATCACCGAACTTTTTCATTTCAAATCATCTGTCCATTCCCGCAATACCCGTTGTAGGTCTTCTGATCTATACACTCTTGCCCTCTGAACGTCAGCTTAAGAAAGATCTATCATTATCTGGTCCTCATCCCTATGGAACTCTATTCCCCCCTTTATCCGTCACTCCAACACTCTCCCTACCTTTAAATCGCACCTGTTCAATCAACTCCTATCCACCCAGTTTCCCGAACAATTTTATAGTCCCTACAAATTCTCAATTTTAATTTTAAATTTTATAGGACTTTATTATTTATTTATTTTTTAAATATAAGTTCCATTTATTTTATTTGTAAATAAGTATATCTATGTATATATTATAAGCTGCACACATTTAGTTATTTTCATTTTAAGTCAATAAGGATATTCAATTTATTTTTAATTTTTTCATCACAAGAAGATTACTTTATCATTTATCATTTTTTCTCAGCTTTTTTTGCTTCAGTTTTTTTTATAATATTCTAAATAACATAATTCCTTGAGTGTCGTTGGCTGAAGCAGGAGATTCGTTTGGCTTTTTATGTATTAATAAAAGAATTGCTTTTTATGTATTAATAAACATGCAATTTTTCAATAGCTTAATAGTTTCCATAACTATATATTTCATATATAGGTTAGTGACAGTAAAAATAAAATAAAACTCATAACAAAGAATTAAGTATTTATTCTGGATGAAAACTATTTAGTAGAATAACTAAAAAAATTATTTCTTTAACTTACATTACTAAGGTCTAATATAATTTTACATGAATAATTGAATGAGATCTTTTTTTTTTTTACCTTTAAAATGAACTTTAAATAGCATTTCAGTAGTTAGTTTTCATGAAAAAATATTTTCGTTCAAATTAAACGATCCTAATCCCAACGAAGAACTCACAACTGAATATTTGCGTGAGATATAAAAGAATAAAGTATTTTGGGAAGGAGGTGAAGCTCTAAAAATGGCGGAGGTGGATTCCAGCATGGCGGAGGGTTCAACGGTTCAAGGCCTTCCTCCAGCGCACAATGGTCCCAATCCAGCTATCATAGTGCAAAAATTCGAAAAATCAACTTTTTTTTAAAAATTTGATAATTTTACCTATATATCTACAGGATACCTGCTGCTAATAGGTAATATTGGTTTTGAATAATTTTGATTCGTTTGGCCGCAGTGATTTTTCAAACATTGCCATTCTTAAGTACGCTATTTCAATTGAAATGTGTAGTGTAGGTATGTAAGTTATTTCAAATATAAAGAAATTTACAATTTCTAATTAATTAATTAATAACAAATTCTAATTAATGTGAAATATACAGAAATGTTTTACAAAATAATTTTATTTCTCTCAAACTACAATATATCCTCTGTAAAACGGCATATCAAAGAATACCGACGATTTTTTTTAGTAGACTTGAAGTTTTTCAAACTCGCCATGTTTTTTTTTTTAAACCTAAAACTTCATGAAGGTTTTAAAATATAAGTTCCAACGAGTTTAATGTAAGCACTTATACCATGTCATAGCATATTTAAGAACAAAACTAACTATGTAAAGTTTTGCTGCAGCAACTTGCATCCAGAGTCATAAGAGAGGAAATGCCAGGAAAAACCCGGTTCCCAGGTAACAGACTGCTGCATAAAATAATTATA
The DNA here is from genome assembly GCA_911387785.2 of Aelia acuminata. NCBI lineage: Eukaryota > Metazoa > Arthropoda > Insecta > Hemiptera > Pentatomidae > Aelia > Aelia acuminata. Next base: position 83,594,642 of record OU426980.1, read on the forward strand.
TTAAATGCAGTTGCGGTTATTTTTCTGTTTCTCTATAATTTTGTTTATTTAATTTGTATAATTGTCTTTTATAGATTTTATAATCCACTTATTTTACAGTATCAAAATATATTTTTTATAGTCATTTTCCAAAGGTTTGCATTGACGTCAAAAAATAAACTGCATTTTTCATTTTAAAACTATTTCATTTTCATGAATTTCTATTACATTTTTTCACGTAGTATATGCTAATATTTTTAGATTATCTTGTTTGTTTTTTATGCGGTATTGTAAATAATCATAAAAATAGAAATAATTTTTTGGGAAATCCAATAAATAACTAAACCGAAATACCTAGTTTGAAACAAGACTTTCAGTACATTACTGAATATCTTTCTTTAGAACCTACTTAATTAGTAGTTTGTGTTATTCTATTCCTCTGCATTTTTCTTGTGGGTATATTAATTAAGACTAACAATATAATATATAATATTATTAGCTCTAGCTAGTCCTATTTTTATGTAACTAATGTTAGACATCTGCTCAAACCTATAATAAATATAACATCAAGTTTGAACGAAATCGTTAACGAAAAGTAATTATAAATATAGAATGTAGCCCCCACTATCCCTCTTACCCCCACCCCTACCCTTCGCTATTTGTATGTTCTTTATGTTAAACATCTTCTTAACCCATCAGTAAACATCATACCAAGTTTGAACGAATTCCATCGACAAAAAGTAATTAAAAAGATAGAAGTTAACCCCACTCCCCCTCTTACCCCCACCCCTACCCATCGCTATTTTGATGTAACTTATGTTAAACATCTTCTTAACCCATCATTAAACATCATACCAAGTTTGAACGAATTCCATCGACAAAAAGTAATTAAAAAGATAGAAGTTACCCCCACTCCCCCTCTTACCCCCACCCCTACCCATCGCTATTTTGATGTAACTTATATTAAATATCCTCTTAACCCATCAATAAATATCACACCTAGTTTGAACGAAATCCGTCTACGTTAAGTATTTTTTGCACCATGAATGCTGGATTGGGACCACTATGCAGCGTCTGGAGAACCGGCCCTTGCAGAGGAGTTGGCTACCGGCTCTCATCCTAGGATGGCCCTTTGGGTATTCGTTCCTTCTTGGTTTGTGCTTGATAATTCTTCATTTTATTAGAGCTATATGACCCTAATTAAATCAATCATATGTCTCTTTCATACCAATAATATAATTTCAGATATAGAAGATATACGAAATCCACAATATTCATTTATTGTTTATATAATTAAACAAGGGTCTTGTTCAGGTAACGTAAGCCAGTTACTTTTTGGAACTATTTTAAGTTAATTAAATGTAACTGTGCATTAAAAAAACATATGTTGTATAAAAGACGAGCATTGATAATCAAAACATTTACTCGCAATTATTTAACTTATTAAGGAGACATACAATTTAATAAATTAAACTGTTTATATTCTTCTCTCCATAGAAATTCACATAAGTAAGAATAAAGTAGACTTCTACTAGTACACAAAATGTAGTTTGTACAAATAAATTTAGTGTGTGCTTCTTCTCGCAGATATCACGCTTTTACTTGATTAAACCTATTAATGTTTTAATCGCAATTTTTATTATTCTAAAATGTACAATGTATAATAAGTGCTAATATATTAAGTAAATATCGCAAGTTTAGAAGGAGAGTGCGACTGACCGGAAAACTGTATTTCTACAGGAGAAGCATCTGATGTGATCATTATTACGGTTTCTCAAGTCCATGGAAGACTGACTTGACGGCTATCCATCAGGGTTAAAACTTGGGTTTGAAAATCTGACAATTTTTTTCCTGCTGAAGCCTATTAGAAGTCTCTGTATAATTTTTTCCTAAGGGACTAGTTCCAGAGACAATTAAATAAAGAGTTGTTATTATTATTATTATTGTTTTGGGGAAACCCAAAGCCTTGAGATGAGAGGCTTACGTGTTGACTTGGTGTAAAATAAAAGTACAAAAGTAGGAATTATAAAAACTAACAATATAGATGGTATAGCAAACGAAATGTTATATCTATACTCAATAATAAGATTAAAAGTTAGATTATACAAGGTAACAATGAATAAAATATAAGAAAAAAGAGAGGTTATATAATAATACAGGTAATAGTAATACAGAGGTACATAGATAATTGCGGATACCTAGGAAATTTAAAACTAGGATTTTTGGATGCGCAAGATATTAGAGTAAATAAATGAAATGGAATGAATAAAGGAAACAAAACTGTTGTCGTGGACCGCGCAGATTACAATGATAAAATAAGCACTGTTCTTTTTTTCTCACTTATCGCCCCACCAAACGTGACCCCCCCCCCCCCCCACCATTTCTCACTCACTACAAAATTTAACCAACATCTTTAACAACTCCTAGATACAAAGCAAAAGAATCCCAACTTAGAGAAACCTTATTTCCTACAATTCCAATGCTCCTTGTTATGGTCTAAAACCCACATACCCGTAATCCCACCCACCCCATCATTTCAAATATTAATTCGCCCTCCATTACAATCCCTTAGTCATACTAATCCTTACGACGTACAAAAATTCTTTACACCTATTTGAACAATTAAAAACTCTCTATATTCCCAACAACTTTATCGACAACTTACTAGCCTCTATTGACGCCGAGAGTCTATTCACAAACATCCCGACGGATCGTGCTCTCCAAATTGTTGAAGAAAATTGAAACACTTTAGAATCGCATACTAAACTTAATCAATCAGCCTAAGAATTAAGACTGAACTGGAAAACCAAGGCCATCCTGATCGGCTTCTTAATTTCCTTCTTTACAACCCCTTACTCTACCTCGAAAGTTTTACAGAAACCCTATTTATTTCCACCCCGATATCAGATAACTCGTGATCCTTCATCATACATATCGCGTCCTTCAGGAATTTATTACTTGTCTCCATCCGTAAAACTTCATCCCTCACTTTCTTTATAAACCAAAGATTTCTCCATCTCCTTAATTATCAATCTTCCGTAAATATGTAAAATAGGGAACATATTTATTTGATTTTTATTATCTTTCTCAAGCTCAAAAGTCTTGAAGCCAATCAAATGTTTGTATTCAATATTCTAATGTTCTTTTGTAGTTTGTTTTGTTTTTTGGGTTTACTTTTAATTGTTAATCTTAATATGGATTTTTTTTTCAACTAGACAGCCGATTAGCTCTTTATCTGTTCATTATTGTTATTTTTAGGGGACTAGATGTCCCAAAATTAAATTACTCTCTTTCTTTCATTCTAGATAACTTAAATATATATTACATAAACGTAGCATATACTTGACTAAAATTTTACATGTTGGCCACAAAGCTCTTCTTTTTAATCTTTTTAATACGACCTAAAATAATGACCATAGACTTGTTTGGATATTAGGTAGATTAAATTAACAAAATTATTTTACTGTTGATCTTTAAAGATGTTTTTAATACTGTTGCAATCTTCAATAATGATCATATTAACATAATTAGAAGAAAACGCTGATTTATAATTGCGCATTGATTTAATTCGAAGAATAGTTTTTTCTTATCGCTTCCGTCACTTCGTTCATTTAGTGATTAAAATCTATCTAATGAAGAGAATTTCGCCTGATTATAATATCCGTAGAGTTTCGACAGTCTAATTAAAAAATGAAAATAAAGCTATAGTTAACATGTTGGTATATTAGGTTTAGTAAATATACAAAAAACTATTCTATTTTATTTCTTTAAATATGGACTAAATACAGAGAAGGGCAAGGAACTGTTTTAGTATTTTTTTTTTTTTTTTAATTATTCACAAAACATATAAGAAATAATATTTAAAATTGTAATTAAAATTAACTATTTCTTTGAGAAAAATGTTATTTAAAAAAAATCTACTCTCCGGTTATTCTGCTGACACTCTCTCTAATATTTATTCTGATCTGCAAATCAATTATATATTTTGCATCTAATTCTACCATAACATTCATTATTTCAGATTATAACAGCTTTGAAATCACCTGGAAAGTCAAAAATAACATAATTTTGTTTATTTACTCTATCTAATGCATCAATAAGTTTTCATCTATATTTTGATTATTTTAGATCGTATAAAAAAAAAAGAAGGAAATCACCGTTACAGTCAGAAAAATAATCATTTAAAGGATATGATCTACTTTATTATTGGTCATAAGCAATTCTTATTGTTCTAGCGCACAGTTATTCTTTTACAAAAAATTATAAAGGAATTCTTTGAAAACTTTTTGCCATAAACCCTTTTCGGAAAATTATTTGGAATGTATAATCATTGTGCATATTACTGTTTCCTGTAAAGTACAGGATTAAGTCATATTAAATCCATGTCTTTTTCAAAACATAAACACTTTTCTTTCACTTGCCTCTTTAAATGGTTGACATTCCACTAATACAGATAAAGCTCCAAATAGATATGGCTTAATTCCAAAACTGTCTCATCCATCTAAACTATTTTTATTCAGGTACAACCGTGTTTTCACTCCTAACGAAAAATCATAAGTATTAATAGCGAAATAAAAACATTGTTAACTTGAGTTTAGGTTTCCAACCATGATGGAAGAATTAGAACTGGATCACGACAGTAAATATTGATGTCCAATTTTTACAGGTGAAGTCTCTGAAACCTGGAGCTGCTTGTCACCGACACTGTTCTCAGATCCAAATGGACAAATGGAAGTTGTGACACGAGTCTGTTTAGTTGCAAAAGGACACATAGCTTAAGCATTTGATCAAAAATCCCTCCTTCTCTAAAACCAAGTAGTTACTAGGACTAAACAGGAAGGAGTATTTACATTACACTGCCATTGTTATTGTACTTTTTGGTAAGAGAAACTATTTTAACCCTAACATGAACATTGCCACCACCTTTTACATTAAAAACTGTAAATTAACATATTAGTAAAGTTCACTAAGAATTCCAATCGATATTTTAATAGTTACCTGGCCGAGATAAAGCTGTTGAAGAAATATTCGACAGCACTGGCTGCCAAACTATAAACAGAAAAAACCTTATCCCGAAGAGCTCTGTGAAGAAGAAATACCGCACCGCGAGCTGTCTTGTTACCCTCCAGGCCGCCATTTCTTAATACTGATTCTAAAGTTCGTACACCTTCTTCCTTGTCAGAGTACTGTCTTGAGTAAAACTTCTCTACCTACATACAAATAATGAAGAACTATGAAGTATATTAGTAATTTATATTAATTCTTGGGTTATATAATATGATATAATGTATATGGCGGATATAGTAAGAATAATAATTTTTTTTTAAATAAATCATTCAACACATTTATATGAAGCTATAAATGGAGTGGGCTTCAGTTCGAGAAAGAAAGTACATGCAGAAAGTGTTAACCCGTTATTTAAATAGTTCATTCGCAGCGCATTTGGCTGATAATTCCCATGTAATTTAGTGATTAAAGAATTTTTAAATTAGGGCCTATTCAAACTATCGGTTTCGCTCCCGGTCCGCTCTCGCTCTACCCCATTCACACTATGGCTCCGCTCCCGCTCCACTCCCGGTCCGCTCTCCTAATTTCTTACCATATTCACTGTTGTATCTCAGGCTCCCAGCAGACTGTCAGAGCCCGAGGTACTTTACTTTAAAGCTGGTTCAATTGTGGACTGTATAAAATTAAAATAGATTGAATAATACTACAGTGTATTAACTTAAATGTACATCATGAGGAATATTCATGGTTAGTGGTTGTTAGTAAATGTTTTGACATTAAGAAAATTATCATAATAATTGAACAAAAGAAAAATGATGCTTGATGAGTGGTATGATTGGTCGAATGAATTAAGTTGACTCACAGTTTCTTGTTTTAGAAATTTTCCCTGTTCTATTGGTGGTGCTTCTGTTGTTGCTGGCCATCTCACTCTCCCTATCCTCTTCTCCCCTGTTAGGCTTCTTTTACTCCTCCATAATTATTTGAGCAACCAGTTTATGCTTAAAACAGAGGGATCCCTCACAGTTCACAGGGGTTGAACATGAACATGAATTTTTTCCTGTAGGGTTCAGGGTCCTCAACTTATCAGAGCCCTCCAGATGGCAGCACTTGAGGTACATTTAAATTTGATTGAGCTGCAGCGAACAAACCGCCCACCTAAATTAGTCTATGCTAATTTACATTACATTATGAAACTAAACACTAAGATACAAATTAACAATATGCCCACGGATTTAAATACAATAGAGATTAAAACAACATTCATTTTCTTAAAATTAAGATTTAAATAAAGGTGTACTAATATGAGTGTGTTTTAAATGAAATAAAATAAAATGAAATGAATTGACCTCTTTGAAATAGACAAATAAACCACATCTTGAATAAAATAAGGTACTTAATAGAGAAATAAACATACTTCATTCTATGCAGAAGGTTAGAATAAGCAAAAAAAAATTAAACATCCTTCAATGGGTTAACGAAATTAAAACGTCTTGTCTATTTGCCTTAACCTTCCTCTGATTCAGAGGGAAAAAGGGGCACGATAGATGTAACAGACCTGGTAATGGTCTTGCCTGAGGGAGTAAGAACATCTACTACACGAACGATCCCATCACGACCTGGGTGCGTAGACGTTAACTTCCCAACGGGCCATTGCCCCAGGACAGACCTTCTTTCTATCAGGATGACAAGGTCTCCCAACTTGATATTCGGCCGACTTTTACGCCATTTGGACTTCACTTGTAGGATATGGAGATATTCCTTTCTCCACCTTCTCCAAATGGATGCTATTTGATTTTCGATGGACTCCCATCGGGGTAAATGAAGAATGGAGGACACAGTCGTATCCGAAGAATCAGGTAGAACGCCAAGGGGAGCACCAATGAGGAAATGACCGGGGGTGAGAAAATCAAAATTTTTGGGGTCTTTCCTCAGGGGACATAAGGGTCGAGAATTCAGCAAAAACTCAATTTTGCAGAGCGCAGTCGTTAATTCCTCAAATGTCAAGGGATTCCTTCCTAAGGAATTGGCCAACAAACCCTTAACAGATTTCACCCCTGCCTCCCAAAGACCTCCGAAATGAGGTGCCTTGAGGTGATAACCGTTTGACAATTTCAGTCTCAGCGGTGTACCGGAATGCGTAAAGTTCCTTGATGCACCGACGAAATTTGTTCCGTGGTCGGACCATATTGTGTTGGGAACTCCTCTCCTTGCGATAAATCGTTCTAAGGCGTTGAGAAAGGCTGCAGTGGAAAGCGAGGAAACTAGTTCTAAGTGCAGCGCCTTGGAAGCAAAGCATACAAATAGGCATAGGTATGCCTTTCCCAATGAAGCATTTCTTCGTCTAGACTCCTTAATCAAGAAAGGGCCTTCGAAATCCACGCCCACCTGAGTGAATGCCCTAAATTTTTCAAACCTTTCTTTGGGAAGAGCAGCCATTAGAGGTGAAGTGGGTTTCGCCTTCAAGATTCGGCAATGTACACAGCGTAGTATGCGTCCTCGAATGAACTTCATAGCCTTGGGAATCCAGTATTTACCTCTTAGCAACGCCAACGTCAAGGACGGTCCTGCATGGAAGTGGTTTTTGTGAATATGGTCTACCACAAGACTAGCAAAGTGAGATTTTGAAGGAAGAAGGATTGGATGTTTGGCGGAGAAATCCAGTGGCGAGTTCTTTAGCCTGCCGCCCACCCTGAGAATTCCTTGCTCGTCAAAGAAGGGTGAAAGCTGGACATAATCTTTAGGCGTGATTGGAGGCTCCTTGAAAAGTTGTTCTAGGAGAGAACGTTGTACGAAGCGTGAGCACACCAACTCTGCATGATTAAATTCCTGCGCGGAAATGCTTTGACCAGAACAGGTTTCTTTTGAACGTTTTCTAGAGATGAATCTGAGGATCCTAGCGACAGTCCTAATCAAGGTGACGTAGGAAGAGAACCTAGAGATCCAATCATCTTGGGGTGCAAGTCTCTTCCCTGAAGTAGTTAGCACGCTTGTTGAGGTTGGATCTTCGTTTGAGCCCAACCAATATAAGGAGGGTTTTCGTAGCCATGGAGGACCAGACCGCCAAAGTGGCGACTCCTTTAAGTCACTAGGTGTGCAACCACGAGATGCTAAGTCCACTGGATTTTCTTCTGACGCAACGTGGTACCATCAATGGGAAGGTACTATGTTGGAAATCTGCGCGACTCGGTTGGCTTCAAACACCTTTAACATGTGAGCTGGAGTATTGAGCCAGCTTAGAACAATTTGAGAATCGGTGAAGCAGGTAACACTTTCAGCAATGGATTGCGGAACTGAAGAAACTAAACGTGACTACAGTACAGCGCCACAAAGTTCAAGACGAGGTGTAGATGCATACTTCATGGGAGCTACTTTCGTCTTTGCCTTTACTAACGAAACCTTAATCTCACCGTGTTTTCCTTCCGAGTGTAAATACAGAGCCGCTCCATAACCTTTGGAGGAGGCATCGCAGAAACCAACCAATCGACGAGTATCCTGAGGTTGTGACATGCACCTTTGGATCAGAAGGGAAGATAAGGTTTGCCAATCCGTCGATAATTCAATCCACGAAGCAAGGATTTGAGGAGGTAATTCATCGTCCCAATCAATCTTAGCTTTCCATATGTCTTGAAGCAATAACTTGGCTGTAAAGATGATGGGAGCTATCAATCCAAGTGGATCAAAAATCCTTGATAAGCAAGACAATAAATACCTCTTAGTGCATAACGTGACTTCGGGATTCTTGACTACGTATGAAAACGAATCATTTGAAGAAAACCATAGCAAACCTAAAATCTTTGCTGAATCATCTGTCCGAATGGATACGGATTCACTGTGCTCTTCTCGGGGCGGAAGCAATCTTGGTTCTGAAGAGGCCCACTTCCCTAATTCAAATCCTCCCTTTGCTAGCAACGCAATTAATTGGGCTTGAAGTTCTAAAGCTTCTTCGAAGGTGTCAGCTCCGGTACAAATATCGTCCACGTAACTATTTTCGAGGATGTGACTCGCAGCTCGAGGAAACTCTGAACCGTGGACTTCAACAAGACGCCTTACCACTCTGAGTGCTTGATAAGCGCTGGGCTTGAGCCCGTAAGTGACAGTATTTAACTCAAAAATTTGGATTGCCTTTGTTAGAGAATCACGCCATAAGATCTGTTGGAATTTCCGATCCTCTTCATGAATGGCAACCTGACGGTACATTTTTACAATGTCAGCGCACAGTGGTATGGCAAAGAGGCGGAAACGAATCAAGACATTGCATAAGTCCTCCTGCAACTTTGGGCCTGGAAGAAGCGCATCATTTAAACTGTTACCTGTTGATGAGGGACATGAACCATCGAAAACGACTCTTAACTTCATGACACCCTGAGGACCTTCTTGCCAAACACCATGGTGAGGAATCAGATATGATGAGTGAGTTTTGGCAGGAAACATATGTCCTAGACCTAAATATTCTACCTAAATATGTTTGCGGAATTTGCTCTCGAGGGCAAAGAAACGTCGATAAGCTAGATCCTTATTCTCACCAATAGGAACGCCTTTTTTAAATGGCAGCCTAAGAACGAATCTCCCGTTGACATCTCTGGTGTGGGTCTTCATAAAGAATTCCTCGCAGTAGCCGTCTTCGGGGTTTGTGCGATCTGCGGGCATAGGCTCTTCAATCTCCCAAAACGACTTCATTTGATCATTGAGACACTCGTGGGTGTCAATAAAAAATGAGTGATGAAGTGTCGATGAAGAATCCTTCAGGGTACCAGTCACAACCATGCCGAAGGCTGTGGGAATCTAAGACAAACCTTCAATAGCCGAGGGTTTCGAAGCTCCAGTGATAGTGTGGTGAAAAATATCGCCTCCCAGGAGAATATCAATGGGTTTCGGTTCTCCGAATTTATCATCTGCCAGTGGTAAGCCTGAGAATTCGCTTGTCAGGGACGCTGGAAGCTTGAGGCTTGGTAATTCCGAAGTGATTTGATCGATTACTAGAGGCATGACTTCGAACTCTCGATCCCCGACTTGCGAGCGTAAAGCACACTTGGTCACTCCTTTCACCAGGTGCATGCGTAAGGTTGATCCCTAGATATATATATATATAGCTAGACTGGTTATTGAAACTTTTGAAGGGCGAATCTTAGATCCAATTTTCTTGGCAAGGGAGGAGGTTAGGAACGTGTGCTGACTTCCTGAGTCCAGAAGCGCGGTGGCGGCTATATAATCTCCCTTTGGACCCTTAACGAGAGTGCGGACTGTTCCTAGCAGAACTGCGCCTTCGAGGCATTTTGTTTTTGCAGATCCAAAACCAATAAAGGATTTATTCTTGTCTTCGACGGATGAAGTCTTTTCTTTGTTGCATGGATCTTCCCCTTTCACCTTATCTCTATGCACTAAAGTGTGATGCTTTTTTCTGCAGTGACGACAACGAAACTTTGAGCGACAATCGTTCACACGATGTCCTTTGCTGAGGCAGTTGAAGCATGCCTTCCAGGAACGAATTCTGGAAACTCGTTGTTCTAGAGGGAGTGAAGCAAAATCCTCACATCTAGCGCAACTATGAGGGCCGTTGCAGAAATTACAATGAATGGAACTTTCAGAACGAGGTGACGTGCTTCTTGGAGTATTAATGCCCGAGGAATCACTGGTTGTGTGGAAAGAGATCGCCTTTTGTTGGGACGAACTCCTTCTGGGATAATTGCGTAGAGGATTCGAGGACTTGTTACTTGCGGAACTGCTTGGACGTAACGTGGGTTCTGTAATGTCCTGTGACATCTTCAATGCAAGTTTCCTCTGACGTACAAAATTGATGACATCTTCGCTTGTAAATTCACTTGGAAATTCCCTGATGGAATCTCGTGACAGTTCGAATTGCTTTCTTGTTTCAGGGTCAAGCGCACGTAGAGCAAGTGTTGATAGCACGAATTCACAAGGATCATCCAGCTTGAGGGCCTTGAAAGCCTCGATACTATCGGCAACGCCTGTAATAAACCTCTCATAACGTTGGTGATCCGTCTTAGCGGAGGAGACTTCACAATCGGTTATGCGATGAACCAACAATCGAGCCAGTATCCTAGGATTGTCGTAAGTTCTGACTACCTTATCCCAAGCTTGCTCATAAGACTTCTCAGAAACCGGGAATTTCGATACAAGAGCAGCTGCTTCACCTTTAAGGGCAGCTATCAAATAGTGAAATTTCTCTATCTGGCTGAGGTCGAGCCGCTTATGAACCATGGAACGGAACGTATCTCTGAAATGTATCCACTGGAGGAGATCCCCTGAAAATGAAGGAATTGGTTTCTTCTCAAGATCAGGACGGCGAATGTTGACCTCTGACCTCGTTTGGTGGGATGTTCCACGACTCTTTAGGGATATGAGAATGCTGTTGGCTGCAATGATCTCAGCACGAAGTTTATCATATAGCGCATCCCACTCCTTATTAGGAAAGTTATCACTTTCGCCGATCAATATTCCTAATTGATCTCGTTGATCCCACACAGCACGAAACTCAGCCCATTCTTCTTTTGCCTCAACGTAGATTGCCTCAAAATTAGGTATATCTTCATCCCTGATGTCTTTAACTTCAATTTTACTAAGGCCCAGAATGTTACACTTCAAGAGCCGCATCTTTCTTTCAAGGGAATTCGCTTGGACAGAATAATCAGGTGCTTTCAAAGTAGAACGTTTAGGATCATCTTTGGATTCAGGCATGATTACCAAAATAATTATCAAATACAGGCCAACAGATGGAGAGAGAGAGACAGTAGAGAGGAAAAATAATGGCCAACAACAACCTAAGTGAAAGTAAGATAATCAAATAGGAAATTAAACAACAAAAAAAAATCAAACAAGAAATCGACCTTAATTTATGCTTCAATAAAGATGGACCTTAAAAGATAATGGAAAGTTATCAGAAAATCAAAACATAATAATCACAGACTCAGTTCAAGTCAGAAGTATAATCACATAAATAATTAGATGAATAGAAAAACACAATGCATAAGGTGGCTAAACTGGAGACCATTAGGTGAGAAATAGCGCTACCTGTGTTGACTAGGCGAACTAACTATCAGTACCTGTGAGAAACCTTCCTATAAATATTGCATGGCTAAGTGTTAACATGAGACAGGCACATTGCCAAGCGGGAAGACTGTGCTTTACAATAATTTTCATGTGATTTATCTAAATTAATTGACTTGAAGTGGAAAGTATAGATGCTAGTGATTATTCTATTTTCTGTAATAAAATAAAGATGTTGAATGAATCAATTGTCCACCTTACTCTATACAATTCATTGAAAACTACACATTACAAATTTCTGATATAACGAAATAAACACTATTGAGGTAATTGAGAGTCTTGTACATTAAGTGAATTTAAATTGCATAAATTCAGTGATTCATAATTAACCAATGTCAATTACCTGAGATTATATTATACTCCAATAAGTATAAACTTTAAAGAGAGTTTATTACAATTAATAAGCAACAGATTATGAAATCAACCAAAATTTTAATAAAATGGTGTAAAATATTTAATTCAGGAGTTATAAGCTTTCAATCTAAATTATCAGAACCATTGTTAACTTTGTTTAATTTTGGAAGTTGGCATACATTTAAGGTATGTAATGCTGAGATATACAAGTTGATTTATAAATCAAAGAGAAATGATGGCAGTTAACAACATAAATATCAATACTGAGTTATTTTTATAATATAGGGTAGCAAAAAAATATTTAAATAAGAAATAAGACATATCCAACATCTAGAAATAAGTGTATAACAATTAAGTTTCTTGCAAACTTGAAAATGAACCAACACTACTTACATGTTACACTTAATACTTACAAATTACTTTAATGAATTAAATGATTATTTTAATTATAGTACGGAATGCCTGGACCAAAATGCTCGGTGGTTCATATCAGGCTCCGTAGGACCAAAATGTTGTATCTCAGGCTCCCAGCAGACTGTCAGAGCCCGAGGTACTTTACTTTAAAGCTGGTTCAATTGTGGACTGTATAAAATTAAAATAGATTGAATAATATTACAGTGTATTAACTTAAATGTACATCATGAGGAATATTCATGGTTAGTGGTTGTTAGTAAATGTTTTGACATTGAGAAAATTATCATAATAATTGAACAAAAGAAAAATGATGCTTGATGAGTGGTATGATTGGTCGAATGAATTAAGTTTACTCACAGTTTCTTGTTTTAGAAATTTTCCCTGTTCTATTGGTGGTGCTTCTGTTGTTGCTGGCCATCTCACTCTCCCTATCCTCTTCTCCCCTGTTAGGCTTCTTTTACTCCTCCATAATTATTTGAGCAACCAGTTTATGCTTAAAACAGAGGGATCCCTCACAGTTCACAGGGGTTGAACATGAACATGAATTTTTTCCTGCAGGGTTCAGGGTCCTCAACTTATCAGAGCCCTCCAGAGATGGCAGCACTTGAGGTACATTTAAATTCGATTGAGCTGCAGCGAACATTCACATTATATAATTTTACACCGTTCACTTTTGAAAGGTTTAAGCTATTAAAGCCATTAATAATCGAAGTTGTCTGTATTCGGATTTTAATTAATGATTAACTTTCAGTTATTAAAGTATGTATTTATTCATCAATTTTACGGCCAAAAAAAAGGTCAATTTTTCGTTTGTTGAAATAGCTGTTAAGTGTACTTTTCTTGATGAAGAAGATAATATTATCAAAACATATAATAAGAAGAATATATTGCAACACAATGATAATTATTAATAATAATTATAAATTAATTTAATTAATGGTGAAGAAATAATTTAAATTTTTTTCCGAATGTATTCGAATACGCTTGAAATCGGTAAATGCTGCAATTTACCGATTGTGTTCTCGTCTTTTCCTGATTCATCTTTTAATTATTTTTTGCTTTAATATATTTTTTGTTAATGATCTGACATTTTTCATAATATACTGCATTTTTATTCGTTTCAAATTGAACGTTATTTTATAATAGCAATGAGTATGTAGTCAATAAATAAATCGGGGACCGTTTTTTACGAGTACATTAATTTATTGCAAAATATATCTCAAACACAACATGAATTTTTCTCGTGGAAAAACCGCGCGTATTGTTGGTTTTTTTTTTTACTTTCACTTACATATATATGAAATATATAGTAAGGGAAAGTATTACTTTCACTTACCTATATATTAAATACATAGTAAGGGAAAGTATTACTTTCACTTACCTATATATGAAATATATAGTAAGGGAAAGTATTGCGATTGTGAAAATTTTCGACTTCCGGCTTTCAACGGAAATACACGTTTTGGGGTAAATGAAGGAATTGCAATGGATCCAAAAATTGTAGAGGTGGAATTTTTCAAAATCAAGTGAGTCCAAATAACCAAGTCCCGCGAAATGGTCTGTGTGTGTGTGTGTGAACAGACTAGCTCAAAAACTATAAACCGTGCGAACCTGAAATTCGGTATTTAGTGTATGTATATGCCCATGATGTGACAGCAAAAATAATATTAAAATTGGTCAAACGGAGGGGGTACTTTATTTAATAACTTTTTACATTTTTTTCGATTTTATCAATAACGGCTTTAACGATTTTGATTAAACTGAGTATTTGATATAATAATATGCCCTAGATATGACTGTAAAAATTTCATCAAAATTGATCAACCGACAAGGGGGGGTAAAGGGGGGACTTTATTTAATAAATTTTGTATCATTTTCACGTGTTTTTTTTATTTAATCAAAAAAGGCTTTAACGATTTTGATCAAATTGGGTATTTGATGTATGTATATGCCAACATTTCATCAAAATTGATCAAATGGAGGGGGCACTTTATTTCATAATTTTTTTTCTAATTTCTACCTTTTTTTCAATGATCTCAAAAACGGCTTTAACGATTTTCATAAAATTCGTCATGTTTAATGAAAATTAGGTATATCTTATAATATCAGGTAAGCTTTATCATTACTAAAATGTTCTGATGTGGCTTAAATGGGGAAGGGGTCTTGTTTATTTGTTTGTTTTTTTGTTTCCTATAAAGTAAATTTCTTTTTGTTTATATGGAAAAATTAACTATCTCTCGTTATGCCTAAAAATAAGAAATGGCTAAATATGAAGTATGATAAAAATCAAGTGAACACATAGAGGAGAAATAAAGATAAATATTCAGTCAACTCTTCAAACACGTTGAACCCACACATGCGGAGTATGCCTTTAATGACAGGCTATTGTTTTAACAGAATTAAAGCTGTTCTGTTCATTTAATGGAAATTATTAGTTTCATGGTAACTCAATGAAGTTTTCAACAAGTACATAGAGAATTATAAAATCAGACGACTTGGAGTATTATGCTTAATTGCCGAATTATCACAAGAAAAAACCTTTATTTAATAATAAAAGAAATTAGTGTTTTTAAAGAGCAAATGAAAACAAAATTAAGAAATGAATGTGGAAAAATGTGGAACTTTGAGAAGTGGCAATTAACAAAACACATTAATTTCTAATTTAACTAAGTTGGTAAGTGAAAGTTGTGTGTTGCGCGCACGCACCAGATTTTTTTTTTCATGTAAATGTTAAAATTTAATAAATATGAGAGTTCATGATAAAATTAGTTCTCATCTCAGTTCCATCACTTGTAATAAAACTAGTTACTGCGGATTACTTAAAATAAAGATAATATATGTTAAAAACAGAATATATCAACATTTGCTTGTTGTATGCTGTGTATGAGGGCTTAAGACAGCTTTAGTCATCAATAACTGTTGGTTTTGGTTATAATCCTTTAACCCCGTCAAAACCCTCCCCCATCAGGATTCTGCATGGGCGCCCTGATTCACAGGAAGGCTTTTCATAGGACTCCTTAAAGATTTGTTCCATTCAAGGATTAGTGTTTTTAAATTTTGCAGGAGACATCTAATTTTTTTGTAATATTGTTCCATATTTGAGCCATTTGAATCCGTAAGCTTTCAATCCGCATTATACCCGATGTTTATGGAATTATTTATTCTAAATTCCTGGTTTTGGCTCATATTGTCTAAATTATGTTTCATTATTTATAGTTATATTGTCATGGGGCATTATTTATGTATTGTTAAAATAATTCATTATTGTTCAGAAAGTCTGGTCATTAAAAATCATTTTTGTATTTGTTCTGAGAATTGCAAGCTAACTTATTTCTTAGCTTAAACCAATTTTTACAGTAACATTTTTGGTTACTCCGGGCCTGAATAATATTGATTCAGAATGGACAATGAAGAGGTGAGACGTCTTAGAAGCCGAGACATCCCATTAAATCGGAGACAGGAAGACGATGTTGAAGTCCAACAGCACCAAGGTATGAACATTGGTAGTAGCCAGAGAGGCTCTAATAATTTTGGTTCGCAGGTAGCTGTTGGCGAAGACATGACTTCACAAATCCGAGGCGAAGAAGTAACGTCGAGGCACGGTAGTAACGTCTCTAAAAAAACAGAACTACAGTCCCAACTAGAGGAAGCTGAAGCAGTCTATCGTTATAGGAAACGAGCGCGGGAGTTGACGAGGATGAAGGAGGAGCTGGAGGAGGAGTACCGTTTGGAGCGACTGCGGAGAGCGGTAGAAAAGGCTAGTTCCGCCGGAAGCGGTGCTGGAGTCAGCAAGATTAGCCAAGCTTCCTCGGTTCCTAGTCCTTATAGGGAATCTACCAAAAACAAAGTAAGGGATTGGGTAAGCAAACACAATTACCTAATAGATGAGGAAGAAGGATTACGAGAGGTTCCTCCTGAATTTACTGATAATTCTAGGCAGCCATCCCCAATGTCGCGACCACGGTCTACGATTTTGGCCCAATCTAAGCCTCCAATTAATAATCCTGTTTGTTTAAATCCCTGCCAACAGCCCCATTTTTCTATTGAGACTTATCTAGCGCGAAAATCTGTAGGAAAAGCTCTTCCATCATTTAGCGGTGACCCCTCGGAGTGGCTACATTTTATTACTAGTTTTCGTAATTCAACGAAAATATGTAAATTTTCTGAGGCAGAAAATTTACAGCGAATTAGTAAGTTTTAGTAGTAGGTTTTATTTACCTACCTACCTACCTAGTAAAGCCCTACCCCTAGCTAGTAAAGCTCTTACAGGTAGGGCAAAAGAATCTGTGAGATCCCTATTATGTGTTCCCAATTCGGTTAATAAAATTATACAAATTTTAGAGCTACAATATGGTCGTCCAATCATTATAATAAATAACCTTATTGAGGAAGTTAAAAGGTTTCCTAGATTAGCAGAGGATAATTTGCATAGCCTTTTGGATTTAGCTACTAAAGTATACAATCTGACTGTAGCGATAGAAGGCCTAGAGGAATATCAGTTTTTTACTAACCCTCAGCTTATAGACGAAATCGTAAATAAGCTAAATGCTAATATAAAATTACAATGGGGAGAAACCGTTGTTAGGTTAGGAAAAAGGGCTGATCTTAGGGATCTTAATGATTTTCTTTATAATAAGGCAGTCGCTGTTAATCACGCTTCATCTGCTTCATCATGGAAAATAAATTCTCGTAAAATTCATGCAATAACAGAGGTTGAAGATAAGCGTGTAGATGAAATGTGCAATTATTGTACAGGAAATCATAAGATTATAAACTGTGAAAGATTTTTATTACTTTCTGTATCCGATAGACTTAAATGGGTTGGTGAGAAAAGGTTATGTTTTTTATGCATGGGCAAATTCCACCGAGCAGCCAAATGTAGAACAAAGATTCGCTGCGGAATGGGAGATTGCAAAGCTTCTCACTACTCGTTACTCCATCTTGAAACAGAAGGTAATGCTACTCGCACAGGTTCTAACAGTGTAGTTGCCTACAGCACAGGCAATTCGGCCTCCACGTTATTGAAGATACTCCCAGTTCGTGTAAAGGGTCCCTTGGGTAGTACAGTTGTAACAGCCTTGCTTGACGAAGGTGCTGATTGTACCTTAATAGACAGCAAGCTGGCAAAGTCTTTAGGGTTAAAGGGGAAAAGGTCTCCTTTATGTATTCAGTGGATACAAGGGGAAACAAGATCGGAAAATGATTCGGAGGAGGTTGATTTGTCAATTGGGGGAATAAATAATAAAAGTAAGGTTTATAACCTCACAGGTGTTCGAACTGTTAATAATTTATCATTGCCAAGACAACAAATTAACCTGAAAAAATAAAAAAATTCGTGGCCTCAAATAAAATATATTCCCCTTAATTTTCGTGATGAAGCTCCAAAATTATTAATTGGCCAAGACCACTGGAGCATTATAGAAACCTGTAAAAGTCGGCGTAAGTCTTGGAATGGTCTCGGGCTTAGCAAGACAAGATTGGGTTGGGTCCTTCACGGAAGGGCTGACAATCGTATGCAATCGGTCATTTGTCACCCCCTGCATTTATGCCAGGTTCAAAAATCCGACGAAAACTTACAGCAGCTAGTAGCCGAAAATTTCAATATTGATAGCTGTTATGAGATGGAAGATAATTTTAATAAATCTCTATCGATTGACGATAAAAAAGCTGTAGTAATTTTGAATAAAACGGTCAAATTCGTAGGTGAACAATGGGAAATAGGCTTATTATGGAAGTATGAGCAAAATCTGGCGGTCGATAGTCTTTATTGCGTCGAAAATAAAATGTCTAAAGACGCTCGTTACAAGATGTTTGTAGCACATCGAGTAGGTGAAATAGCAAGGCTAACGAATCCTGAGCGATGGAGGTGGGTGCCAGGTACATTAAATCCAGCTGATTGGGCGACAAAGGATAAAACGTGTAATTTGGACCAATGGTTTAAGGGTCCAAAATTTCTGCAAGGTGGAGAAGAAACGTGGCCAATTTCCCCTGACACCGAAATGGACGCTGGAAATTTGTGTGAGCTAGAGCGGATGAATTTAGTTCTTTCTTCTCAACCGGGGTTTGGGTTTTTACCAGACATCAACCGTTTTTCGAACTTTTCTCGATTAATTAGAGCATCGGCTTGGACCCTAAGATTTATTGAAAATATGAAGAAATGTCTCTTAGGATGTACATCTCAGAGCTTTTCCGCAAAATTTCTTTTGTTACCTGTTGAAGAACGTTCGGCAGAAGTGTTCTGGTGGAAACATCTTCAGCTGCTCCATTTCTCTCAAGAAATAACGTGTTTGAAGGCTGGAAAAGCGGTGCATTCTAGTAGTAAGATTTATCGGCTCAGTCCCTTCTTAGACGACCAGGTGTCTTACGCGTTAGAGGGCGAATTGGAAAGGTTATCGATGTTCCTTACGACTCACAGCACCCCGTCATCCTAGATTCACGTAATCGTTTCGTAGAACTTCTAATTGACAAATATCACAGGAAAGCCAATCATCAAGGGCAGGAGTATGTGATGAATGAGCTACGACAAATTTATTGGATTTTAGGTCTTCGTCGAGCAGTAAGGCGTTCTTGGCATCGTTGCCTTCTATGCGCAAGGGAGCGGTCGAAGCCATTTCAACAGCCTATCGAGAGACTTTATCATAATGCTCGTCCTTTCACAAATGTTGGACTGGATTATTTCGGACCACTGATGGTGACAGTGAAGCGTTCTAAGGAGAAACGTTATGTAGCTTTGTTTTCATGCATGACTACTAGCGCTATCCATCTAGAGCTCATCCGAGATCTCACCACGGAGGGAACCCTTCTAGCAATAAGAAGGATGTCTGCAAGAAGAGGATATCCCGAGAAGATATGGTCAGATAATGGAACCAATTTCCGTGGAGCAGAAAAAATTATCAAGGACGGTTTGAAAAGGATGGACCAGGACACTATGGCGCAAGAACTAAGTAGCCATCAAATAGAATGGAACTTCTTGCCCCCTGCGGCACCTCACATGGGAGGAAGCTGGGAGAGATTAATCCGCTCTGTTAAGAAGTCCTTGACGCATACCCTGAAATGTCAAGCTTCGAGAGAAGATGTTTTAAACACACTGTTGGTGGAGGCTGAGAACCTGATAAACAGTAGACCAATAACCACGGTATCGGATGATCCAGAAGATCCTGAGGCTTTGACACCAAACCATTTCCTCCTTGGATCTAGCAATGGCTTGCCTCGATGGGCCCCCAATGATGAGAACTTTGACCTGCCTAAAAGATGGCAGCTAGCACAGCAATTAGCCGACAACTTCTGGCGCAGATGGCTGAAAGAATACCTACCGAGCCTAATAAAGTCATCACGTTGGTTCGGGAAGACTGAAGAGATCAAGATCAATCAGCTGATCTATCTAGCAGAACCCAAAGAGCGACGAGGTGTATGGAAGCCTGGAAGGATTGTGGCGGTGTATCCTGGAGCCGACGGGAGGACGCGAGTCGTGGATGTGAAGACCAGCTAAGGGATCATCAGGCGTCCGGTTACTAAGCTTCTTCCTCTCCCGCCTTCTGGCTTGTAGCTGCCGCTACTAAGGGAGGGAGGATGTTTATGGTATTATTTATTCTAAATTCCTGGCTCATATTGTCTAAATTATGTTTCATTATTTATAGTTATATTGTCATGTGGCATTATTTATGTATTGTTAAAATAATTCATTATTGTTTGAGAAAGTCTGGTCATTAAATATTGTATTTGTTCTGAGAATTGCAAGCTAACTTATTTCTTAGCTTAAACCAATTTTTACAGTAACACCCGATATCGTGTTAACCTGATTAATAATTAATTTAATGACCCATTTACCTGTCATGTGTTTTGAGGGAGGGTGAAATGTAATTATGTTAAACTATTTAGTTGGGGTATATTATTTTAATATTAATATTATAATATAATATTATATTATAAAGTTAATATTAAAATATTTTTTACTTTCACTTACCTATATATGAATTATGTAGTAAGTGAAAGTATTGCGATCGTGAAAAATTTCGACTTCCGGTTTTCAACGGAAATACACGTTTTGGGGTCCACTGAGTCCAAATAACCAAGTCACGCGAAATGGTCTGTGTGTGTGTGTGTGAACAGACTTGCTTAAAACCTATAAACCGTTCGAACCTGAAATTGGGTATTTAGTGTATGTATATTCCCGCGATGTGACAGCAAAAATTTCATCAAAATTGCTCAAAGGGAGGGGGAACTTTACTTAATAACTTTTTCGATAGGTTAAATGATGGTCAGGATTTTCAGTTACAATGATATTTATTATGGTAAGCCAACGTTGGCTTACCATAATAAATATCATTGTAACTGAAAATCCTGACCATCATTTAACCTATCGTAATTGAAGAACAGTTGACCATCACTCATCTCTATTAATAACTTTTTAAGTTGTTTTCGCTTTTATCAAAAACGGCTCTAACGATTTTGGTTAAACTGAGTATTTGATGTATTAATATGCCCGAGATATGACTGTAAAAATTTCATCAAAATTGATCAACCGGAGAGGGGACTTTATTTAATAAATTTTGTATCATTTTTACGTGTTTTTTTTTATTTTTTTTTATTTACTCAAAAAAGGCTTTAACGATTTTGATCAAATTGGGTATTTGATGTATGTATATGCCAAAGATGTGATAGCTAACATTTCATCAAAATTGATCAAACGGAGGGGGCACTTTATTTCATATTTTTTTTTCTAATTTCTACCTTTTTTTCAATGATCTCAAAAACGGCTTCAACGATTTTTATCAAATTCGTCCTGTTTAATAAAAATTAGGTGTTCTTTAATATCAGGTAAGCTTTATCATTATTAAAAAGTTCTGAGGGGGCTTGAATGGGGTAGGGGCCTTTTATGTTTGTTTGTTTTTTTGTTTCCTATAAAGTACCTTTGTTTGTGTTTATATGGAGAAATTAACTGTGTCTCGTTACGCCTAAAAATAAGAAGTGGCTATATATGAGAAATGATAAAAATAAAGAAAACATATAGAGCAGAAAAAAAGAAAAATATTCAGTCAACTCCTAAAACTCGAGCCCACGCCTGCGGAGTACGCCTTTAATGACAGACCATTGTTCATAATTAAAGCCGTTCTGTTCATTTGAGAAGTGGATTTTAACAAATCGCATTAATTTCTAATCTAAGTAAGTTGGTAAGTGAAAGTTGTGTGTTGCGAGCACGCACCAGATTTTTTTTTAATCATTTCAAGCGTATTGGAATACATTCGGAAAAAATTTAAATTAGTTCTTCACCATTAATTAAATTAATTTATAAATATTATATATATATATATATATATATATATATATATATATATATAAAAGTTGAACTTTTTTGGCCGTAAAATTGATGAATAAATAAATACTTTAATAACTGAAAGCTAATTATTAATTAAAATTCAAATACAGACGGCTTCGATTATTAATGGCTTCAATCGTGAACGGTGTAAAATTATATAATGTGAATATGATAAGACTTTAGGAGAGCGGACCGGGAGTGGAGCGGGAGCGGAGCGATAGTGTGAATGGGATAGAGCGAGAGTGGAGCGGGAGTGGAGCGTGGCCGGACCTGTACCAATATTGTGATTACCCTCTTTCTATTTCTCTTTAGAATATTTTGCCAGTGAGGCCGGAGCGGGAGCGGAGCGATAGTGTGAATGGGGTAGATCGAGAGCGGAGCGATAGTGTGAATCCGCCCTTAATCGGCCTGAAAACTTCATTGATATTCGAAGACAAAGGAAGCGGCTCAGTTGTGTCTTGACTAGGGTTGCCAGACATCTCGTATTTCCCAGGACGTCCCGTATTTTAAGCTTAGTTTAAAATGTCCCGGCGGGACTGACTCAGTCCTGTATTCGAACCGTGCTTCGGTTTTTATTATTAAGACAATAATACTCACGCACGCAACGTTCGCAACTTTGCATACACATCAACTCGGATTAAAGAAGTTCGAGAGAATTTGTGGTTTAATTATTCACTTTAATTTAAATTAATAATTTAAAGATTTTTCTCGTGGTCATGGTGGTCTGAGTGATGTAAAACAATATACATCTACTAAATGTCACATGACTGTTGTTAGCAATAGATCATCGAGTAATTTAACACAATATTTTTCAAAGCCTGATAAGTCTGCCTCGGACACGGAAGAAAACATAGTTGCTGGAGAACTCGCATAGGTTTATCATACGGTAAGGCATTTCCTTAGCTACAATACACAAATTGTTACCAAATAAGGATTCAAAAATTGGTCAGAAGTTTAGCTGCGGCAGGACAAAAGCAGAATCTATTATATGCGAAATACTGGCCAAGGAATCTGTTAAAAATATTTTAAAGACTGCACATGAGAAAAATCTATACTTTTCGATCGCGACAGATGTAAGTAATAAAAAAAACAGAAAAATGTTTCCAATTTGCATACGATACAGGGATTCAAAATCGTCTTTTGTATAATGCAACCACGAATCAGCAAATGAAGTAAATAAATTATTATTAGACACACTGGAGAAAAATGGATTATTTTACAATAGATTATCAGCATGTTATACCCATAATAAGAATGTAAACTTCGGCAAAAACCATTCAATTTATACACTTTTGCTGTCTAAAAATAAAAACATTATTAAAGCTGGTTGTTCCGTCCATATTCTTCATAATTCTGCAAAACATAATACCAATAAATTGGAAGTGGACATTGAAATTTGATACTGAAAATTTGTTGGTAACTTTAGTAGATCTGCAAAGAAAAGAGCGGTCTTGGAACTCCAATTTGAAGAGAAAGAGATGCAGTGGGAAGAAATAATCAACATGTCACGACGAGAGTTTTATCTCTTGGTCCTGCTGTTGAAAGAATCATTAAAATATGGCCTGCCCTGAAATCTCATTTCCTGGAGTTCCGCAATGAATGCCCACGTTCAATGGAGAAAATAATCACAAATGATGACAACGAGAAAAAGACTTTGGCATATTTGTCGTTTAACAATTTAGCATAAGTAACAATGAAGAAGATTGAATCAGATACTCTGGCAGTTGTTGAAATGCATGGGATTCGCGAGAAGATCGAGCAAAGAATAAAAGACAAGATTTTTGGCATTCAAGCGAGAGACATAATGCGTGGTTTGAATTGATGACCGTTTTTAATTACGAGTATAATTGTGTTGATTTTTATAAATATGTTAAAACTGACTTTCTCTTCGGAGAAATATAAAAAAAAAAATAAAGAATGTCACTATATAATTTTGTTTTTTATTGGTCCCGGGTAAAAAACTAAATTCCTGTATTTTTTGCCTATTTAAGCATTTGTCCCTTATAGGCTGAAAAAAAAATCTGGCAACCCTAGAGTCGTGACAGTGAAACAATGCGTATCTGCTAGTCCTCCGAAGCTCACCGCTACTAACATTTACATAGAATATTATAACTTATTTTATTTTATTTTTGTGCATAGAATCCTTGATTTTTTTCTTTTGTTGTATATAGAATTTACGTAGTAAGTAATTAGTAAGTTCAGATTGAAGAATTACGCATAAGCAATGAACCTAGAAAATTCTATTGTGCAATAAGATACATGAACAGAAGCCTTCAATCCAAAATAGATTCATGTAAGGATAAGGGTGGAAAGGTATTAGATAGTGAGCATGTAACAGCAAGATAGAAGGAATATTTTTATGATCTGTTAAATAATACTAATGTGGAAAGGGAATCTGACATTATTTATTCTGAAGTCGATGTTGATCTGGAACCATTATCTAAAGAAGTAAACGACTCGCATGAAAAACTGAAGAACAGGAAAGCTCTGAGTGAAGACGGCCTTTGTGCGGAATTCTTTAAGCATAGTGGAGAGGAACTATTAAATCAGCTGTATCTCCTAATAGAAGAAATATGGAAAAAAAGAAAGTATGCTGAGCTGATGTGCCAGCATTATAATGCCCAATTTATAAGAAAGGGGATAAACAGCTATGCCAGAAGTATAGAGGAATCTCTCTGTTCATGCTGCATATAAAATCCTCTCAAATATAATTGCTAAAAGACTCAGTGAATTCACTGAAAACATACATGGAGAATACCAGTGTGGGTTTAGGCGAGAGAGCGTTACCGCTGATCAAGTTTTGTAATGAGGCCATGGGCGGATCCAGCCGATCGTAAAGGGGGGCTGCAGTCCTAAAGGGGGGGGGGCTGCAGCCTGTTAGATCGAGGTATCGATCACGTGTCGAAAAATGGCATATGATTATTTGAATTGTATATAAAATATTCATTAAATTGCTAGATCGCTAACTCAAAGGTTGTTTTATTATTTATTAATATATAAAAATTGGCGACGAGGCGGTTTATGCCACCGAGAAAAGCCACGCGTGCGGCTAGGAGGCAAGATGACTGGTCGGAAAAAAGAGGAAGCTATAGTACCTCGGAAGGTAGGCGAGTCTTCAGCTTCGGGTTTCGCGCCAGCGGGGTTCCTTCTACCGCCACCCAGCGAGTTCGACGTGGAAAAAGACGACTGGCGGATGTACCAAGAGCGTCTAGAAGAATTTTTCATCATAAACAACATAGACGAAAAAAAAAAGGTATCCATTTTGATTAGCATAATAGGAAAAGATGGTTATCGATTCCTGCGCGATCTTCGTGATCCAGCTCTGCCAAAGGATAAGTCCTTTCAGGAACTGTGTTCAATTAGATCAAGGCACTTCGTTTCACGAATTTCTATTTTCAGGCAAAGGATTAAATTTTATGAATTGTCACAAGGCCTAAATGAATCTATCATTGGAATTGGTACAGGTGCGTGAAAAACGGCGCGGTTTTATGTAAATTTGGCAATTGCCAAGAAAATATTTTAGAAGATCGATTTGTTTGCGGCCTTTCTAATAATTCTATTTTAGATAGGTTGTGCTGAATCCGGATGACAAGTCATTCCTTGACTTTTAAGAGTTGGCCTTACAAAGGGAGGCTTCGGAAAAGGGAAAGATCAAACCTTTGGAGGAGGTTGATAAAATGGTCGATACCAGCCGTCACAATGATAATGAAAAGTGTGGTAAATCAAATCACTCATTTGAGAAATGTAGATTTAAGTTATACCAGTGTCACAAATGTGGAAGAAAAGGGCGCATGGCAAACGTCTGTAAGGGTCCGTCACGTAGGACGAACCACCTTGAGGATGACCAGGTTTCCGATAGCTGTGTCATGATTGAAGATATTTAAGGTGAATTCCGAAATCTCAGTTCCTCCGTGGATGGCTTACGTTATTTTCGCATGAAAACCATTAAGGTTAGAAGTGGATACAGGTGCTGGGGTAACAATTATGCCGTCACATGTTTATAAGTCCACCTTCAGTGATCTACCATTACTTAAGACCGATTAAAATCCGATTGGTATTATAAAGGGCAAAGTAGTCTGGCGTGAAAAAGAAGCGGAAGGGCAAATTATAGTTGTTCCTAATGGATCCATATGCTTAATGGGACGTGATTGGATTAAAATATTTGGTTTGCGTCTTGAAGGAATAAATTTTAATGAGGATATCAACGCTGTGGGCTTAGATAGCTTACTCGAGAAATTTAAGGATTTTTCCGAGAGGAGTTAGGCTTTTACAAGTTTGATAAAGTAAAATTACGTTTGAAATCCGATGTAAAACCAAAATTTTGCAAACCCCGACCCATTCACTTTGTTTTTCGGGAAAAAGTTGATGAAGAATTAGAGAAATTGGAGAATTTGGGAATGATTAGCCGAGTTGATCACAGCCAATCCTTCTGGTACGCCGTTAGTTCCAGTCTTAAAGCCAGATGGGTCGCTTAGGTTGTGTGCTAATTACAAAATCACGGTTAACCCTTGTTTGGAAGATGAAAATTTTCCCCTACCTCGAATTGAAGAAGTGTGGGATGCCCTTCAAGGAGGCGTTTATTTTTCAAAAATTGATTTTGTAAGGACATATAATCAGCTGGAGCTAGACGAGGAATCGAAGATGATCTTGGTCTTTGGCATGGTCCACGCACAAAGGTATTTTTAAAGTAAATAGGCTAACTTTTGGGCCGAAGGTAGCTGTACATAGCAGTATTTCAAAGAATTTTAAAGGGCTTAAGGGGGGTTATAAATTTTCTGGACGACGTCATAATATCAGGCAGGACTCGTGAGGAACATATGAAAAACTTACGTGAAGTTTTTAAACGTCTTCTGGAGGCCGGGTTCACTCTGAATGTGAAAAAGTGCTCGTTTTTTCAATAAGAAATAAAGTATTTGGGCCACATCATTTCCAGCGCTGGAATAAAACCGGATCCGGAAAAATTGAAAGCTCTTCTTGATTTACCAGTACCCAAAAATCCTTCGGAAGTTCGATCATTTGCAGGGGTGATAAATTACTATGGGAAGTTCGTTGCAGGTCTGGCAGACATAATGTGTCCCCTTTATAAATTATTAAAAAAGGACACCAAGTTCAATTGGACTTCTGAGTGCCAAATCGCTTTTGATACAGCTAAAAATAAAGTCGCGGAAGGTTCTACAATGAGTTGTTTCGATCCCAAGTTGCCCGCTTAAGCTTTTCTGTGATGCTTCGAGGTATGGGTTGGGCGCAGTACTTGTTCACGTACTTCCTTCTGGAGAAGAAACACCCGTTTGCTATGCATCTCGTTTATTGAATGCTGCCGAGAAAAATTACTCTGTCATCCATAAAGAAGCTTTAGCTATATATTGGGGTATTTCCAAATTTTACCAATATTTGATGGAAAACAGATTTATCTTGGTTACTGACCATCAGCCGCTGGTAGCATTGTTTGGGGAAAAGAAGGGAATCCCGGAGATGGCAGCGGGAAGACTTCAACGGTGGGCTTTTTATCTGTCCGGCTTTGACTTTTCAGTTCAATATACCAAGAGCAGTTCTAATCCAGCGGATGGATTTTCTAGACTTCCGATAGGGAGGGCTCCACCGGAACATCATCACATGCAGAGATGGGCAGATTCGTATTCGTAAATTCGAATCCGAATTTGATTCACAGCATCTTAACGTGTCAATCCGAATACGAACACATTCGTATTCACAAGTGTGAATCCGAATACGAAATTTGGATTCACACCTATGAATCCGAATCTATTCGGATTCAAACCTATGAATCCAAATCTTTTCGGATTCACATCTATGAATACGAATCCATTTGGATTCACTGAAATATTCAATTCAAAATGCCAATATAAATAAAAATCTATCTGTCTGGACCTCGCTACAGGTTGGGTTCTGGGTATTAGCGAATTTCTGAAGAAAAATTACGGTATTGCAATGGGTACAAAAATTGTCGAAGTGGAATTTTTCAAAAAAAAAATCTGGTGCGTGCGCGCAACACACAACTTTCACTTACCAACTTACTTAGATTAAAAATTAATGCGTTTTGTTAATTGAGACTTCTCAAACGGCTTTAATTATGAACAATGGTCTGTCATTAAAGGCGTACTCCGCATGCGTGGGCTCGAGTTTTATGAATTGACTGAATATTTTTCTTTTTTTCTGCTCTATATGTTTTCTTTATTTTTATCATTTCTCATATATAGCCACTTCTTATTTTTAGGCGTAACGAGACACAGTTAATTTCTCCATATAAACAAAAACAAAGGTACTTTATAAGAAACAAAAAAACAAACAAACATAAAAGGCCCCTACCCCATTTAAACCCCCTCAGAACTTTTTAATAATGATAAAGCTTACCTGATATTAAAGAATACCTAATTTTCATTAAACATGACGAATTTGATAAAAATCGTTAAAGCCGTTTTTGAGATCATTGAAAAAAAGGTAGAAATTGGAAAAAAAATTATGAAATACCCGCTCCGTTTGACCAATTTCCATGAAATGTTGGCTATCGCATCTTTGGCATGTACATACATCAAATACCCAGTTTGATCAATATCGTTAAAGCCTTTTTTGAGTAAATAAAAAAAACACGTGAAAATGATACAAAATTTATTAAGTAGGGGAGAGCGGGATTGGTTGGCATAGGGGGTAGGTTGGCCATAGGCTTATAGTTTCCCTCACACCTGTTGTGAAGGCCCCACCATTGTACCATGTGACCCGCTCGACCTCGGGAGTCTTGTCCTGAGTTTTCAATCCGATGCTAACAGTGTAGATAATAGTGTGCTTCATTGATTGATTTTACAACATGTAAGTAATTTTTTATATTTTCAGTAAAGTTGGTTTAAAGGCATGAAAAAACATTTGACTCCGATTCTGTTCACATAGCCCCAAACTCCTTTGAAAAACCTAACCTTTCGACTAACCAGTTTCTTGTTTGATTGTTCTCCCCTGTCCAGGCAGCCATCTTTCATACGATCTCTCCTGTGGGGTTAGTTGGCTCTCTTGAACTTTTTTTTTGGCGGGGTAGCAATGCACAAAAGCAAGGTAAACATAATCAAAGGTGAAACTACCAATTGTCTTCAGTTCCAGCGAGGAAGATGAGAGCAATTTTTCTTATGCAAAAAGTGACGACAGTCTAAACTTCTGTCTTTTTCTATTGTCATTCTATTTTCCTTTAAAAGCTGTTAAAAACCAATTAAAAATTATTATACTATTATAGTGCAGCTTTTAATATCAATAATATGTGTCAGGTAGTACTTGAATGAGATGGCTAAACAACCACACCTTCTAGGCCAACCTGCCCCACATAGGGGGTTAATTGGCATACTCTGGATTGACGAATTCGTCAATTTTCTATGATCTTAGTATTAAATATTATGTTGTGAAAAAAATACTTGAAGTATTCTAATACTTGGAGTTTACAGTGGTATCAGCCCCATTGGGATTATATTAACAGGAACGACTCAACAATCAAAAAAGTAAAAACTGTTGCCAACCAACCCCGCTCTCCCCTAAAGTCCCCCCTCCGGTTGATCAATTTTGATGTAATGTTGGCTATCGCATCATTGGCATATACATACATCAAATACCCAGTTTGATCAAAATCGTTAAAACCGTTTTTGAGTAAATGAAAAAAAACACGTGAAAATGATACAAAATTTATCAAGTAAAGTCTCCCCTCCGGTTAATCAATTTTGATGAAATTTTTACAGTCATATCTCGGGCATATAAATAGATCAAATACTCAGTTTAATCAAAATCGTTAAAGCCGTTATTGAGAAAATCGAAAAAAACGTAAACAGTTATTAAACAAAGTACCCCCTCCCTTTGAGCAATTATGATGAAATTTTTGCTGTCACATCGCGCGCATATACATACACTAAATACCCAATTTCAGGTTCGCACGGTTTATAGTTTTTGAGCTAGTCTGTTCACACACACACACACACACACAGACCATTTCGCGGGACTTGGTTATTTCGACTCAGGGGACCCCAAAACGTGTGTTTCCGTTGAAAACCGGAAGTCGAAATTTTTCAGGCTCGCAATACTTCCACTTACTATATATTTCATATATAGGTAAGTGAAAGTAAAAATGTATACCGAAATCCGCTCCAGAACAATCCGAAGCAAACCCCAAAGTTTAACATTTTTTCATATAAATATGAAAGCTCATTGAACATGTTTTTGCATCGATTAGATTAGATCGAAATAGATCGAATTAGATAGATTAGATCGAATTAGATCGAAAGAGTAAAAAGGACTACTTGAATCTTAATAATAAAAAAAAAAAAAAAAAAAAAATCGAGCGTAGCCACGGCTCTAAGGGTAGAAGCTAATTATCGGTGATGGAAATTGGATGAGGCCAAAAATAGGGGGTAGGTGCGTGAATAATATTAAAAATCGGTGTAACCGCACCTACCCCCTATTTTTGGCCTCATCCAATTTCCATCACCGATAATTAGCTTCTACCCTTAGAGCCGTGGCTACGCTCGATTTTTTTTTTTTTTTTATATTATTCAGATTCAAGTAGTCCTTTTTACTCTTTCGATCTAATTGGCAATTTTTATACTGCCTAACACTACGCTCTCGTTCAATTTGTATGCTTTCGAGGTATGATAACTCAAGCCATAAATTAGGGTTTAGGGGGTGGGTAAGAGCGGTTACACCGATTTTTAATATTATTCCCGCACCTACCCCCCTATTTTTGGCCTCATCCAATTTCCATCACCGATATATAGCCTCTACCCTTGGAGCCGAGGACTACGCTCGATTTTAATTTATTTTTTTTAAATTTTATTAATATTTCGATTTAATTACTCCTTTTTACTATTTCGATTTAATTAGAAATTTTTATACTGCCTAAGACTCCGTTCCCGTGCAATTTGTATGCTTTCGAGTCAACTCTTGGTACGGTGTAATTGACTTAATTGTTTTTTATTTTATTGCACAGAAGATGTTGTTGGGAAGACTATATATCTTATTATACTGACGTAAATTACTTTCTTTCTTACGTCCGGCAGCGGTTTTTGTACCTATGTAACTTAACCCTTTGCACTCGAGGTCTCCGGAGCGGAGCCATTCCAAATTTGTCTTCAAACTCGAGGGCTCCTCTACGGAGACAATGCAAATAATTTTCAGTTTTTTACATATAAGGACATAAACAAGTCGTAAAAACTAATTATAGGATATTTCTCTTATGGTGATAAATGACGGTCGCGGCTCGCGGTGTTTTTCATTATTTGTACGTTTATCTTTTAACATCGGCTATATTTTGTGATTTTAATTCATCTTTTATTTTCTTAATTGTACAATAATTTAGTTCGGGGCACAAATAATCCCTTTACTTTTATTTAGCTTCCCATGTGCTTCTACTTTAACCGGAAAGTTATTGAATAGACTTTCACATTTTAGGAGCTTATCTGATTCAACTAAAAGGGTCCCATCTCGTAATTTTTTAACTGTTTTACTTCTCCAATTAGATTTTTTATGTTTTTATATATAAGGAACGGCGAAATCTTTGTGAAATCTAAGGGATTTCCATCGTTATCCGCTCCGGTTCACTTAATTATCAAAAATTTTACACAATTTTTAGGTCTATTTTCGGTATTCCCAAAAACGTCCCTTTAAATTTTGATTTAAAAAAAAATATAAAATTTAAAAAAATTAATTTTTTTTTGTAACTATGTGTTCTTGTAGCTTCATAAATACATATAACCTAAATTTCATTACAATTCCTTACTTGATTCTAAAATTTTACTGTATAATGATACGTTTTCAGTGTGTACGTTTTCGCGAAAAAGTTGCGTGGAGTTGCCGGTAGGCAACGTCCGAAACGGTGCCGAGTTCAAAGGGTTAATATAGGAATATGTTTGTAACTCACCGTCCGTTATTGTCAATAAGTGAACGAATCCTATCCAATGATACAGGTAACTATTAAATTATTCAGGCTTCACCATGAGTTGTTGTTATATTAATTAACTAGCTGTATATACCGGTTTCAACCGGAGAATTTCATTTTTTAAATCTATAGAATCTATAGAGTGAGACTTTTATCGAATCAAACGGTCGATTTCGTAAAAACCAATGTAAAGCGATTTCAAAACGATTTTTATAACAATAAAGAATATACCCAGAGATTGGCTGAAGTTATGCAATTTTAATATGGACAGGTGTTCGCACCTGGTATCAAAGAACCACTGAGCGAAATTTGGAGAATTTAGGACAAACGGTATGAATTTCTTTAAAGAACAAACAAACAAACAGAATTCATATTTATTTATATAGATATGTAAGTACAAGAAAAATACTGAATTAATTGAGAGCTTTCCATCGAATAGAAAATGATTTTTGTGCAATGAAAATTGAAAACTGACGAAGTTATTATATTTATCTTAGCAAGTGGTTTGTTGTAAGTGAAAATGATCAGAACACTTTTTCGTAATCCCTTTTTCGGTTCTTTAAGATTGGTTCTTTCGACAAAAAATCAAGAATCACATAAGAAAGGATGAGTTCGAAGACGAGCTTTTTTGGAGCACAAGAAAGTGTCAATATTTTAGTTTGTTCGTTTAAAAACGCTACAAATCATTAAAAATCACCAAAAAATGACGGGTAAATTTTTCAGTCATCCCAAATACGGCAATAGGCCATGCTGCATGAGTGGAACCTTTTTAGGGTTCTGTTGGTTTACTAAACCAGAAACCCTTATGGGGAAGCTCGTGTGTCTGTGCGAAAGAAATTGTGGCGAAACTATTCAATCACTATAAAAATATTGGCAACTCAAAATAATTAATTACCTCAAGGTTATTAATTAATTAATGCGTAGTTGAAAAATAAAGTATTCTAAATCCTCCCGTGTGCGGCATCAATCGATAGATCTCGACGAACTGGGTGAAGGTATAATCCTCTTTTAAACATTTCCTCGTAAATTAAGGGTTCCGTAGACAAAATTCAAAGGACTATAGATAGCCAACGAAACTCTTTAAGGCGGATTCACACTATCGCTCCGCTTCCGGTCCGCTCTCGGAATGGCAAAATATTCTAAAGAGAAATAAAAAGAGAGTATTCCAGTATCGGTACCGCTCCGGGCTTACTCCGCTCCCGATCCGGTCTCACTGGCAAAATAATCTAAAGAGGAATAGAAAGAGGGTAATCACAATATTCGTACGGTTCCGGTCTCGCTCCACTCTCGCTCCAGTCTCGCTCCACTCTCGCTCCGCTCCTGCTCCACTCTCACTCCGCTCCCGCTCTACTCTCGCTCTACCCCATTCACACTATAGCTCCGCTCCTGCTCCACTCTCACTCCGCTCCCGCTCTACTCTCGCTCTACCCCATTCACACTATCGCTCCGCTCCCGCTCCACTCTCGGTCCGCTCTCCTAAAGTCTTAACATTTTCACATTATATAATTTTACACCGTTCACGATTGAAGCCATTAATAATCGATGTTGTCTGTATTCGGATTTTAATTAATGATTAACTTTCAGTTATTAAATTATTTATTTATTCATCAATTTTATGGCCAAAAAAAAGTTCAATTCTTCGTTTGTAGAAATAACTGTTAAGTGTACTTTTCTTGATGAAGAAGATAACATTATTAAAACAAATAATAAGAAGAATATATTGCAACACTAAGATAATTATTAATAATTATTATAAATTAATTTAATTTATGGGGAAGAAATCATTTAATTTTTTTCCCGAATGTATTCGAATACGCTTGAAATGATTAAAAAAAAATAACCAAAAAGAAAATAAAACACGAAATCTTGTTTTGAAGCGGTTTTTCCACGAGAAAAATTCATTTTATGTTTGAGATTTATTTTGCAATGAATTAATGTAAAAAACGGTCACCGATGTATTTAATATATAGGTAAGTGAAAGTAATACTTTCCCTTACTATATATTTCATATATAGGTAAGTGAAAGTAAAAAAAAAAAAATCACCAACAATACGCGCGGTTTTTCCACGAGAAAAATTCATGTTGTGTTTGAGATATATTTTGCAATAAATTAATGTACTCGTAAAAAACGGTCCCCGATTTATTTATTGACTACATACTCATTTCTATTATAAAATAACTTTCAATTTGAAACGAATATAAATGCAGTCTATGTCAGATCATTAACAAAAAAATATATTAAAGCAAAAAATAATTAAAATATTAATCAGGAAAAGAAGAGAACACAATCTGTAAATTGCAGCATTTACCGATGTCAAGCGTATTCGAATACATTCGGAAAAAATTTAAATTATTTCTTCACCATTAATTAAAATAATTTATAATTATTATTAATAATTATCATAGTGTTGCAATATATTCTTCTTATTATATGTTTTGACAATGTTATCTTCTTTATCAAGAAAAGTACACTTAGCAGCTATTTCTACAAACGAAAAGTTGAACTTTTTTTGGCCATAAAATTGATGAATAAATAAATACTTTAATAAATGAAAGTTAATTATTAATTAAAATCCAAATACAGACGGCTTCGATTATTAATGGCTTCAATGACTTCAACCGTTCAAAAGTGAACGGTGTAAAATTATATAATGTGAATATCATAAGACATTAGGAGAGCGGACTGGGAGTGGAGCGGGAGCGGAGCGATATTGTGAATGGGGTAGAGCGAGAGCAGACCGGGAGCGGACCGGGAGCGAAACCAATAGTGCGAAATAGTAGAATCCGTAAAATCGAATAAAAAAAAAATCCTTTCGTTTTATAACATTTATTTATATTGTCCTTTGAAGTTTTCAGTGAATCCAAGAATCCAAGGATTTTGAAAAATTCCACCTCTACAATTTTTGGATCCATTGCAATTCCTTCATTTACGCCAAAACGTGGATTTCCGTTGAAAACCGAAAGTCGACATTTTTCACGATCGCAATACTTTCTGTTACTGTATATTTCATATATAGGTAAGTGAAAGTAAAAACTGAAAAAAGATATTAAAATAAAATCCATTATAGCGGGGCGCGTTTTGGATAGGTAGTGTGATCTAACTGGCAGGCTCTTTTATTTCAATATCAATACTAGAAGAATTTAAAAAATCGTTATCAATATTTTCAACAGATAATGTTGATATTAAGCGCGGTACCAAATGGGAAACGGATTGCTTTAAGGCAGATCAATCGAAGTGGGGTTTGGACGGCGCTCACAGGGGTATTTGACCCAAAAAGCTGGCCAAAACTGTTTCCTTCTATTTTATTAATTCAAACGTCCTCAAAATGGCTTCTATACTTCTAATAGACATTAAAAAATGTTTTTTTAGTAGTTAAAAAAATATTCTAAGTTGAAAATTGTCATAAAATAAATTTTTACGTTACTCCACCGACTGTGAAATAGGCATCCATGGGTTCACAATTTATGTTCATATTATCTCTTTATTTGCTCTTTATTCATTGCACCTATGAAATATTATTGTATCTAATAAAAATTTAATATAAATTTATCTATTAATATTATTTTTAAAAAACGAAAGTAGTGTAAAATAGGTAAAATTAAAAATTTGTGGCGATAAAGAAAATTTTTTTTACCTAATTCCAATGCCGCACTAAGCATTGTTTAATATCACTTCGAAACAACCTTTCTAAAGAATGCATATTAAAGTTAATTATTCATTATTCACTTTCCTCGTCACTTGATGAACTTTCGGAATCGATTAAGTGGGTGGGGAAGATAACCTTTCTAATGTTTCCTTACAAAACGCACTTGATATCTTTTTTTTTTTGAACTTCTCATAATTGTGATAACTGGATCTGATGTCAATATTAATCTATTAATTACATCCAGATTTGACTCTGTCCGGGAAATTTGTCTAGCATTACTTTCTCTAAATCCCGTAAATATTTATTTCGGGCTTCTGCTGCTTCCTCAGATAAAAGACCAATAGGAAGCAGAGAGCTCTTTATCACTCCAACCCCATACCTTATAATTTTGTGAACAGTTGGTGTCATAGGATACCATTAATAAAATTTTACGTAAAGTTTCACCGTATCCGTAATAAATTTAGAACCTCCAATATTCAATATATGTAAATAAAGCTTCCAGTGCAGTTGGTTTTTCTATTTTTTCCGACAAATTGAAATTTTTAAATGCTTTACTATATTTATGGCACGATATGGAGTATTCGTTAGATCCTTCAGAACAAGGGACGCATTGATATCATCTTAGTTTCATATGAGTGGCGTACGTCAGCATATCAGTGCTAGTTGATGATTTGAGCTTTTCTGTTTTGCGCCTCTTGCTTCTTTCACATACGATTTTTCAGGGCATCCAGCGGATCTTGAGCTTTTAAATGATATCGTCCCACTTAGACGATTATTATTTATTAACAAATTCAATTCCTTATTCCTTTTCAAGCCTTTCAAAAACTTTTCTTTTCCTTGAAGAAACATTCCAGTCCAACATCTTACTTGGACATCTTGGAAATCATGTCTCAAAATGGATAATTTATGTTTTAGCTCTTTTACCTGCTCTAGGCTATTACAATATTTCCCAATGAGAAAAGACTCCAAAAATTCATTCTTTTTGTTAAAGCTAGTGCTTTTGACTTTGAAAATATGCCAAATAATTCCCTTCCCATTATTATTATTATTCCAGAAGATCCTAAAATATAAATAAATGAAAATATAACAAAATTTAATTTTTTTTATTATTTACTGAAACTGACATTTTAGGAACAAAAAATTATAAGTCACCCATCCGCAGCTATTCGCAGAATTTTTTTCATGAAACACAATCTAAGATAATTACACATTATCATAAAAAATATTTCGTTGCCCAGAAATGACCAGAAGTATAACTTTTTGACCTTCAAATTCAGCTCTAAAATCTACCTACCAAAAAACAAAAAGATATTGATACTAGTATTGAATACAAAAAATTGACAACTGTCTGGATAACAAGTACAAACCTGGCCTCGAACTATCCATCATACGAAAATGCCGATACTTCAGTAGAAACAAAGAAAATTAATATATTTTTTAGGCCAATATTTATGAGTACAGACGAGGTAAAGACTAAGGTCAAATTGGAATTAGAATACCCGCCGGATTAAGGGCCTGTAAGAGATGAGAATCATCTTGCATGATCCAACAGGTCCTCTACTTGAACTTTGAGTCATTATTTACCAGAAAATTCAAATTTCAAAAAACGGGTTTTGGCCAGCTTTTAGGGCCAAATACCCCTGTGTGCGGCGGTTGGTTTTTGGAGGTGTTTAGAGAGTGTGTCGGCAATAGTGGTGTACCAATGGCAATAGCATGTCGGCATCGAACCTTCGGATTCGTAAGCGCTTATTATTTATTATTATAATGTCGATATTTTGTCATGGGCTTTTGGTCTGTGATTGACATTGTATGTGGATCGACCCGGGTATCTTGGCTTTCTCTAAGAAAGAAGACAGACAGAAAAGTGTAACATAGATGAAGCAATGGGCGCTAAGATTGATTTGGATTCAGGTTTTTGTTAGCATTCGTATAGGAGTTAAAGTGTATCTCATTTAATAAATGTGTTTATTTTAATAATTAGGGTTTTCTTATTTAATAAAAAAGTTAAGAAAAGGAAAAACTGCATAAACGTGAGTTTTTAAACTTTTTTCTCCAGAAAATAATAGTTTTAATCTGGACTAAGTCCTTGTAAATGTCACATTGTCGTGGGGTACCCAGAATCGCATGGGTGTATACGATAACAAAAGTAAATCTTCTAAAAGTGATTAGGTACCTCAGAGTTGTAGATTCCAAGTTAAAAGAGTCAATAACTTGAGATGGCCTCTGAAGAATCAAGGTGATCAAGAAACAACACGGTCTGAAGTTTTCTTGCTGTGGAATTCGCTACTGGAAGAAGAACAATTCCAGACCTCAAAAGAATGTATGATAGAAAAATTGAATTTCTTTTTGATCAGAATGATTAGGAAATCTTGGAGAAGATAGATTTTAAGATCGAGTTGTATGAAGTCAGGCGGAGAGGCGAGTCCCTGAACAGCTAACACGTTTCAATATCAAAGCATATTTCCTTTTACGAAATCTCGGAACATCGAAAAAATTGGGGGATTTATGATTCAAGGAATTATGCACCTTAATGTGCAAGATTCTCATACCCACTTGCCTTTGGCGGTCCCGGAGAAGTATGAATTCGCTGAGGTGGACTAAAAAGGAAGATAAACTATCTTGGAATTTAGAGATATATTGAAACCAAAATTTAGATGTGAAACATTTAAATATACTTACCAAAGATATACCAAAGACAGAAATAGGCAAGGCAGCTTGCTTTTTCTCCCTCTCATTCATTTTGAGAGCAGCAGAGTGTACCACAACTGATTTTTCCTCATTTATACTACAACATAAAAATAAATAGATTTTGAAACTGTCAAAGAAAAAAAGTGACAAGTTAAAAAAAAAATATTACAATGCTCCAAAAAAAAACATTTTATAAAAAAAAATTAAACCGACTTCGAAAACTAGGAACCAGTAAAAATAATAGCACTGAAAAATATGAAATAATTACCTTCTGATTTTTATGAATACGCAGCGAAATTGAAAATGGTATGAAAAGCGGAAAAATGCATTAAAACGGATAATTTAATTTTGATTAGTACGAATACATACTAACTGTTAATAAAAATTATTAAATTAAAATATTAAATACCATGTTCAATACTTAACAATCTTTTCGGAGGCGGCGCAAAATAGAAAATCTATAGAGAATTTTAAGATTTTACTAATTTTAAGTGTTAACAATTTTAAATTTTGCGTCGCCTCCAAAAAGATTGTGATGTATTGATGCTCATGAAATAAATACGTCCTGCAAAAATAATTCAATATTATTTTCTCCATCTCCAATTCCACCTATGATGGTGAATTGTCTCATTTTTTTCCCTAGCTGGTGGCACTCAATAAGAGAGTCTAGAGACGAAAATCTTAAAGGTAGTCATTTATCAGGAATTGTTTCCATTTCGAGGCAGTCATATTCTCAGATACCGAAATAACAAACTTATATGTTGTGTATTAAGTATATTTCCCAATAAAACGTGTCAAAACGGCCAAAATCCCAACTGTTCAGTGGCGTATCTACGGCATCTTGAAGTGGCCGGATTCATGTTACAGAGGAGCAATCCTGAACACCTCCTCTCGGAACACAGATGTATGTATGTAATTAACAAGTACCGAAGACAATATTCTGCAAAGGAAAAAGATTGTCATTGTGGAAAAAAAGTTGTATGTGTCTTCCCGATGGACCATTGGTCTTTACAAAAAATCAAAGTAGACAAGGTGTTGAAAGGTTGTGTTTGAAAGGTTGAAAGGTTGAACTGCATGCACCGCGAACGATTTTCAATTTTCTGTGCCTATTCATTAAATTGAAAAGGTGACTATTATAATAAAAAGTTGATTAAAATTGATATAATTATAATATAAAGCCCCGGGATAGACGAACGTGGTATAGCGCTACCAGGGCGGGCTTACTACCTTTAAAGGCATCCCTTCCTTCTTGGGATTAGACAATATAATTTTAATTTCCTATATAACAGTAAAAGGGCCTTCGTGGGTTGTTCCCGTCTCACTCATCCCCTTTGGGCCTTGCCGTCTTTCATTAAGAATTTCTGTTTACGAAATGATCAATCATTGGCCGTTTAAAGGTTAATACAAAGACTTTTAGTTGGTAAATGAAAGGCATTAACGGAAATTCGGTGAAATGAACAATAGTACCCACACTGTCAACGAGAAAGCGAGTCACAAAAAAAAAAATTACTTGCATCGGAAACAAAATGAGACAAAAGTTGTCATAAACGAATGATAATGTTGGTTTCTTTCCTGGAAAAACTTAATTCACTAATATTCTACCCTACAACAAATCGTACACTAACTGGGTCCTTGCAAATGGTTTATGTCCTGTCTCACAGTTAACACATTCGATGCGGATCTACTGAGTGCCTGTCTACTCACCGTACGGGCCCAGTAGGTCTACTGGCCATGCTGCGTAGTTTAAGACTTCACTAGAAACGCTGAAGCGTTTAATTTAGCAAAATAATTAAAAATGGAAAATGAAAGATTTCCAAAAATAATAGCCCGAAAGATAATAAACAACAATATCGCCTGGTCAACATCATTGAAGAGGTTAGCACAACACAGAATAGCTCTAACGAAAGAGAATTTTCTACAAGACATAGAAAAAAAAAGAACTATTCTCGTCAATAAAACTATCAAATATAAAAGAGAAATGGACAGGAATTGGTTGGGGGTGCGGTCAAAATAATAAACACAAATATGTTATATTTACATATTTTATTCTAGCCATACGGGCTAGAATAAAATATGTACAATCACATATTTGTGCTTATTATTTTGACCGCACCCCCAACCAATTCCTGTTCATTATATCTACGGTCAACTATCTTCCACCATCATAAAAGAGAAATATTCGTAAAAAGAGCTCAAGCAGCCGAATTTCACCAGTTACATGCAACTCTGAATTACGAAAATATGCATTTTGATGACAATAAAGATATTTATTTCCTCAGATTGATATTTAAAGCAAGAGGAAAACTACTGAAACTGAACTTTTTACCTGCAGTGAACAAAAGAAATAATTGTATCACGTGCAACCTCAAGACAATAGAAAACACATTCCAGTTTATTTCAATATGCCCCATTCTAACAGAAATCAACTATTTTAGAAAACGGACTCTGAGTATGGAAGAAACCTTAGATATCCTAAACGACGAATGCAACCAACAACTATTTCTATATCTCAAAACTGCAACAAAATTGACTCAAAAATATAACCGGAGGAAATAGATTCCCCAACACGGCAGAGGAAAAAGTCTCCTATAGCTAGCTTTATAATTTAGTCATTTATATACGAGACGTTTTCCTGTATGTATCCATGAAATATTTTTTCTGTTATTATTTGGCTTTTATTACATACCACTATATAAATATACATAAATACAACCTATATTTATAACAAGCTATGATATCTCGACAGACGGACTTACATCCATTGTCTATTTACGTCTTAGTATTTTCATATTTTGTTTCATTTTCAAACAAAAATTATTAATATATATTTAAATATTATCCGTTTATGAAAAAATAGTAATCTCCCCTCAGAAAATTTCTAGTTCCACTTCTATCAGGAACCGACAGAGTTGGGCAGTAGTTAACTACATTTTTAACTAGTTAAGTAGTTGCATGGAGCAACTACTAGTAAGAAAAAGTAGTTGAAATCTTTAACTACCAACTACTAGTTCGTAGTTAAAAAGTTGTTAACTACCATGGTAGACAACTACTTTTAAAAGGTTTGTTCCAGCAAGCAGTCCTCGACTAATTTTCATGCTATCCATTCTTTTTATTTACAGATTAATTGTTTGGTTTCCTCGTTTGAAGGGCTCTTGATCAGTAACCAAACAATCAAAAATAGTATCGCACTATTAAAAAGTTAGATTTTCCGATTTCATTCACACGGATGTCCAATATTATGTTATCGGGGACGTTGTTTTTGAAAAAAATATTCATATTGTACTTTAATAGCGGAAAAGGGGGGGGGCACTTAAAAAAGTTAGATTTTCAGAGTTTTTTTTCACACAGGGATCCAATATTATGTTATCGAGGGCAGTGCTCTTCAAAACAAATTTTCATTTTGTATTTTAGTGGTGGACGCACTAATATGGATAATGAATTCCTTTTCGGATTTCTTTCACATCAGGGTCTAATATTATGTTTTAACAAGTTAAGTAGTTGCATGGAGCAACTACTAACTAGTAGTTGGTAGTTAGAAATGTACAACTACTTTTTTCAACTACAGTAAAAGTAGTTAGTATTCTTAACTACCAACTACTAGTTAGTTTATACGAAAATATTATCTATTTTGAATATGATCTAATTATATTTTTATTATTATTTTATCTTTAATTATTGGTTCATATCTGTTTGTTAAAATAATATTATTAAAATATTACCAGGGTTTATTTGGGAATTATTTTTCATTTACCATTTTAAACATTAAATAACTACACGCCCTCTCCTCCCACCACTAAAATACAAAATGAAAATTTGTTTTGAAGAACACCGTCCCCGAGAACATAATATAGGACCCCAGTGTGGATAAACTATGAAAAATTAACTTCTTTATAGT
The DNA here is from genome assembly GCA_911387785.2 of Aelia acuminata. Lineage (NCBI taxonomy): Eukaryota > Metazoa > Arthropoda > Insecta > Hemiptera > Pentatomidae > Aelia > Aelia acuminata. The sequence continues at coordinate 83,636,923 of OU426980.1, forward strand.
GCGCCACAAAAAACACCGTCTCCGATAACATATTATTGGATCCCCGAGTGAAAGAAATCGGAAAATCTAACTATTTTCTAAAGCGCCCCCCGCCACTAAAATATAAATGAACATTTATTTCTATAAGAGAGTCCCCGATAACATAAAATTGGACCCCTGTGTGAAAGAAATTCTAAAAACCAACTTTTTAATAGTTCGCCCCCCCCCTCCTCTACAATATAAATGTAACATAAAATTGGATCTCTGTGTGAAAAAAATTCTAAAAACCAACTTTTTAACAGTTCGCCCCCCCCCCCCCTCCTCTGCAATATAAATATAATAAATATACAAATAAAAATATAATAAATAAAAATAAGTATACAATATAATTACAAAATGAATATTCTTTTCAAAAACACCGTCCCCGATAACATAAAATTGGTCTCCCGTGTGAAGGATATCTGAAATTCAAACTATTTTATAGTACGCCCCACCCGCCCCTAAAATACTCTAAAGGAATATTCTTTTTTAAAACACCGTCCCTGATAACATAATATCGGATACCCATGTAAAATAAATTCGAAATTCAAACTATTTTATAGTGCGCCCCACCCGCCCCTAAAATACTATAAAGGAATATTCTTTTCAAAAACACCGTCCCCGATAACATAAAATTGGACTCCCGTGTGAAAGATATCCGAAATTTAAACTATTTTATGGTGCGCCCCCCCCCCCGCCGCCGTCTTCGATAACATACTATTGGACCCCGTGTGAATGATATCCGAAATTCTAACTTTTTTATATTGAACCCTACCCCCCCCCCCCCCACCACAAAAATACAAAAAGATTATTTTTTTCAGAAATACCATCCCCAATAATATAATATTGGTCCCCCATCTGATGAAAATACGAAATTCTAACTATTTTCTAGTGCACCCCCTCCCCCGCCACTAAAATAGTATAAATAAATATTCTTTTCAAAAACACCGTCCCAGATAACATAATATCGGATACCCATGTAAGATAAATTCGAAATTCAAACTATTTTATAGTGCGCCCCACCCGCCCCTAAAATACTATAAAGGAATATTCTTTGAAAAAAACACCGTCCAAAGAGAGAAACACTTTATTGCAAATAGTGATGCTGCCCAATTATATTGGGTTGCTTAAACACAGCATACTCATTTATCTATACAGATTATTTGTTAAATTCTAAGTACTAATAAAACTAATATATATATATATATATACAAAGAAACATATTTTTTTTTGCTTTTTCCTTTTCTTTTTTTGAAGAACGATTGCTGACTTTCCGGTCTTAGAAAACGCCACTATATCAGCATACCTCGTGGACCCCTCTGTATCCACACAGTAAACCTCTTCATAGAACGCAAACTCCCTCTCTTTAAGGAGCTTCATCAACTCGTGCTTGACTCTGTGGTGACGGCGTGTTATCAGGAGCGAGTTGTTGGGGCATTTCCCCAGCACATGTGCTGGTGTTTCAGGCTCTCTGTCGCATCTGCGACAGAGGGGCCCTACTTCTCTGACCTGTCCACTGACACCTGGGACTCCTTGCAGGGGTGCATAGTTAATGTTAAGTTTCAAGGCATTAGACCATTCAGATCCCGAGAGTACTTGTTTTTCATACATAAGTCTATTAGCTTTTGGGGTCTCTTTAAAATGGCGTACTCCAATGCCTTGCCACCTGCAATTGGCCCATTCCTCAAACGAGTTTTCTCGTAGCGACTGTCGTAGAGCTTTCACACTTCGGTGTCCCTGCTCAACACCCAATCTCTCCGCACACTTTGCTATTTCAGCGGAGTAGTCAAAAATAGATTGGAACAGGGAATCCGGTATATTTGACAGCCGCTGAGCAATGGACCAGTGTTGTAAAGGAGCTTTTCTCGCTAGATTTAGATTTTCTCTAGCACATTGATTTACTTCAGTAAACTGTTCAATATTTTTACAGAAGTGGTTACTCGCTCCACTATCTAAGCACTGTAACGAGTTTTTTTTCGCTTCGATTACGTCCGTCTGGAGTCGCGAAGAGATCATTTGAGCCCTTTTGCGCAAGGCGGCTGTTTGCGCGGGTAGTTTGAATTTAAAATAGTAATGGTGTCGCTACCTACGGTACCCACCATATTAGCCATTCCCGTAAGAACTGTGGTACCGAGTGGATGTACCGTACCGTACCGTTCCTTCTTTTTTTTAGTTAATTTCTATGTTTGGCGAAGAAGTGCCCATTATTTTATTATTTTTTATTTTGAGGATCTCAGCGGTAAGCCTCCTGAGTTAAATTACTATTGTATTATTTTAATTTTAATTTAAAACTAATTATTTCAAAATGATTTTTAGTTGGTGTCTGATATAAGTCTCGACTATGATTTTAAGTTGGTGTCTGAAATATGATATTACATTTGGTGTTTGAACTATGATATTAAGTAACATCTCAACTATTAAATTACATTGGAGTCTGAAATATTTATATTACATTGGTATCTGGATATTTTGGTGTTTTACTGTAAGAACCTCTGGACCAAAACCAATAAACCATGTCACACACAAATTAATGGCGCCCGAACAGGGACTAAGGAAAACTCCAAGATAAGTGTCGTCTTGAAGATTTATTAATTAATAGCTTTATTAATATAAAATTAATGTTAAGCAAATTTATCTAATACATAGTACGAGAGAGTACAAGTTATATTGTTTGAGCACTTTGTTTAAATTGAGAGTATTAGTTTATACTTACGTTTGAGCTAAATCAATAACAATAACAAGAACGAAGTTAAAGCTATGTTTAACTTACGATGCTTTTGTTATTCACTGATTTCTCTTTCAATATCGTAAGAATATTATTTTCAACGAAATAACATTTTCGAAGAAAGACAATTACTTAAATTTTCTTTAAAGATTTTATTGTATATTACGTAAGCCTTTTAACAAATATTTTTACATGGTTTTAATTTTTTTTTCCAATTACTTATATCTTTTTAACAAAATATATTTTTTTTTCTTCATTGATTGAATGCTCAAAATATATTGTTCTAAGGAAAAATAATGTTTTCACAAACAGTATTGGAATTTAAATGTAGATTATTTTATTTGAATTGAATTTCAAAAGATAATTTCAAAACTTTCAAATTAAGATTTCATTTACCTTTATTAATTTACTTTAATTTGATAATATGGATTCTATTATCTTTTAATAAGAATTGTTATTATAATAAGGAATTTAATTTTTGTTTTATAATTTTAAAAATAACTTTTGATAACAGAGATACTATTTTCTTTTATGTATGAAATAGTTTTAGTTTTCTTTTTTAAAGACTCTAACTTATGAATTAAGATTTATCTTAATTAGAATTTAGGAATAGTTAATGTTTGTTTCATTAATTTATATCTTTTGTTTTTAATTTAAAACTTTTGTTTTGGTAAGAAAAAAAAATTTCTGTTAAGGCACTAGTTTGATACCTTTTGGGTTTGTAAAGGAAGCTTACCCGAGTTCAATTTAATTTTCATTATCTTTTCTATTTAATATTTTTCATTTAAAAAAAAAAAAATAATAATAATAAAAAAAAAATATTATTTTAATTGCCTGTTTAATTTAAATAGTTTAAAATTTCTCTTTTTATCGTTTTTCAGAGTGCTAGTTTATATATTTATTTTAATTTTTTCTTTACATTTTGGTTTCTTTTGCTATCATGGGTATTCACGACGTTTTAATATCAGAGCGGGAGGACATTTTTGCCGCAGTTCAGAACATTTTCACCAAATCGAACTCTTTGACTGTCAATACCGTAGTAGATTTTAAACCAGTTTACGATAGGCTAGTCAATTATGAGTCGCGTTTTGAGAATATTCAGTCCAAAATACGTGAATATAACGCAACTGTGACGGATAAAAAGGGCAAGATTGAAACCTCCGCAGTGCTAAACTCATTCAATGATTTAGTTGATACCACTAAAGCCAATTATTATAAATTGATAAAAGCGTGCAATCCTCCTGAAAAGAAACCTGAGATTTTGCCTACCCCTATTTATCCTGTACCTCAGGAGCTACCGAAAATTGAATTACCGTTATTCTCGGGGAAATTGGAAGAATGGAGTGGATTTTATTCTCTTTTTGACTCTATGGTTCATAGAGAAAATTCTTTATCGACCATTAGGAAATTTCATTATTTACGAAGTAGCTTACGAGGGGAAGCTCTGTCCCTTATCTCAGGGTTCGCACTAGACGAAGCTAATTATTCCCTAGCTTATGATGCATTAGTCTCTAGATATCAAAATAAAAGGCGACTCGCTCGATTTTATATAAAGAGGGTGATGGATTTTACTCCCTTAAACAACTCTTCAGCTAGTAACTTGCAAAGATTTTTATCTGAGCATGAAAATAATTTTTCTGCGTTATCGGCTTTAGGTATTGAAGACATGGGGGATTTCATCAAACTTCATTTAGCCCTCACAAATTTAGACCCCGGTACTAGAAAAGCGTTTGAAGAACGAATAAAGTCAACTGAAATTCCTTCTTATAAGGACTTGATAAATTTTGTTACGGAACGTTCTAGAGTCTTCGAGATGATGGCTCAAGAAGGCCGATCCGAAAAGTCTAATGCAAAAGGGAAAACCCGATTTACAAATCCCACTACAACTAGACACTGTAATAACTCGAATTATGAGAAAGAACAAACACCGGGAATCTTTAGTGTTTCACCTTCGGGTTCCTCAATGTCAAAAGAAACAGACACTGCTGCCGACAAATCAAATGGCAATCGTGAATTAGAACAAATGAAAACGGAATCAGTTGGTTGTATGGAACGGTTATTCCCATCGACTAAGGTACAATCTAGAAATAGTCCTGGACCTATTGTCAATAAAAACGCTCCAAAAGACCTATAGCCAGCTCCGAAATTAAATTGCTGGAATTGCGGTGGACCTCATGTATATTCTAGGTGTTCGCAGCCTCGTAAGTTGTTCTGTTATCGTTGCGGTAACCCAGGAGTTTCCATTCACGCCTGTCCTAAATGTACTCCGGGAAATGGGCAAGGGAATCGGAAGTAAGGGTCATTCCTATTCCCATGGTTTTAGCTGACCCACCAAACATCAATTCAACTATTACCGTTCCTTATCGAACACCTATGTGTACCTCTAAGTATGATCTCGTTTCTCCTTGTGTCGTCTCGAATTCTTTAGAAAATTCTACCGCACCTCTTTGTCCCTTATCGTTACCTAAACAGCTTTACATTGTTTTCCGAATAGGAAAACAATGCCAAAGAAGCTTGCCTTACTCGGCACTATTTGACCCTGGTTCCACGACCTCATTCGTTGGACCAGAAGGGATTAAAATTCTCTTTCAGCTTGGGTATGTCGTAGAGGAAATTCCCAAGTTTAATATTTGTGTCGCTAATGGAAGTACTAGTATTGTGGATAAAAGGTTCTCCATTCCAATTACCGTTGGAGATAGGTCGTATGACACAATACTATATGTTTTAACAACGCTTCCATTTATGTTCTTGTTTGGGTTAGATTTTATAGTTAACTCTAATATGTGCACGAACCTTCGTGAAGCAACATGGTGGTTTCAAGATGATCCTAACCATAAATTCTCGTTTCGTCAAGAGTTTCAATTTTCGGGAAATGAAACATCCGAACTTTGCGGTATTAATTCACTTAATTCCACAGAAGGGTTGGATCTGGATATGGTAGTTAGTGAAGGTTTGCTAACTCTTCAAGATTCTCCGGGATTAACAACGCGGATAAGCCATAAGATAGACGTTAATGGCGCTCAACCTATCAAACAACGCTCCTATCACTACGCCCAAAGTGCTTGAGGCAATGTACCGAGAGCTAGATCGGATGTTGGAAGAAGGCTTAGTGGAGCCTTGCCAATCCCCATGGTCATCTCCTGTAGTCATGGTTCGCAAGGGATCGGGCTACCGTTTTTGTATAGATTTTCGTAAAGTAAATGAAGTTACTCGAAAAGATTCCTATCCCATGCCAAATATGACTTCTCTTTTAGACGGTCTTCGACAAGCCAGATATCTGTCCAAATTCGACCTCAAGCAGGCGTTTTTGCAAGTTCCACTAGCGGACGAATCCAGTAAAGACATTACTGCATTTACAGTTCCCGGAAGAGGGTTATTTAGATTTAAAGTTATGCCGTTTGGACTAACTAATTCACCTGCAACCTTTCAGAGGTTAGCAGATTCAATATTTGGGCCCGAACTCTACCCATACGTAGTAGTATTCCTTGACGATATTTTGATTTGTACGCCAACTTTTGAATTGCATTTAGATATGCTTAAGGAAGTATTCCGTCGACTTAAAGCTTCAGGTTTGCGCATCAACCCCGAAAAATGTGAATTTGGATGTAATGAAGTTAGGTACTTGGGATATCTAATTAATAGTGATGGCATGAGTGTTGATCCAGCCAAGGTTAGTTCCGTAACTTCGATTCCTCCTCCTACTAATGTTGGGCAACTTAGAAGGTTCCTTGGAATGGCAGGATGGTATCGTCGTTTTATAAAAGATTTCTCTTCAGTTGTCTCTCCACTTACATCCTTGCTTAAACGTAAAGCTAAATGGGTATGGACAGAAGAGCAGGAAGCCTCTTTCAATGCTCTCAAGTCAGCTCTGACTGAAGCACCAATATTAGCCAGACCAGATTTTGAGCAGCCTTTTCAATTACAGACCGATGCCAGTGATACAGGTCTGGGAGCGGTCTTAACTCAAATACAAGATGGTGAAGAAAGGGTCATCGCTTTTTGCTCCCGCACTCTCAGTCCAGCTGAAAGAAATTATACCGTGACCGAGAAGGAATGTCTCGCAGTTCTGTTTGGTATAGAAAAGAATCGGCATTACTTGGAGGGATATCCGTTTACCGTTATAACTGACCATGCAAGTCTTAAGTGGTTACTGAATTTGAAAAACCCTTCGGGCCGTTTGGCTAGATGGGCTCTTCGTTTACAACCATACAATTACAAAGTGGAATACCGTAAGGGCAAACTGAATACAGTGGCCGATGCTTTATCCAGAATTGCCGCAATAACCGTTTTATCTTCTAATCCCGATCATGGTTCTTCTTCCGGTGAGATTTCGTCTTCGGAAACCTCCATATCGTCCGACGAATGGTATAATCAGAAATTTTACCGAGTCAAAAAGTCTCCAGAATTTCATCCTGGATGGTTGATAAAGGACGGACAATTATTATATCATCGCAAGAACCCTTTGAAGGGAGAGCTTGAGGACCCCAGTGAGGAATGGAAAGTTGTTGTTCCTAAACATTTGCGTAGATCTATAATTTATGATAATCATGATCTTCCGCAGTCGGGCCACCTGGGTATAGATAAAACTGTTGCTAGGGTTAGCAGATTATATTACTGGCCTGGACTATATCGCGATATAAGCCAATATGTCAGACAATGCGAATTATGCCAGAAAGTCAAACCCAGTAATACACCACCTCGCGGATTAATGTACCCTCGCTATAACAAGCAGCCTTGGGAAATTGTGTCAGTCGACATTATGGGTCCCTACCCTCGAAGTTCAAAAGGCAATGTTTATCTTTTAGTTTTCGTTGATTTATTTAGCCGATGGGTGGAATTGTGTCCGATTAGAAAAGCTACCTCTTCAGTTATTGTATCGAAATTGAAATCCCGAATATTATATAGGTATGGGGCACCTCAGAAGTTAATTACCGATAATGCAAAGAACTTTGTTAGTAATCTTGTAAATGAAGTAGCTAAGGAGTTCGGTATTAAGAGAGAGACTACACCTTTATATCACTCACAGGCAAATCCCACAGAGCGAGCAAATCGTAATATAAAGCAGCTAATCGTCACGTATCTTGGGAAAAGACACCAACGCTGGGACGAGAAATTAGGGGAGATACAATTTGCAATAAATTCTTCCGTTCAAGACTCAACAAAGTTCAGCCCTGCCTTCTTGAATTTTGGTAGAGAGCTAAGGCCTTTACACCAAGCTCCACAAGGGGATATCCTGGTAGCTCGCGAAGAACAACAGGCTTCTTGGGCTGCTAAATTAAGCAAATTACCTGAAATACATCACGTTGCAGAGGAAAATTCTCTTAAAGCGAGTCTAACTCAGAGTAGGCGTTATAATTTGAGACGTAGGAAAGATCGTTTCAGTCCGGGAGATCAAGTGTTAAAGATGACTTTTCAGCTATCTTCGGCGGCTGATAAACTTGCAGCTAAACTTAACCCCAAATATGAAGGCCCTTATACGGTTGTTTCGGTTACTGCCGGCGGATCGTGTAAGTTAAGGGATCATAGTGGGAAGTTAGTAGGTTTATGGCATCCTTCAAAACTTAAATTATTTCGACAATCCTGACGGACTTACGCGCTGGAGGGGGGTGTGTAACGAGTTTTTTTTCGCTTCGATTACGTCCGTCTGGAGTCGCGAAGAGATCATTTGAGCCCTTTTGCGCAAGGCGGCTGTTTGCGCGGGTAGTTTGAATTTAAAATAGTAATGGTGTCGCTACCTACGGTACCCACCATATTAGCCATTCCCGTAAGAACTGTGGTACCGAGTGGATGTACCGTACCGTACCGTTCCTTCTTTTTTTTAGTTAATTTCTATGTTTGGCGAAGAAGTGCCCATTATTTTATTATTTTTTATTTTGAGGATCTCAGCGGTAAGCCTCCTGAGTTAAATTACTATTGTATTATTTTAATTTTAATTTAAAACTAATTATTTCAAAATGATTTTTAGTTGGTGTCTGATATAAGTCTCGACTATGATTTTAAGTTGGTGTCTGAAATATGATATTACATTTGGTGTTTGAACTATGATATTAAGTAACATCTCAACTATTAAATTACATTGGAGTCTGAAATATTTATATTACATTGGTATCTGGATATTTTGGTGTTTTACTGTAAGAACCTCTGGACCAAAACCAATAAACCATGTCACAGCACCATGTGATTTTTCCATGCTTCGGAGTAATATGAAAACAATAATGTGCATTATTCGCACTATCCGATTCTTCTTTATTTTTCTTTGATTTATTTGTACAATCAGAAGCTTTATGACCGATTTCCCTACACCTGTGACAACGAAACCTAAATTTTTCATTCGATTTATTAGCTTCAACTGATGGATGTTTTTAGAATTTTCTAAATTTAAAGAAATTTTGCTTTCGAAAATTTTTATTTGCTAAGAAAGCATTGGTATGAATTGTGTATCGTTTTTCCGAGCGTCATACTCCTCAATGATTTTTATACGTAATGCTTCTGTTGATGGTAATTCATCACGTGATTCTATAGCACACCTAAAGTTAGAAAACGTAGGAGGTAAGCTATATAATAGCATTATCAATAATAAATCTGGATCAATTTCAACATCCATTTCTTTGAGTTTATCGACTATATCAAAAAACTTATTTAAGTACTCACGAATGTCTTCTCTTCCATTCTTTGAAGTGTTAATTTCTTCGACAATGTTGCTTCCTTGGGGGGACCTTTGCTCTGATAAATACTTTCCAATTTCAGCCAAACTTTCTCTTGATGTAGTGCAACCTTTAATTTGTTTTAATTCACTAGAACTAATAGCCAAAATAATATCTGACCTTGCTTTGCTGTCACATCTATTCCTTTCTTCTTTTTCCTTAGCATCTGCGTTTTCCAGAGGCTTGACTTTAGTTCCGTTTACATAATCCCAAGCATCATTCTTAATTAAAAGTGCTTCCATGTATCATAATTTTCTTTCGTTAACAATTCCATTCGGTATGAATGTGACAAATCCATTTCTATGTTCTACTATTCTAGAAATGAATTCAAAGAAAAATATTACGATACCTGAAGCAATATGAATTTACTAAGACTTTCCTGGGCCCATAAGCTGTTGAGATATTTCAGCAGAGGCGTTATGAAATATAAAGAATGCCCAGTAAAAGGAATTCAAAACAATACAATACAACAATACAAACACAAGATTTAACATCAATGTACCAAATTTTACATTTGAACAATACATATTAAAATAATTAATACAACATATGATTAGGAGGTTCTCCCTGAAACCGGTTATCATAAGCTAGCACGGAGCGCAAGAAAACTCCAACCATGCTATATCCTAACAGAAAGATATCCGAAATTCAAACTATTTTATAGTGCGCCCCCTCCCCCGCCGCACTATAAAATAGGTTGAATTTCACATATCCTTCACACGGGAGTCCAATTTTATGTTATCGGGGACGGTGTTTTTGAAAAGAATATTCATTTTGTATTTATATTTTATATTTATTTTTATTTATTATATTTTTATTTGTATATTTATTATATTTATATTGTAGAGGAGGGGGGGGGGCGAACTATTACAAAGTTGGTTTTTAGAATTTCTTTCACACAGGGGTCCAATTTTATGTTATCGGGACTCTCTTATAGAAATAAATGTTCATTTATATTTTAGTGGCGGGGGGCGCTTTAGAAAATAGTTAGATTTTCCGATTTCTTTTATTCGGGGATCCAATAATATGTTATCGGAGACGGTGTTTTTTGTGGCGCACTATAAAGAAGTTAATTTTTCAGAGTTCATCCACACAGGGGTCCTATATTATGTTATCGGGGACGGTGTTCTTCAAAACAAATTTTCATTTTGTATTTTAGTGGTGGGGGGAGGGGGCGTGTAGCTATTTAATGTTTAAAATGGTAAATGAAAAATCCCAAATAAACCCTGGTAATATTTTAATAATATTATTTTAACAAACAGATATGAACCAATAATTAAAGATAAAATAATAATAAAAATATAATTAGATCATATTCAAAATAGATAATATTTTCGTATAAACTGTTCTAGATAACATAATATTAGACCCTGATGTGAAAGAAATCCGAAAAGGAATTCATTATCCATATTAGTGCGTCCACCACTAAAATACAAAATGAAAATTTGTTTTCAAGAACACTGCCCTCGATAACATAATATTGGATCCCTGTGTGTAAAAACTCTGAAAATCTAACTTCTTTAAGTGCCCTCCCCTCCACTAAAATACAAAATGAGTATTTTTTTCCAAAAACACCGTCCCCTATAAACATAAAATTGGATACCCGTGTGAAAGAAATCGGAAAATCTAACTTTTTTATAGTGCGCCGCCCCCTCCCGCCATTGAATTACAAAATGAAAATTTTTTTTAAAAACATCGTCCCTGATAACATAAAATTGCACCCCCGTATGAAAGAAATCCGAAAATCTAACTATTTTATAGTGGGCAACCCCCCCCCCCTCTCACTCTTATAAAATACAAAATGAATATTTTTTTCAAAAACTACGTCCCCGATAACGTAATGGACCCCCGTTTGTAAGAAAGCCGAAAATGTTACCATTATCAATATTATAGACCCCCCCCCTTCACTCGAATAAATATTAATGTTAATGGATACCTGGCAATGATAAAATTGGTTAGGTAAGGTGGTAGGCCGGGCGAACATGAAGAAGCTGTTGAATTTGACTTGGAAAAGGTTGAAATTGAAATGGAAAATATTGAATTTGACCTGAAAAAGGTTGATTTTGAAATAGAAAAGGTTAAATTTGACTTAGAGATGCTATGTATAAATTTATTTTATAAAGTTCTCTCCTCGCTCTCCCCTTTCCAAATAGATAGCAGCACTTTAACAAAGCTAGCTCACTAATATTCCGAAGTTAATAATATGATAGTCATCATATATGGATAGAAGTTAGTAGTTAAATAATTGTAATTACCAACTAAAATTTGTAGTTAGTAGTTAAAAATTCTAACTACTTTTTCTAACTTGTAGTTGGTAGTTGGAAACATTTAACTACTAACTACTATTTAAAAAAATGTAGTTAGTAGTTGTAACTACAATCAATCCAAAGTAGTTGTAGTTAATAGTTAGTAATTGTAACGACATTTTGCCCAACTCTGGGAACTGACTAATAACTGTGTAAACATTTTTGTTTTTATGGTTTTATCTTAGGCGTTGTCAATGAAATTTATTGGAATGTTAATTAGCAGTATAAGCTTCAATCAAATGGCAATTCATATGTTCTGGTTACTTTTTCCACCCACTGTTATATTTGTGTCATATTTCAATAATTGGAGCTGTCTAATATCAATGTTCTGCATCAAAATCCTCCCTTCAACAAAAATTTTATATTATTATGTCTTTAAGTGTTCTGAACACGAATCCGAAGCCAAAAAATCTTTATCAGGTAGGTACCATTTTTTGTCAAATTTGTGTTTTAGGTCGAAAACTGAGGTGTTTTTCGACATTTCTAGCATTTGTTTATCATTTAAAACTAACAAAAAAGTTAAAAAGCTATTTAATTTTGAAACTTTTATAATGTATTAAAAAATTGGGAGAGCATAAGAATAATGTACAAGAGAGAGACAAATTCATCACTTAAGGCCATGACATTGAAAATTACTTTTTTGCATTCCCATTTGGATTTCTTCCCTCCAAACTGGAGAGCAGTTTCAGATGAACACGGAGAACGTTTTCTTTAAGATATAGCCCAAATGGAAAAAAGGTATAGCGGTAAATGCAATGACAAGATGCTTGCAGACTACTGTTAGGCCTCGGCCACGTAGGCGCACCGACCCTAGCCTCTCGCACGATTCAAAAAGTTGTTAAATGTTAGTTAAGTAAATAATTATATAATTAATTAAAGATATTGAATTATGATAGGTTTTAAAAACTAGCTATTAACCGCCAAAAGTTGTATAACATTCTGGTCGAGCAGGGAATACCAAAAAAATTAGTAAACTTAGTAAAAATGTGTATGACTGAAACGTTCAATAAAGTTAGAATCGGTAATTATTTTTCTGAGAAGTTCGAGGTCCGCTCTGGTTTGAAACAAGGAGATTCTCTCTCACCTGTTTTATTTAATTTAGCGCTGGAATATGCCATTAGGGAGGTGACACGTACCGGAAAGGGTTTGAATTTGGGAGGGAATATACCCGTGCTCGGATATGCCGATGATTTGGTATTGCTTGGGGAGGACGTGGAAACCATAGAAATGAACACAAAAACGTTGATGAAAGCCGGACAAGAACTTGGACTGGAAATGAATACGGATAAGACAAAATATATGGTTAGTCGTAGAAGTGGTGAGGATTTCGCTGATATCAGTGTAGGGGGGAATACGTTTGAACAGGTAGAGAAATTTAGATATTTAGGGGCGATGGTAACTAGAAAAAACGAAATCGATGAGGAAATTAAGGCTAGATTAAAAGCCGGTAATGCTTGCTACTTTTCAGTCGCGAAATTGCTTAGCTCCCGCCTTCTGTCCAAAAACTTAAAAATTAGGATTTACAAAACTATTATTCTTCCAACGGTCGTTTACGGATGCGAAACTTGGCCGCTGACATTGAGGGATGAGCAACGGCTTAGAGTTTTTGAAAATAAAGTACTGCGTAGAATATTTGGACCGAAGAGGGATGAAATAACGGGAGAATTTAGACGCTTACACAACGCCGAACTGAGTGAACTTTATCCAATAAATATAATTGACGTGATTGCAGCAAGACGAATAAAATGGGCGTGTAAAATTGCGAAACTTGGCTGTGAACGTATTCCGAAAAGATTAATAAGCGCGGTGCCGAATGGGAAACGTCCGAGGGGCAGGCCGAGACGGAGGTGGGAGGATTGCGTTAGGGCGGATCTATCGAAGTTGGGTCTGGAAGACGTTCGATGGATGGAGGCGTGCAGGGAGCGAGTGGTGGTGTCGGCATCGAACCTTCGGGTTCGTTAAGCCTTTATTATTATTATTATTATTTATTATTATTATTATTATTATTTATTATTATTATTATTATTATTTATTATTATTATTATTATTATTTAAAAACTAGACAGTATAATTATATAAATGTTCCAATAAATGACGGCGCTGTAAAGCCCGTTGGTATGAAATCATTTCGAGTTTTCTATTTATATTATAGCTATGAAGCTTTTATTTTAGTAATGATCCGTGGATATTTTATAAAAATTGAATTTAATATAAACAAATTTAATATCAATGTTTATTAATATTTACATAAGAAATCATTAATATCAGTAACTAAATTATTAGAAAAATATGTACATTTTTAGATATCAGTTAGTACGCAATTATATAAAGAATTAAAGTAATTAAATTAGGATAGGTTTTAAAAACACGACAGTATAAAAATGTTCCGATAAATGACGGCGCCGTAAAGCCTGCTGGTAAAAAATAATTCAGGATTTCTTTGTATTTTAAATTTATAAAGCCTAATTTATTAGTAATCCTTGTATAATTTATAAACAATTAAATAATAATATAAATAATTAAAGCAATTTAATTATGATAGGTTTTAAAAAAAACACCAATGTAAAAATGTCGACAAGAGCTACCCACACTACCGAAATCCACTTTTCGAGAAACTACTTACCTAATTACCCGGGTCTGTATAATTTGTTTTCGAAGAAGAAAGAACAAAGAATGACATCTCTCTTCAGTTGAGTTTTAAACATCCTAAACCCCGCTGGAGCAACATAATTGTGGATTTTATATTATAGGATTTTATAATTTTATTTTATATTTATATCATAGGAATTTATATTATAGCCATAAAGCCCAATTTATTAAGAATCCGAGTACCTTTTACAATTAATTAAACAATGAAATTTAGTATAATCCAAATAAATTAGGCCAATGCAAATTACTATTTAGGTAAAATCATTAATTTCATATTCTATGGTATTAGAAAAAGCTGTACGATCTTAAATATCAGTTAAGTAAATAATTACATAAACAATTAAAGAAATTAGGATAGGTTGTTCTAAAACAAGACATACATTTATAAAAATGTTTCGCTACTTATCAGTGCCGTAAACCCCGCTGGTGGAAAATAATTCTCAATTATAATTTATAGTATAGCCATAAAGCCTAATTTATTAATAATACTTGTATCTTTTACGATTAATTAAAAAATTAACTTTTGTAGAATCAAAATAGCAAATTATTTATTCAATGCAAATTATTATTTAAGTAAAATCATCAATTTCATATTCTATGCTATTAGAAAAAGCTGTGCGATCTTAAATGTAGGCTAAGTATATAATTATATAAACAATTAAAGAAATGAAATTAGGATAGGTTGTTCTGTTAGGTTGTTGTGCATAGATAAAAATATTTCGATAAATGATAGGGCCGTGAAGCCCGGTGGTGCGATGGTGCGAGGCTAAAAGAATAGGAGCTTCAATTGTTGGGTTTGGTGCGGTGCGATTTGCGACGGCGCACAGTGGTTGAAAGGCGGAAAAAACCTAATTTTTGAAGGTATTGGAATATTCTTTTTCTTTTCATTATTAATAATTAGAATAGTTACCTGACACATTCCATCAATTTATTCGGAGATATTCTGATTTTTAAACTCGTTAGGACCCTTTGAAAATCGATCATTGAAAAAGTCTAATTTTCACCGGAAAATTTATAACACTATAATAATTTTTAAAACTCGCATTTTTGTTTCTTAGAGCGATTTTCCTTCATAATCATGAAAAGCGATCTCACAATTTACACTAGCATAAAAATGATGCTATTTGGTCTATGTTTTAACCCAGAAATAAAATCCCGAATAAATGCAATAAAATTAAGACAAAAATTTTTTTTGGTAATTCATATTTTTCAAGCGCAGCCGAGCGCAGTTTTAAAATCCATTTTTTTAAGAAGAAGATACATTCAAGGAAATATTAAAACATATTCTAGCTGCGTCCACCTGCGTCTGTACAAGTAGGATATTTTTTTTGTTGAAATACCTATGCTATTTCGTGCAGTTTATTCGCTACGGAGCTTTTGCTTCGAATTAGGTTATTACTAATCATTTAGTAAAACATCATGCCTTACTTACCAGGTCTGTAGCATCATTTATAAAGTCAGTCTGAATCGTTATTAGGTCGATAATAAATAAACTTTTTCACCTACCGTGATTTTAGAATGAATTTGAAAATTATTAATAATAAGTTTATTAACATGACCTCCGATAACTTAAAGGCTTCGGCACTTTTCATTTTTAAGCATCCATTTGTTTTTAGAAGATTGGTTTTAAAAAATAGTTCAGCTATTAGTTAGCGTGAATAAGGGATCTGAATTTTCACAGATAGAGTTGCAGTTATTAAATCTATATTGAACAGTCTATACCAACATTTCCTATCAAAATTATATTAAAGTTGGATGACCCCAATCTTATATTTTAATATGATATGTATTTAATAGTTATGAATTAAAACATAACGACAAAAATAATTGATAGTCCCTATGTATGATTTTTTTTTTTTTACCTAACTTGAGTGTTTTCATGAAATAAAATGAAATTGCAAGTACTATCAAGGATATTACTAGCATAAAACAGCAAAAGTGTATAAACTAGTCGATCTCGAGTCGAAAATTGATGTATATTTTTTTTTTTTCTATTTTCCTTACACTGCCGCTTAATCCGAATAGCCGGTTAAGCGGGGCTCATATCTATGCATCTTATAGGAAATTCAATCGTGGTAATGCTAATATCAACTTTATTTTTTTGCGGCTTACAGATCAGTTTTGACAAGGTTTTTTCCGAAAATAGTCCATTTTCAACCAATGTGCGCCGCACAGTGGTTGAAAGGCGGAAAAAACCCATTTTTCTAAGGTATTGGAATATTCTTTTTCTTTTCAATATTAATTAATAGAATAGTTACCTGACACATTCCATCAATTTATTCGGATATATTCTGATTTTTAAACTTGTTAGGACCCTTTGAAAATCGATCATTGAAAAAGTTTATTTTTCAACGGAAAATTTATAGCACTATAATAATTTTTACAACTCGCATTTTTGTTTCTTAGAGCGATTTTCCTTCATAATCATGGAAAGCGATCTCACATATTACACTAGCATAAATATGATGCTATTTGGTCCATGTTTTAACCAAGAAATAAAATCCCGAATAAATGCAATAAAATTAAGACAAAAAATTTTTTTGGTAATCCATTATTTTCAAGCGCAGCCGAGTTTTAGAATTTTAGAGTTGCAGTTTTAAAATCCATTTTTTTAAGAAGAAGATACATTCAAGGAAATATTAAAACATATTCTAGCTGCGTCCACCTGCGTCTGTACATGTAGGATTTTTTTTTTTATTGAAATACCTAAGCTATTTCGTGGAGTTTATTCGCTATGGAGCTTGCGCTTCGAATTAGGATATTACTAATCGTTTAGTAAAACATCATGCCTTACTTACCAGGTCTGTAGCATCATTTATAAAGTCAGTCTGAATCGTTGTTAGGTCGATAATAAATCAACTTTTTCACCTGCCGTGATTTTAGAATGAATTTCGAAATTATTAATAATAAGTATATTAACATGAACTCCGATAACTTAAAGACTTCGGCACTTTTCATTTTTAAGCATCCATTTGTTTTTAGAAGATTGGTATTAAAAAAAAGGTTCAGCTATTATTTAGCGTGAATAAGGGAACTAAATTTTCACAGATAGAGTTGCAGTTATTAAACCTACATTGAACAGTCAATTCCACCATTTCCTATCAAAATTATATTAAAGTCGGATGATCCCAATCATATATTTTAATATGATATACATTTAATATTTAAAAATTAAAACATAACGACAAAAATAATTGATAGTTCCTATGTATGATTTTTTTTTTTTTACCTAACTTGAGTGTTTTCATGAAATAAAATTATATTGCAAGTACTATCAATGATATTACTAGCATAAAACAGCTAAAGTGTTTAAACTAGCTGATCTCGAGTCGAAAATTGATGTATAATTTTTTTTCTATTTTCCTTACTCTGCCGGTTAATCCGAATAGCCGGTTAAGCGGGGCTCGAACCTATACATTTTATAGGAAATTCAATCGTGGTTATGATAATATCAACTTTATTTTTTTGCGGCTCACAGATCAGGTTTGACAAGGTTTTTTCCGAAAATAGTCGATTTTCAACCACTGTGCGGCGTGGTGCGAAGTGCGGAGCGCCGACATGGCCAGCCCCATTGTAAACGCTGTGTTCATTTTTTTGCTTGGTGCGAGGTGGTGCGAGGGGCTATATTTAGGGTCGGTGCGCCAGGCCTTAGACACTACAACAGGAGAAACGTGATGAGAGTAGAAAAGGGAAAAATATATACATTAATTATGTTCAGTATTAAATACTATTATTTTATGTATTACTGCTTTTCACCAAAACATTATTGAATAAATATATGAAAAAAGTGCTACTTCATTTTTTTTTCTTTTTCAAAAACAACCGTCAATCTCTAAAAGTGGTGCATGATTGATTTTTTTAATGTTGATTAGATAAAAGTCACAACAAATGTTCATGGGAGTGAAAAAGAAAAATTAAATTTAAAAAAATAAATAATAAATACGCTATTTCAGTTTTTTTTTTCAAAAACAACGACTAATTTCTCAAAAATGATGCTAGATAGAATTTTTTCGACTTTTGAATCGAATTCAGCACACTTGAAAATATAAAAATCAGAAACAATATCTCAAGGAAGCGAATTTTTTTTTTTTTTTACAGAACAGTGTATTTTTCCCATTTTCTTCAATACCTAAAATAAAACTCTAGTGAGTTTTATGACTTTACAGGCTTTACATAAGAAAGAAAAAAAATACAAATAACAAAAACCAAGAAAGCGAAATTTACATAAATAAAAATGGACATTTTGGTTGAAGCGTCGCGACTCTAGTACAGTGTGGTTCTCCGCAATAATTTTCACACAAATGAAAATAACTACCCAACAGAAAAGAAAAGGCAACTGATGTTATTTTGAACAATTTTGATGGCCCAGGAAGGTTCTATCTGTGGTAAATGTTGTTCGTTCGTACCACGTGGTGTTATGTGAATTCTCGTATCCGAATAAATCTTTGAATAACAAATCACAAGTTTTGTTTTTAGAGTTTCCGTACTACGGGTTTGGACCCAAAACCGGAACTACAATCGGAACCAAGAATTGCTAAAGAAAAAAACGGTACGGTTTAAGAAACACTACAATCGTGGTATGGTTAAGTTAAAAGCGTCGGTTACATGGCGTGAACAGTTTTATGAAACCATTTGCTTAGCCGACAACGTTTTGGAGTATGTGTGGGATAAGACAGCGAAAGAGATTATAGAAACCCTGGATCAGACTAATATCAAAAAAGGACTCGGACGAAAATATGTTTGCAAAGAAAACTTCGGAATCTTAAGCTCACCGGAAGTAATCTTACATAGTATTTTAATTCATTTGAAAATACGATCAACGATGCGAAGATACGATACTATCAATGTTTCATTTAAATTTAATTTTTATGATTGTGGGAAAAGAGGACAAAAGAAATGTGAATATAAATTCTTTGTGAGAAATAAAAGTGATAGAAAGTACAATATTAGTACCCTTGACCAACAACAACAACAGGAGCTTCACAATCGTGGCATCAACAGTCGGAAGGCAATATAAATTTTTCTTGCTACCAAGTACCTTCCTAAGGATAACATTGAAAATAACAACAACGATCATTTATTATTTTAAATAGGAAAGATTTATGGAAAATTTAAGAAATGTTTACGTTGACATAGCAGAGCTAAACGTGGAACATAGCTGAGTGCTGAGAGATGAGATTTTTTAAAATTATATTCACCAGAGGGTATCTCATTATTTTCTTTTTATATTTAATGATCACTATTTTTAAAAACTTTTAGAATAGTATATTTATTAATCAATATATATTATAAAGCAAAGTGTACAATGTGCGTGCCGAAAAGGCTCAGAAACGACTCCACATACGCTTAAGAGATTTATGTCAGCGTGTAACTGTATGTCCCCTAACGGAGAAGAAGGTTTCCGTTTTTCTCTTAAGGGTGTGAAATTGAAGAGAAAAGGACTGGAATTTTATGCCTCTCGCAACATTTAATTAGCCTGTCTGGTTAAACCAAGCGAGTTAATGAATGAAAAAATTTAGTTCGACATTTGGAAGCTAGGAGCGTAAGCGAAGCTTCATTCATAAGGTTATTGTTAATTAGTATGGTTTGTTATGGTTTTAGTTCCAGCTGTTCTCTTTAAATTACACGCGATTATGTTTCAATTATTTCTTTCAAAATAAAGTCATCTCTGCAATAAATTGAAAATAAAAATAAATAAAATTCTTAAACAAATTAAGTTTCTCATATCAAGGCCTATTGATGGAAACAATATATTGGGGCAACCACTATTTAGGGAGGTTTAATTGGTGCGACGGGGAGAGTTCTGTCAAAACATTAATTGTGTAGCAAATAAGTCAAGTGATGCTTCGTTTTACATTGATTCTATGTTCCTGAATCTAATGGGGTCATTTCCGTGATGATAAATTCAAAAGATCGCAAGTTTTAATAATTTTATTTGAAGAAACACATGTGGCTGAAGAATATCCTAGCTAACTAATGCTTATAGAATTACAAATTAGTGGAATTCGGACTTTAAGGTTAAATACTGGTATAATATGTACGGATGTGTGTGTATTATTTCGAGAATCTGTAGTTAAGTATATAAATCAGATATGCCTGTCTATAAATTTTTCAATAAATAGATAAGATTATGGATTGATATCCTATCATATAAAATATTATGATTATGATTTGCATGACAAACAGATTATGAATGAAAAAAAATAGTTGGATTAATGGTTGTCATGGGTTCTCAATCAGCTGTTCTCTTTAAATTAGAGGAGATTACGGTTGAATAATTATTTTTTCTATTCACATAAAGAAATTATTATACATCTCTGCAACGAATTGAAAATAAAAAGCAACTAAATTCTTTAACAAATTAAGTGTTATATAACCAAACCAATTAATTGAAATTGTCAAACAACTTCCAGAGCCCAGCCGGTCACCCCAGCCAATAGTATATTATATAAAACACATTTTACAATATGCATGCAACTAAAACTCAAAAGCGAGTCTCGGTACGATTTAGAAAAGTGATATGGAGTGTACCAATATAATACGGGTGGGCAAAAGAATAATAAAGTTTAATAAAGCTCTCAGCATAGAGATAGCGGGGGCAGCTATTGGTTGTCATGGTTTCTAGATCAGCTGTTCTCTTTAAATTGCAGAAGATTAAATTTAAATATTTAAATTTTTTGTGTGAATAAAATACTTTATTTATGTGTATTTTAATGTGAATTGTGAATTGAAAGAAAATATAGAAAACATGGATTATTAACATAATTACGTTTCATGTAAGAAGGTTAGCCTTAATATGTTTTTATTATAAAAAATATGTTATATTGAATAAAATAATATAGTTTTATATAGTAAAAAAAGAACTTTATATATGTCAAGTTCTAAGAATTATATTTAATGAAGATTAAAATAAGTGGTTAGTCAAAGTGATACGGTGAAATTAAATAGTTTCAAGTTCATTTGTTAATGATAAGTTGATTTGACTAATATTTTATACAATGCCAAGACTTAAAAGAGGAGGAGACAGTGCCAGTTCTAATGAAAAACGAAAAAAACAAAAAATACACCGAAAAAGCGAAACAGTCGAAAACCGCGAAGCACGTTTACGTTCCCAACGAGCAAGAATGAGCACTGTGAGAAGCAGAGAAAGCGAAGAACAACGAAATGAACGAATTAAAGAATCACAAATAGCGGCACAATATTATAATAAAAGACTGCGAACAAAAGTAACCCATGAGCAAACCATCACCCTACGAGAAGCGCGGATGAGAAAAAGTAAACTATACAATCTAGCAAATGAAGCATTCCACTACGAACCGACGAAAGAATATTCCAAGAACAAGAACTTAGTAATCGGAAAAATGGATAACATCTGCCAATTTTGTAAAGCGAAAAAATTCAGTGGAGAAACATCAGGATTCTGTTGCATGAATGGAAAAATTCGATTGCCACCGCTGGAAGCTCCTCCACAGGAATTTCTGCATCTCATGACCGGGGAAACACCAGAATCAAAACAGTTTCTTCAAAATATAAAAGCGTACAATTCCTGCTTCCAAATGACCTCTTTCGGTGTCACTTCAAGCAACACTAACAGAGATGAAATTGATGTTTTTTCCATTGGATGTTTTTTCCATCCAAGGACAAATCTACCACAAAATGGGATCATTACTACCACTGCCCAACGAGGAACATAAATTTCTCCAAATATATTTCATCGGAAATGAAGAAGAGGAAATTAATCAACGGTGCACAAATATCAGTGGATTGAGTCGAAAAATAATACAAGATGTTCAGAGGATTTTACACGATTACAATAAACTTATTTGCATATTCAAAACAGCACTAGATCACATGATTTCTGATGACTATAAAGTTATAATTCGAGCCGACAAAAGACCTCCAGGAGAACACGAGCGTCGATTTAATGCACCTCAGATAGACGAAGTTGTTTGTTTGTTTGTTTGTTATTGTTTAGGGGCGAAAAACTGCTGAGGTCATCAACGCCCATTGGTTTCTTTATTTATCCATCTTGGGGAAACTACCGACCCAAATCCCGCCGGACACCGACGAGAGCGGCACCCGGGCCGATGGGGGCCAGCCGGAGCAAAGGGGGCGCCCCGGTCCCACATGTTCTTGTTTGGTGGCTTTTCTTTTGACACGAGGCTCTGGTAGAGGATGTGGATAAAAACCATGTTGTCCACCTAACTTAATTACATTAGTACAATACACTAATGTTTACATATAATTGTGCATGGAAAAGTCCAAATCCTCCAAAGTCCTCGGAGCTAACATGCTCTATGAGACCTGAGACGTCCCCGATACCCCAGCCCAACCCCCAGCAGACCAGGAACCCACTCCCCCTGGCCCACAGCTTGACGGATCGGCGGAGTCCTTTTTAGGGTTACTATTATTTATTATGTTGGTTTTTTTTTAAATAAAAAAAAAAATAATAATAATAATAATAATACGTAATAAAAAAAAAATAAATAAATAAAAAAAAAATTTTATAAATAAATAGGTATGCAAATAGGAATATAGAATAAAACTTAGATGCTCGAAAATAACTTGCTTTTTTGGAGAAACTGAATGACCCTACTTATCATATCTTCGTCATTTTTTAGCGCTTTTGAGAGTTCCGGAGGTATATCGAGTTGTTGCAGTAATGATTTATAACGACGGCATTCCTCGAAGATGTGTTTAATTGTAAGACTATTTTTACATGTTTGACATTGTGGTGGTTCTTCCCTCGTTATAAGGTGGCTGTGGGTCAATCGAGAGTGTCCTATTCTGAGTCGAGTAATTGCGACCTCATCTCGGCGTTTATTACGGTTTGAGGTTGACCATGGCTTCACTGTTCGTTTAACATTTTTTAGTTTACTTGGTGGGCTTTCATCCCACATAGATTGCCATCTATCTTTAATGGTCGCCCTTAATGGTCGGGCCAGTTCTGAGGCTGTCAGAATAGCAGTTCCTCTTCCTGGGAGAGATAACGCTTCACCGGCAGCCTTGTCGGCCATCTCGTTCCCGGTGATGCCCACATGCCCAGGAGCCCAGATGAAGTGGACCGACTTTCCGATTCCCTCTAGCATTTTTCGATATTCGTGAATTCGTACTATCGTGGGGTGGTCTGCATACATATTATTTATACCACGAAGTGCGCCAATAGAATCGGATACGATTGCGATGTGTTCGATGTTTTGTTCTGTAACTGTCATTGTAAAGTATAGTGCGGATGCTATGGCGTTCAATTCGGCGGTGTAAATACTGCAAAGGTGGTGGAGCTTCTTTTTGTGAGTTGATGAAGATGTAACAAATGCGGATGCTGTTGCGATTTCTGATTTGGAGCCATCCGTGTAAATCACTATGTGGTTTGGGAGGGAGCGAAGTAGTTGTTGGAATTTGTCATGATATTCGGATGGGGCAGTACTATCTTTACGGAATTTGGATAGGTCTAGATACAGCTTCGGAGGTTGGTAGGTCCAAGGCGGAGTATTTACATCTGGAATGTTGACGGAAATGGTCTTTAATTCATTAACAATGGATGAAAATCTTTCTGCGACGGGTAGTGTTGCTTTTGGTTTTTGTTGAAACTTCCTTGAAAATTTTGGCTCGAAAAGATATTTATAGGTTGGATGTAGAGGCTGTAAATATATACGGGAGATGTAGTTTGTTGCTAAAGTTTGTCTTCTAAATACTAAGGGTGGAAGTCCGGATTCAACGCACAGGCTTAGGATAGGGCTGGTCCCGAAAGCACCTGTTGCGATTCGAATACCAGTATGGTGGACGGCATCGAGCTTTGATAGACATGAAAAACGAGCTGAGCCGTACACAAAACTCCCATAGTCCAGCTTCGAGCAGATAAGGGCCCTGTAAATTTTTAGCATTGTATATCTGTCAGCTCCCCAGGTTGTTCTACTAAGAACTTTCAGAATTTTCATTTTTTGTGTGCATTTTTCTTTGAGAAAGTTTATGTGACAATTCCAAGACAGTCTTCTATCGAATATGAGCCCTAAAAAACGATGGTTGTCGACAAAATGTAATGTTGTATCTCCTAGGGTAAGCTCCGGTGATATAAGCGTTCGTCTTCTGCGGCTGAAGTGTAAGCATTTTGTTTTTTCTGTGGAAAATTTAAGGCCAGACGATCGGGACCAATCACTCAATCGGTTTAACGCTTCTTGAAGCTTCCTTTTTATGTCTTCAATGTCGTTAGAACGGTATAGAATGGCCAGGTCGTCGACGTACAGCATTACTTTTATCCCCCTTGGCAAATTTTTTCCTAAGTCATTGATCGACAGGGCAAATAGAGTTGTGCTGAGCACACATCCTTGTGGTACTCCATTATTTTGCTCACTAATTTGGGATAGGGTGCCTCCAATCCGAACCCTGAACGTCCGGTGAGATAAAAATCGCTTTATAAATTTTAAAATATTGCCTGTGAAACCGAGATTTTGTAATTTTTTTAGGATATCATTTCTATTGGAGTGGTCAAATGCTTTGAGCATATCGAAAAAGATAGCTATTGCCTGTTGGTTTTGAATGAAAGTATACTGAATTTCTGTTTCTAGTTGGACGATGTGGTCAATCGTTGATCTACCTTTGCGGAAGCCGCATTGAAAATTTTGTAAGATGTGGTTTTTTTCCAGAGTCCACACTAGCCGTTTGTTGACCATGCGCTCCAATATCTTGCATAAGCAACTGGTCAAAAATATTGGGCGGTAACTGGATGGATGCCGTTTGTCCTTTCCGGTCTTCAGGATTGGGACGACTTCTGACTCTAGCCAGATTTTAGGGAACTCGCCTCTTTTCCAAACTTCATTATAAAAGTCGAGCAGCCAACTCAAACTATCATGCGGTAGGTGTTTGATCATCGCATAATGAATACCATCTGGGCCTGGTGAGGATCCTTTCAAATGCCTAAGTGTGAATTGGAGTTCCCACATGGAGAAAGGGCGATTATATTCTTTAATATGGCCTTCTGAGTCACCATTAAATGCATCTAAGCAGTGTGTCGGTTCAGAAAATGGTTGATTTGAGGGTGTATTAAATACTTGTGAGTAGTAATCGGCAAATATTCCAGAAACTGTGTCGGGGTCATCAGTAAGTTTTCCATCGTGTGATAAGGTGTATCGGGTGGTCGAGTAGTTTTTATAAACTTTTCTTATTTTGTCCCAGACTAAGCTTGCTGGTGTGGAAGAGTTTATTGTTTCAACAAAATGTTTCCAGGATTCTGATTTTATATAGTTAATGGTTAGTCGGCAGATGGCTCGTTGTTTTTTATATTCGATCAGATTTGATTGACATGGATTTTTTTGGAATTTTTTAAGAGCTCTACGACGGTTTCGAATTGCGATCCTGCATTGCTCGTTAAACCACGGCACGGATGGTCTCTTAGGGGTGCCTTTGGTTTGAGGTATTGTTGATTTTGCCGCCTCCAATATAACGTCTAAGAAAATCTGGCATCCTTTTTCGATACTTAATTGAGATGGCAATGTTTCAGGTGGTCTAGCAAGAGCAGAGAAGAGTGCCCAGTCAGCTTTATCGAGAATCCATCGAGGCTTCTGGTTTATATGGTGGTTTATATTTTCAAATTTAAGACGGATGGGGAAGTGGTCGCTTCCGTAAAGTTCCGGCAGTACTGTCCAATCAATGAGGTTAAATAGCGAAGGACTGCACATAGCTAAGTCTATAGACGAGTAACTGCCAAAACTGTGACTTAAAAAAGTTGATTCACCTGTATTAAGAAGTAAAAGGTTCGAAATTTCAATAAAACTTTCTATTACTCTTCCTCGGGAATTTAAATCTGAAGACCCCCAAAGAGGGCTGTGTCCGTTCATATCACCGACAAGGAGGACCGGTTGGGGTAATTGGGAGTAAATATGGAGTAGATCTTCGGTTTGTATATGTGGGTCTTGTGGTAAGTAGATATTACAAAGTGTGAATGTAATGCCAACGTGTATGGTAATTGCTGTAACCTGGAGTGGTGTATCTATTTCTATTTCTTGTGAATAGACAGAGCTATTAACAGCGATAAGTACTCCTCTTGAGCCATGATCATCGGGGCCATCGGTCCTGTATATGTTAAAATTTTTTAGCGAGATATTGTCCCTAGCTTTTAGGTGGGTTTCTTGTATACAGATACATAACGGACTCTCATCTTGTATTAAAATTTTCAAGTCGTTAAAGTGGGTTTTTAATCCATTACAGTTCCATTGAATGAGAGTCATTTTGGAAATTAAGTAAGAGAGTGTAAAAGGGATTAAGTTGTAGGAGTCCAAAATCTTTCATTTGATATGAGATAAAAAAATAAATAAATAAATAAAATAAAAAGTAAAAAAGAATAAAGCGTTTACGCATTAATGCCCACATACACATACTTACGAGTAACTGCAGAGACGTAAAAAAACAAACAAATAAGATAAGCATATGCAAACATAACCCAGTATGCACATATATACAAGTATACTTACATATATTTGTACTTATAAACACAAACACACATTTAAATATATATACGCGTTTAGAAAAGAATATTCTTTTATACATATACCAGCAAGGAGGTAAAAGAATGAGTATAAAAGCAAACGTATGTATATAAAATAGTAAAACGGTAGTTGTAATGTTGTGTATCATGATAGTACTTTATTTTATATTTATTTACTCAATGGATATAATAAGTTTTTACGTTATTTTCTTCGTGCCTTTTTTGTTTGCTTTGGTTTTTACTTTAATAAAACCCTCCTCGTCAGCTGACTGGTGCACATCGTCAAGTGACATGTGCATATCTTGGGTGCCTAAAGAGGGAGTAGGCGGTCTGGATGAAGCAACAGTAGGTGGAGGTCCGTTGCTGTCGACGGTGGGAGTTGAAATGATAGGAGCCACGGCCGTGGAGGTAGTGGCGTGGGAGGGGATGGGAGGGGTGGGGATGGGAGCCTCGGGCGTGGCCGGCGGGGCTCGGGTCTGCGCCGAACTACTTCGGCTTCTCGTCGGAACTCTTCGTACCGACCGGGGCTCACGAGGTTGAGGGAGGTTGATTTTGTTACTTTTTATAGGTGTAACAAATTAATGATTATTATTATTATTATTATTATTATTATTACTTTCAATATTTTTATTTATATTTATATTTTCGCCAAAAATAAATGGAATGTCGACTTGTGTGCCGATTTCTTTTTTTTCTATTTTATTTGTCTCTTTTACGATGTTCGCGAATGATTTATTGAACATAGTGGGGTATCTTTCTTTGTATATTTTTCGGGCCTCCATTAAAGAGATCTTTTTTGCAATTTGAATAGATTTAATTTCTTTTTGCATTTGGAAGATAGGGCATGATCGGTCGAGCGCGTGATGGGGCCCATTACAATTAATACACTTCGGCTCGTTATTACATTTAGAGTTTTCCCCATGTCTAGGTTTTCCACATTGTATACAAATAGTTTGTTTTTTGCATTGCGCAGTGGGATGATAGAAACCTAAACAATTGAAGCACCTGAGGGGATTAGGTATGTATTGGTGGACTTCTATTGTTTGGTATCCAACTTTAATGGATTTAGGAACTGTTGGAGTGGGGAATGTGACAATATAACTATGTGTCTTTATTTCGTTACCATTTTTTTTAATTGTTATTCTCACAATATCTTTAATAGCATTAATCATTTCTTTTTTGATTTCTTCGATTTCTAAATATTGAAAATCAAATACTTTTATTATACCCTTACTATAATTAAGGCTACTATGGGGTGTCACTTCAATGGGAAATTGCTCTCCGAAATTTTTAATTTTTAATAGGGAATCTGATTGAGTACCCTTAAAGGTCTCTATCAGTAAGGATCCGTCTTTTATTTTTTTAATGTTTTTTACTTCTCCTACGAGCCCAGTTATAAATTTATTTATAAAAAAAGGTGAAACCTTTTTAAAATCTTCCTCATCCGTTCTTTTCATTATAAGGAAGGTGGGTCTAATATTATTGTTTTCTCCAAAATTGATTTTATCGGGGGGGTTTTTAATTCGGCCCCGATCTTGTCTTCTTCTTTTAGCCACAGGGCTAGTTGCATCGTCTGGTTCATCCATTAGTCAGGAGACCAGGTTGGTTAATTAAATTAATTATAACAATCGAGAGATGAGAAAAATAAAATAAAATAATAATAGGAAAAAAATAAAAAATAAAAAATCAATAACTGCTATAAATAAAGAAAAGTATAAGAATAAATAAAATAAGACTTCGTAAAAGTATAGAAAAATGGTTAATTTAAAGGAAAATATACTGAAATAAAGTTAAAGACTTATCGTAGCAGCGCTGTGATCCTTCCTCTCAGGAGTCCAAGCTAATACTCGAGATAGACGAAGTCGCCATCGTAATAGTGGAGAATGAAATTACAAGCCGTGACATAATTGTGCAAAGAAAAAGAGAGGGACTACAACGCATTTCTGAGACACACCGCTCATATGATGCCCTCCAGTATCCATTAATATTTTTGCGTGGAGAGGATGGATATCATTTTAATATGAAACAAATCCACCCTGAAACAGGCGCAGAAACGAACAAAAAAATCACAAGCAAGGAGTTCTATGCTTACCGCCTAATGGACAGAAGTAATGTAACTTACAATCACATTCTTAACACTCGCCGTCTATTTCAACAATTTCTGGTGGATATGTATGCAAAAATAGAAGCGGAACGAATGCTTTACATAAGACTGAATCAGAAGAAATTACGCACGGAAGAATACATCCACCATCGAGACGCAATTATAAATGACGGCATCATTGATGACATTGGAACAATGGTAATCCTACCCTCATCATACATAGGAAGTCCGAGACACATGCACGAATACACTCAAGATGCTGTGACGTACGTAATAAAATATGGGCGACCTGACCTCTTCATAACTTTCACATGCAACTCATCGTGGCCAGAAATTAAAGAAGAACTTAAATTTGGACAAGCCCCAATGGATCTACACGACATAGCCCGGGTTTTCTGGCAAAAACAATTGAAATTAATTAAAGTCTTAAACAATTACCATATTTTTGGGCCAGTTAGATGCTGGATGTATACAATTGAATGGAAAAAACGAGGTCTTCCTCACTCACACAATCTCTTATGGCTACACGACAAAATTCATCCTACGGATATTGACAAAATCATTCAAGCTGAACTTCCCAATCCACAAGCAGATGAGGAACTGTACGAAATAGTACTAAAAAATATGATTCACGGACCATGCGGGCCGATGAACCCCAATTCGCCATGCATGAGTGATGGAAAATGTACAAAAAAATACCCAAAACCGTATTTGGACGACACCCAAACCGGTGACGATGGCTATCCAAAATACAGAAGACGATCACCAAAAAATGGGGGATTCACAGGAAAAATACGAATACGAGGCAGAGGCGAATTGGAAATAGGTAATCAATGGGTAGTGCCATATAACCCACTACTTTCAAAAATGTTCCAAGCACACATAAATGTAGAATACTGTAATTCAGTGAAATCCATAAAATACATCTGTAAGTATGTGAACAAGGCAGTGACATGGCAGTATTCCTAATAGCCAAAGACAGCAAAGAACAAAACAGAAACGATGAAATTCTCATGTACCAAACGGGTAGATACATTAACAGTAACGAAGCAGCGTGGCGGATATTTGGTTTTCCCATACATGAACGCGAACCGACAGTGCAACATTTAGCGGTACATTTGGAGAATGGACAGAGAGTTTACTTCACAAAAGATACCGCTAAAAACGTTGCAAGTGAACCACCTCAGAACACAACATTAACAGCTTTTTTCCAATTGTGCACAACGAATCCTTTCGCGAAATCATTGTTATATGTCGACGTACCTACATATTATACGTGGGATAAAAAAAGAAAAATCTTCCAACGAAGAAAACAAGGAGTTCCAGTAGAGGATCATCCGGGAATCATGAAAACTGACGCACTGGGTCGAGTATACACCGTACATCCGAACAACACCGAATGTTTCTACCTCCGGATGTTGTTGCAAGAAGTGTTGTTGTTGTTGCAAGGGGACCAACAAGTTTCACAAATCTCAAGACTGTTTACGGTCATTTATGCCAGACGTACAGAGAAGCATGTCAACGTTTAGGACTACTGGAACACGAAAACCAATGGGAATCAACACTACAAGAAGCCTCAATCACGGCCTCAGCAGAACAAATCAGAGAGTTATTCGCCATAATTTTAACAACATGTAACCCATCGAATCCACAACAGCTATGGGACTCCTACAAAGAGGCCATGAGTGATGATATACTGTACCAAATCCAACAAGCTCACCCAGATCTGACCATCGTATATAACGAAGACATTTTCAATGAAACTCTAATTCGCTTAGAAAATAAATATTTCGCAATAAAAAACCAGACCTTAGTTCAACTTGGGATGCCAGCACCACGAAAAGAAGCTTTTAGTATGTTAAACTTCGAAATTATAAAAGAAAAAAGCTACAACACCAACGAGCTACTTCAATACATTGCTCACAACAAACCACTCCTCAATGAAAATCAAAAAGCGATTTACAGCGTTATCATGGATCAGATTAACAAAAACACTGGCGGAATAGTTTACTTAGACGCACCAGGTGGCACCGGGAAAACTTTTTTAATAAATCTATTGCTGGCTGAAATACGTGCTAAACAACAATCGCACTAACATCATCCGGTATTGCAGCAACACTTTTGGAAGGAGGACGAACGGCCCATTCGGCTCTACAACTACCCTTAAATATAGCAGAAGAACAATTCCCGGTATGCAAAATCTCAAGAGGATCAGGAAGAGATGAACTTCTTAAACAAGCTAAAGTTATTTTCTGGGACGAATGCACAATGGCACATAAAAAATCACTTGAGGCCGTTGACAGAACTTTGCAAGACTTGCGAGGAAAACCAGAACTGATGGGAGGAGCTCTACTTATACTCTCAGGAGATTTTAGACAAACACTTCCTGTTATCCCCAAGTCGACACCAGCAGACGAGATCAACGCCTGTTTAAAGAAATCCTATCTCTGGCCACGTGTACAAATACTACAACTATCAACAAATATGAAAGCTGAACTCTCGAAAGATGAAAAAGCTGCACATTTTGCTTATCAACTTTTAAAAATAGGAGAAGGCAAATATCCCATTGACGAGACGACCGGCCTCATTGAACTCAACAATGATTTGTGCACAATAGCCACTACTGAAAAGGAACTCATCGACGTAGTATATCCTAACATAGTTCACAACTACAGAAACCCGGAGTGGCTATTCGAAAGGGCAATTTTAGCAAGTAAAAATAATATCGTTGATGATATAAACTTGAATATTCAGAAGAATATTCCCGGCGAGGAAAGAATATATAAATCGATCGACACTATGGTAAATGTAGAAGAAAGTGTCTGCTTCCCGACCGAATTTTTAAACGGTTTGCAAGTACCAGGAATGCCATTACACTGCATTCGATTGAAAGTTGGATCTCCTATCATACTTCTGAGAAATATAAATTCACCAAAACTGTGCAATGGGACAAGGATGATTGTTAAACAGTTATCAAATAACATCATCGAGGCCGAACTGATGGCAGGAAAGGACAAAGGGAATACAGTATTTATCCCCAGAATACCTTTGACCTCCACTGAACTACCATTCCAATTTCGAAGATTGCAGTTTCCAATCAAGTTAGCCTACAGTTTTACTATCAACAAAGCACAGGGACAAACATTGAAATATTGTGGTATTAACCTCAAAGAACCCTGCTTCTCACACGGTCAGTTATATGTAGCTTGCTTCAGAGTAGGAAATTCCAAAAATTTGTACATATATGCACCACAAAACAAAATGAAAAATATTGTTTATAAGCAAATATTGTAAATAGTTATGAATGTTTAATAAAAAAGTGTACCTCTTATATATAAAATTCAGCCTTTTATTCCAACTATTGTAATATATTATACCAACTCCCTGAGCGAAGCCGGGTACCTAAGCTAGTATAGTATATAGTATATTAATACGAGTACTATTAGTATAATAATATTAATATTATTAATATAGTACATTTATTATACTTTTAGAATAGAATCTGTGGGAAAATATTGGCCATGGCCGGGACTTTTACCCGGGTCCACGCATCTTTCTTGCCTCCTCTAACCAACTGAGCTACCAGCACACATCCCAGCCACGTAAACCTTCTCTTTTCAATGACATCATAATCCGGCCAATATAGCCACATTGTAGGGAAGTAATCGGGGACTGGATTTTGTCTAAAGTTGGGACTTAATTGACAAACTGTCATTATTAAATATGAATTTCTTAAATTTAATGGTCATAACTTTTAAATAATTTTATCTGAAGAGAAAAGATTGGTCATGGCCGGGACTTGAAACCGGTTCATCGTGTCAATTGGTGCCTGATGGCAAGTTAGAGCACGTAACGGAGATGCGTAGAACCAGGTTTTTTTTTTATAATAACAATAATAACAGTTATTTTTACAATAATATTTTATAATGACAGTTTGTCATTTAGATCCCACCATTGGACAATGTCCAGCCCCCGATTACTTCGCTACAATATTGCTATATCAATCAGCTGGGTTTTTGAATGATTGAAGAGAGAAGGTTGACTTGGCTGGGATGCGTTCCTGACTTGGATAGAGCACGCAAAGGAGAAGCGTAGAATGTCCCGGTCGTGGCCAATATTTTAAGTTCAGTCAAAATTGTTAATAATAAAATTAAAAAATGTTTAGTCATAAAAAAATGTAATTTACAAATATAATTTTCACATTATTACCTTCTCTGTGCAGCAGGAATTATTCTGTCATCATACTGATCATAAGATGTTCTGGGCTGCTTTTTTTTTCTCAAGGACCCAGTACGGATTGGTTGAACTATCGTAGCTTGTGACCTATTAGTCCTGCTGTCAATTAAACAAAATATTAAAAAATAAAAAAAACATGAAATCATAGTAAAACTAAATATTGTTAAGCAATCAGTTAATCCAGTTTTCATTTCCTTTGGTAGGATTTCCTTTCTTTCTTGTATACACTTTTTATACTTTATTTTATTTTATTTATTTAGTCCTTCAACTACTTTTCAAAGTATGTAATGCTTCTTCGGTCAAGTTAAGTGCATATAATTTCTTTAAAAATTTAATTTTAAATTAAATTTAAACTATTTAAATTTATTTTACTTTGAAATCAAATAAAATCCAATCGTTATATCATAAAAAAAAAAAAAAGATCTATAAATAAACCAATGTTATCCTATTCAAGTAGCGGTCTACGTAACAGCACAACACTACACTCAGGAGCATGATGAAAAAGTTAGATTTTCGGATTTCTTTCAATAGGGGTCTAATTCTGTGTTATTAAGTACGGAGTTTCTGAAAAAAAATATTCACCTTTTCGGATTTCTTTTACACGCGGGTCCAATATTATGCTATCGAGGACTGTGTTTTTGAAAAAAATATTAAATTTCCATTTTAATGACCGGGGAGGGGGGCGCACTATGAAAAATTTAGACCCATGGATTTCTTTCACACAGCAATGCATTGTTATATTATCGAGAATGGTGTTTTTGAAAAAAAATATTCATTTTGTATTGTAGTGGGGGGGGGGGGGGGGTGTTAATACTATAAAAAGCTAGATTTTCGGGTTTCTTTCACACCGGGGTCCAATTTAATGTTATCGAGGATGGCGTTTCTAAAAAAAAAAAAAAACACACACGTGAAGGGCGTCTTCTTGAAGACTTTAAATGTGCTTCAGTTTTACAATCTCCTTAACAAAAAAATGCAGTTTCTTTCACACCGGGGTCCAATTTAATGTTATCGAGGACGGCCTTTCTAAAAAAAAAAAAAAAACACACACGTGAAGGGCGTCTTCTTGAAGACTTTAAATGTGCTTCAGTTTTACAATCTCCTTAACAAAAAAATGCAGTTAATATAACAAATGATGTAATATGACACAAAGTGCTAATATGGATAATAAGATAAAAATGAAAGAAGAAAATATTCATGATTAAAGCTGTAAAATCTCTTGCCTTTAGGCAAAAAAGGATAGAATATAAAAAGTAAATATAGAAATAAAATAATAAATAATTATAACTATGAAACAAAGAAGCAGATAAAATGATAAGCCATATAATTAAAAAAAGATTCATTTTCAATTAAAGTGAGTTGGATCCTTATCAGTTAAGGAGCGAGTTGGTGGCAACGGTGGTTTCGAAAGATGCAGAGCGATGGCTGTGCCGTAGGCGACCCCCCCCCCCCCCGAATAGGCTTCCCCGGAGCCGCTCTTCAGAAGTAGTAATGAGAAAACATAATATTCTTTGGTCTCTATTGTGACAATGCTACTACAGTAATCCAATTTTCTCATGATCCAATCGTGAGGAAATATATTTATAAACATGAATAACAGAAATAAGAACCCTTCCTCTTACATAAGACTTTTAAATAAAACTGACCACATTGAACAGAGGCATGAGAAATAGAATTAAGAAGGATTCATTAGTGTATATTAAAAATATAATATATAACACACCTGCCAGAAATATGTTTCGAATGGACATGAGGTGATGAAGATTGTTCCACAGTATCTCCATAGGAATCCTTACAGCAACAAATAATAAGAAGAACCTTTTTTGGCAAAAAACGATAAGGAAAAAGTTCCATAAATCATAATGCCTGATTTCAGTAACGCTATTAACTGTCACTTAAACTCACCCAAACTTTAATACTCCAAGTCTGGCAACATTCAATTGACAGTAATATGTTAAATATTAGAAGAGCAGAGAGGGTCAAAAATAAGTCACAAAAAGCAAGTCACAAGACCTTTTTGTAGAAGAAAAGAAGAAAGGATATTGCTGAGCAAATTCATTTTTTAAGTGAAAATGGGAAATGGAAAAACACGGATAAAGTGAAAATGGGCAGGTCATTTTCTGAGGAGGGAGAATGGAAGATGTTCACGAGAGGCTACAGAATAGACACCATATAAACTGAAGATACCTTACTCGTAAACTGAAGAAACCTTACTCGCTTCCTTTTAAAAATATGGAGCGATACTCGTGTAATATAATTGCCGAGATAATTTTAAGTTTAATAATACAAGAGATGCTGAAGATGAATTAATTTGTTTTTTGGAGTTTAACAATCATGGACCATTTTCCAGTCCACTGATAGAGACTGTAAAGGCCATTTGCATTAATCCTCCGAAATTAGTCGTTGAAGAAATCGCTGAGAAGGCGTTATAGTTTGCGAAAAAGAAGTTTTGATATTGATAATTCTCAGATAATTTCATTTATCATGCCATTAAGAAAAGTATTCCTCTTTAATTTCGTGAGTAACCTCTATACTTCAGCTAGCCAAGGATGGATTTGCCATAAGTTTTCCCCTTTTGAGGACGCACCTGACAAGGTGCGAAAATCTTAAACCCTTACACGGTGGGCCAGACCCCCCTACCGTGCACCCCCCCCACATCCCTATAAATGGCATATCGTTGTGTTCCTTGTGAAAAAAGATTAAGAAAAAGCCAATGTTCCCAGAAAAAAAAGTGGCCGCACTAACCGAAAATGGCGTTCAAACATGGCGGAATGACGACTTTGATTTTAGTTCGTTTTTTGATTACTGACATTCACCATTATGCTTAATTTCGCCATAACTGGTATTTTATTAAAGATAGATAGTTCTAGATTCAGAATAAATAAACAAACGTTCTAAAATAATTAGTCTTGACAACATAAAATACATTTAAAGTCAATTTTTTCAAGTCACTAGCGTAAAAGTTAAAATTCCAAGTTAATTTGTGATTAAACGGCCATCGTTAACGAAAAACACCATGAAATAAAACATCTGGAGCAATTATTCTTCTTTAAAAATCAGTGGTCTAATTTCAAAATATATCAACTAGTTTCATAGAAAACGGACCTACAAGGCGAAAAGGCGCCGGTGACTCGGGCGCATCCAGTCCTCTGCCACATCGTTCAGTTCTCATACATCATATAATTACAGCGAGTATAGGATATTATTTTGAATGTATAATCGAGCCTATGTAACTGCAAGTTTTTAATTTACAGAAATAATTAATATAACATTTTTTTTTTTTTTTTTTTTTTTTTTTTTTTTTTTTTTTTTTTTTTTTTTTTATAAATCTGATAAATGAAGGATATAAATCTAATAAATAATAATGAATTAGTCGCAGATTGCACATTATCTAAACCTCACTTATATTACATAAACTGGTTATCTTGAAATTAAATAATAATGTTCTCATAGTAGTAGTTGGGTTACAGACACTGGCTTCTGATCATTCGTGAAATTTGAATAAATGCATTTTTGCAAGGTATTTCTTATTTACAGATTTAAAAATGATCAAAATAAAAAAGTTCAATAAAACGTTCTGTTTGTTCGTTGATATGTAGAAATTATTCGTAATACAATTTAGGAGGTATATACCTAACACAATTTAATAGCTCAACAATTAATGAATTAACAGTTACACGATGTATATATATATATATATACATTATATATATATATATATATATATATATATATATACACACACATATTATGATTAATTTAAAATTAAACCACGACTGGAGAGGAAAACAAATTAAAACATATAAGTATTCATGCATCTAAGGTCTATAATCCACGAAATTGTGGATGATCCATGAAATTTTTTCTGCTTCTGGCATATAACTACACATCAAAAAGTTTACTT
Source organism: Aelia acuminata (assembly GCA_911387785.2). NCBI lineage: Eukaryota > Metazoa > Arthropoda > Insecta > Hemiptera > Pentatomidae > Aelia > Aelia acuminata. Next base: position 83,674,047 of record OU426980.1, read on the forward strand.
TCTCTTTTTTTCGAAAAAAGGGTATACTAATATAAATAAAATGAAATATTTGAAGTTGAAATCGGATTAGTTATTTAGCCAAATTCGAACATGAAAGATCGGTAATTTTTATCACTTTGGTGAAAACTCATGTTCCAACGCCTATAACTCGAATATATGTACTCTAAATGAAAAATGTCACAGATAAAAGTTTTAGGACATTAAATTTAGCATAATGTAAGCCCATTTATTTTAAAATTAACTTATTCCTGCGTAGAGATACAAATGAAAAAGTGTAAGTATTTGTAGCGCTTACTTCATTCTTTTAACTACATCTTCATTCCTTCATATATCTACATGTCAAAAAGTTTACTTTCTCCTTTTTTCGAAAAAAGGGTATACTAATACAAATAAAATTAAATATTTGGAGTGGAAATCGGATTAGTTATTTAGCCCAATTCGAACTTGAAAGATCGGTAATTTTTACCATTTTGGTAGAAACTCATGTTCCAACGCCTACAACTTGACAATATGTACTCTAAATGAAATGTTACAGATAAAAGTTTTAGAACATTAAATTTAGCATAAAATAAGCCCACCTAAATAGTTAGTTCTGTGAATATTATATCATATCCTCTTAGGTTTCGCAGAAAGAAGGAATCGAGCGCTACGAATACTATCACGTTTTCATTTGTATCTCTACTTAGTAATAAGTTAATTTAAAAATAAATGGGCTTGTTTTATGCTACATTTAATGTCCTAAAACTTGTATATGTAACATTTTTGATTTAGAGTACATATTGTCGAGTTATAGGCGTGGGAACATGAGTTTTCACCAACATGATAAAAATTACCGATCTTTCATGTTCGAATTTGGCTAAATAACTAATCCGATTTCAACTCCAAATATTTCATTTTATTTGTATTAGTATACCCTTTTTTCGAAAAAAAGAGAAAGTAAACTTTTTGATGTGTAATTATATACCAGAAACCGAAAAAGGCCACAACTTCGTGGATTATAGATCATTAGATGCATGAATACTTACATGTTTTAATTGTTTTTCCTCTCCAGTAGTGGTTTAATTTTAAATTAATCATAATATGTATGTAAATATATATATATATATATATATATATATATATATATATATATATATATATATATATGTGTGTGTGTGTGTGTTAGTGTATATATATGTATACACAAACACACATCGTGTAACTGTTAATTCATTAATTATGAGCTAATAATAATTGTGAACTATTAAATTGTGTTATGTATAAACTTCCTAAATTGTATTACGAATAATTTCTAAATATCAACGAACAAAAAGAACTTTTTATTTATCTTTTTTATTTGGGTTGTTTTTAAATCTGTAAATAATCACTAAACATTATTATTTAATTTCAAGATAACCAGTTTATGTAATATAAGTGAGGTTTAGATAATGTGCAATCTGCGACTAATTCATTATTATTTATTAGATTTATATCCTTCATTTATCAGATTTATAAAAAAAAAAAAAAAAAAAAAAAAAAAAAAAAAAAAATGTTATATTAATTATTTCTGTAAATTAAAAACTTGCAGTTACATAGGCTCGATTATACATTCAAAATAATATCCTATACTCGCTGTAATTATATGATGTATGAGAACTGAACGATGTGGCAGAGGACTGGATGCGCCCGAGTCACCGGCGCCTTTTCGCCTTGTAGGTCCGTTTTCTATGAAACTAGTTGATATATTTTGAAATTAGACCACTGATTTTTAAAGAAGAATAATTGCTCCAGATGTTTTATTTCATGGTGTTTTTCGTTAACGATGGCCGTTTAATCACAAATTAACTTGGAATTTTAACTTTTACGCTAGTGACTTGAAAAAATTGACTTTAAATGTATTTTATGTTGTCAAGACTAATTATTTTAGAACGTTTGTTTATTTATTCTGAATCTAGAACTATCTATCTTTAATAAAATACCAGTTATGGCGAAATTAAGCATAATGGTGAATGTCAGTAATCAAAAAACGAACTAAAATCAAAGTCGTCATTCCGCCATGTTTGAACGCCATTTTCGGTTAGTGCGGCCACTTTTTTTTCTGGGAACATTGGCTTTTTCTTAATCTTTTTTCACAAGGAACACAACGATATGCCATTTATAGGGATGTGGGGGGGGGGTGCACGGTAGGGGGGTCTGGCCCACGTACTACCTGGACTGCCCCGTACAGTACTAACGCAACCCTGTACTGCCCCTTTAATCGCAACCATGCCTTTGTCAACACCTTTATCCATTTAGATTTTTTTTTGTCATGTTCAAAGCCTGTTTCCTTTAGGCAAAAAACGATAGATAAATCCTGGATAAATGTTCTCAGACTGGAAGGTCCAATTGATTACGTGATTCCTACGCCGTGGATATCAAACAAAACATTTCTCTTCACTAGGAAACCGCATCATACTCTAAACAGGACACCAGAAAGAAATAATGAATGGATGAATGTGTCCAAACCATAACCAGACTACCCTTAAATCATATTTCTAATACGTTAAGAAGAAAGATCAATAAAAAAATGTTTACAGATGTTATAAGATATTCTCTTTAAAGGAGATATTACCCTATAATATTGAATGTAGCTGGTTAATATGGAGTGGACTGTAATTTGGATTTGTGTAATGAATAAAACTATGTATGATAATAACTGTATATACAATATGCTTATTGTTACAAGTGATGAAAAAGTAGGGGGTTTTGCCAAATACAGGATACATTAAAGCATACTAACCTTTAATGTATCTAAATGATTTAAGGGTAGTCTGGTTATGGTTTGGACACCTTCATCCATTCATTCATACAGCATATTATAATTAATTTGGATATAGGCTATTGCATTTTTGAGAATGGAACTGCTCTTGGGTCTATTGTAAGTGAAGGTGAATTTAGCTAAATTATTGTACTCATCCTCCTGTGTCTCTTCTTCCATTCTTCTCCTCCTTCTGGCTCCAGGTGGGTCTGTGAAGTGGTTGTGATTACTCATACATTCTGAAGTAAATCGTTAGATGAAATAAAAAAATTAAACAGGTTCGGTCGAACATTAACTCTTTCAAAAGGCTCTTAATACCGCCTCGTCAACTCCCGTCGGTATTTTTCTTTTTCTTGCCGCCGCTAGGTGGCAATACCTCTGGGACAGTGCCGTGTCCGCGTGATTTGCGTATGTTGAGTTGTTTAGGAGACATTCATAAACAACAGAAAAACATTTCAGCTTATATCTCATGATAAAAAACCGAAGAATGTACCAAAAGGTAGCAAGAAGCCATCTACGAAAATGTATGTCATAGAACTAGAAAAAATACCATATAATATGCTCAATACCAGGTGGATACAAAGAATCACAAAAGATTGAGCAGAGCAGCGTCCACTTAACTAGAAATCTGGAATCCAAGATAATTTTATATCCAAGATAAAAAATTAAGTTGGGATGTAGAAATATATTTTTAAAGTTAAGAATACGAAAAAAGTAGGACTAAGAGAAAAAATGCTGTCACTATCGCGAAGCCACTCCTTGGCCCGAGGCTCTTAGCATTTGCCATGTGCAAGTTCCAAAGCTCGGTTAGGCACCAAAGTTTTTACAAAAAAAATATTTGAGTATATATATATATATATATATATATATATATATATATACATATATATAATATGATTATAAAAATGAAACTCTCAAGAAAACAAAACGAATGGTAAGTACATAGCTGGAGAAAAACGAAGGCAGGAGTGTTAAACATAGATAAGAACAATGACCCGTCAAAACAACCACTTTACATATATTGATTTCAAATAATACCAATATGTACCTACACCGGAGGGGATGTGTATCTTAATGGTGAGAGAGGGCTTTGATATACGCCCGGAGGAGGAATGTTGTCTGGACAAACTTCGGGAGTATCTGTTTCTTCACTGGGGGTTGATGACACGTCGAAATTTTCGTTTCCTGCAGCATCATTCTTAGTCACTGCCTGAAAAACAAATTAAATGTTATCTAATATATAACATAAAATAAAGACTAATGAGAATAAATGTTCGATAATTCAAATGCTGGACACTTGTCTAAGATGTGTTCCATCATTGCGCCAACATGTTGGCGCGGAGGTTTCTTTTCTAAGCCTGAGATGCCTGTGAGTGAGTCTGGTATGCCCAATTCTCAGGCGAGTTATGATAGTCTGCTCTCGGCGGCTTCCTTGTATCATTGGAAGTGGGCAGGTGTCACTGAACACTTCTTCATTTTATTAGTAGCAAGAACCGTAGTACAAAAATGGCGCCAGGCTTCATTGTATTGATAAAATGTAGCAGTTTGGAAGTAGTATAGCGAAACATTGACTTTGGGAACTGGAACGTTGACTTAAGTTGCTGGCTTCCTTCACAGCTGTGTCAGTTCGTTTCCCGTTAATCCAACATAACTAGGGGCGCAAAGAAACTTTTTTGTTGTTCCTAAAATTTTATGGCTTATAGAGATTACTATGGGTTTATCCTAGATCTGAAACTTTTTTATGGACTGAATTTGAATAGCTGATAATTAGATAATGATTGCAATTCAATTCAAGAGAAAAATTCATCATTCATGATTAAAGTTACGGATAGGTATATGGCAAATAGGTCGGAGGAGAAAACGGAAAAGGTATCGAACGGAAGACTGTATCGAATTTTTTTTTTTTTTTGGTAGGACTACAAAACAACCAACATTTCCCAATTGTTATGACTCCTCTGTATAGATAGGTATGAATCTTTATATTCGGCCAGAAGATTTAGAAAACTCTGTTTATGAACTTCATGGGGGCTAGATGATTTTATTATTTTCTATAGGGAGAAATCAAAAGTGGCATTGTTAACCGTCCATGGAGAAAATGGGTTTGGCAACCATCTGTATAAATTTAAAAGCGAATCGGATTGCGGAGAGGCATGTAGGCAATTTATACCGTGCGAAATCAAAAAAATCTGGAGCCGTTTTTAGACCGCCTATGAACTCTAGCAAGAGGTAGTTCTTGCTTACTTCTAGTGACCACTCTCCGCCTCCCAGAGCAGGCTGCTGATCGGGCTGGTCCTAAACGCGCCAATTTCCCAGCGGATATCACTGGGCCAAACCTGCTCAGTGTTTTCTTCGATGCATTCCCATTGACTTCACAACCATAGTCAATTACCGGCCTTTTCAAACGTCTATATAACATCTGCAAGAAGGTTCTATCGCAACCGAAAGTAGAACTGAAACGAACCTTCAGAACATTCATTTTTTATAACTTGGACAACAAAGTATGCGTGTGTAACTTCCAGGATGATCAATTCAATTCAAGGTACCTAATAGAATTGAGTTTATTTAAGTTCCGATTGCCAAATATAGAAAAAATGCAAAAACATGTTGGTTTCTAGCAAAATATAATTTAGAAAAATGAATTAAATTTGAACATGATGTGTATTGCAGATTCCGATTTTTTAAAACCACATTGTTCTTTATCTAGTAGATTTTGGGCTGGGGCCCGGTGTGGCTGTGCGGTAAAGTGCCGTACTCCCATGCCGGAGCTGCGGGTTCGAGTCCCGCCCTGGGTGGTGCTTTTCTTTCGTAGGAGAAGTATCACCCAGTGCCATGGTTGTTAGTATGGGCAGTATAGGGCTTCAATGGAAGCCTTAAAGTCCCAAAAAAAAAAAAAAAAAAAAAAAAAAAAAAAAAAAAAAAAAAAATATATAAGATTCTTAGTTAAATAATTCAAAATTATGAAAAAAAAAAAAAAAAAAAAAAAAAAAAAAATAGATTTTGGGCTTGGAAATCCCACAAAAAACGACAGTTAATCATTTGTTAGTTAATTTACAGTGAACCGAGTATAGTGAGATAGGCCTATAACTTGTATTTAGTTTTATAGTATCTTTATTTCGTTTTAGTATGTTTATTACTGCTGCCGAAGACCAGCTTTTAGGGAAGTCTTTATTTATCCATAAATTGCTGAAAAGCGTTAATAACAACTCTGTCCCGTTAGCAGGTAGGTTTAATAAACTCAATATGAATCTGATACGGGCTCGGAGAATTAGAACGTGTTGTCTTTATACTTCGTTGTAAGGCTTCCATTGTGAAAGGAACGTTGAATGGTCCGGTTTCGAGGGCAGGGTTGAAAATGAGTTGGGCTTAGTGTGACGGGTTATTTTTCGAAATACTTAAATGGTAACGCCCAAAGGCATCGGCTATTTCCTCAGTGCCAGTAAGTCTTTTTTCAAATTATACTATTGTATGGGGAATTTCGGGTACTAGTTCTGAAAAGTGGCTCCCGCGCCGTTCACTAAAAACTGAAAAGGACCCTTTTGGGGGTATATTTATCTCTGAATTTAATGTCACAAACTATTGACAATTTTCTAAGACGTGGCTCTATTTCAAGGCCAAATAAACCGAATAAAGACAGAAAACTTAAAAGAAGCTTTAGCCCCCCGAATCTAATTCTAACACACCAGATAAAAAATATAACTCAGGCAATATGGTGACTAACGATGATATAATGCGTATCCCCATTGAATCAGCTGTCAATCTCTCAACTAAAGAGAACTCCAATTCTTTTAGTGAGGAATTGAAAATTTTAAAGGCTGAAAATGTTGCATTAAGGTAAGAAATAGTATTACATAATATGATATTACATACATAATATCACATCTATGCAGACGATTTTCAAATGTACCTGTCCTTCCCATCCTCCGAGTTAGTGTCAGCGACTAAAAAGCTTGAAATCTAAAACTGAAAAAACGAAAGCAATTTTAACAGGCTCCACTCACCTCCTTAAAACCGTCCCTAATATCCCTACCCTGCTCCTAAATAACGATCCTATCAAATTCTTTCATACTGTCAAAAACCTCGGTGTAACCTTCGAGCAAACCCTTTCTTGGAAAACCCTCATCTCTAATATCTCCCGCCGCACCTTTTCTACCTTAAAGCAAAAAAATGTAGGGCTTAAATGTAGGTTTCAGCTATTATAGCAGATATTAATCCATAATTTCAATAGTTGACATCGATATCAACTACCGCCAGAATTAGCAAATAGTGTTCCATCTGGGGGTGGTTTATGAAAGTCTGAGTCAGTATGGATAGCTAGTGTGCTCTATCCATGGATCATTGAGAGCAAAATTGCATTGCCAATAATCCTATTCCTATATGGACAAGCGTCTCATCTGACTCTCCCTATTTTCCGATTCTAGCTATTAGTCGCACTCTATCAAAATGCTACACATTTCATCCAACCAATATATGTGGCCATCTTTAATTTTCTAAAAGGGAACTGGAAGAGTGAAGTTCGTCACTAGAGAGTCGAAAATTGTGCAAACCCAACTTTAAAATAACGAAACTTTGGCCATTAATAAAATCTATTTATCATACTTACTTAACTGGGTGATCTCATCTTTCGTTTAAATATGTTTTTTTTTTTTTTTTTATAAAATATTAAATTGCGGAAATTTTATTTTGTTTCCATTGGGAATTTACTAGATTATAAAAAAAAAAAAAAAAATACTAACTTTTATCGTAGTCCTTATTATCTATTAAAAATCACAGGGAATCAAATATTAATGCATGTGTCCACTTTAAAACCATAAATACTCGTTTCACTTCAAAGGATTTGACAAGAAAATTGAGTGTATGCCTGGGAAACGACCCAACGAACACTGAGAAAATAATCTCTATTTTGAAAGAAGCCATCTTATACGACAAAATTTAATTCTTATGTATACATCATGTATATGCCTGACTGTTTATGTAACTTTGTAATATATATGTATGTAATTTAATGTAATAAAGTACAACTATATTTATTATTATACTGTGTAGTTAGTAAGTGAAAAAAAAAAAAAAAAAAAAAATGGAGAGAGAGAGAAACAGTAAGAAAATTGTAAATAAATAAAATTAAGAGAAACAAAAAAAAAAAGTTGTATAAAAACAATGAAGTTAAAAAAAAAAAAAAAAAAAAAATTATTTTACATATTATAACAGTATAGAATGTAATTTAGGGCGTAATAACCTTAGCAGTTGATCGCCCCACAACATGATCCTAATCCTAATCCTAATCCTTTAAAACCATAAATGTCAACTTTCAAAACCTCTACAGTTTGATGTGTCAACTATTGGTTCATTTTATAAGTTTCTAAGAAATCATTTTTTATAAAAACCGTAAATGTAGACCATAGGATATTGTATTCCTACTTTTCTAGAGGGATTGGCCTAACTAAATTCATAACAAAGATTATCCTAACATCAATATATTGGTAAACAGTATCAATAATATAATTTTTTTTTCTTAGACTGTCTACTATTGGTACAGTTACCCTATGTATACCGACCCACCGAACGTCAGCTTTCGAAAGACTTTTCATATTCAGGTCCTCATCCGTATGGAATTCTATTCCCCCTTTTATTCGCCATTCCAACACCCTCCCTACCTTCAAATCCCGCCTATACAATCACTTCCTATCAATCCAGTTTCCCGAAAAATTGTAAATAGAAACTTCCAATTCAATCAGAGATTGTAATAAACTTAAAGATATTGTTATTTTCATTTCAGAAGGTGCTAAAATAAGTTCCGTAATGCTTGATTAAAAGAGATAGTCATTTGACATTCATAAAATTTCTATTTTTGTAGTCATTTCTGTCTGATATCATTAAATAACGCATAACATTTTTAAGGAAAATTTAGGTAAATTAATATAAGGAAATAGTATAATATTGATAATATAATTATGATATAATATAGAACCCATGAACAAAACTGATATTTATCTATTGTATTATTGTATAAAAAATCGAAAACAACTTAAAAATGGGAAAAAAGTTATGAAATAAAATGCCCCCTCCGGTAGATCAATTTTGATGAAATTTTCGTAATCATATTTTGGGCATATGAATACATCAAATACCAAGTTATATTAAAATCGTTAGAGCTGTTTTTGAGAAAATCGAAAAAAAAAACGTAAAAAGTTATTAAAGTACCCCCTCCGCTTGACTGGTTTTGATGAAATTTTTGCTGTCACATCACGGGTCTATACATATACCAAATACCAAATTTCAGGTTCGTACGGTTTATAGTTTTTGAGCTAGTCTGTTCACACACAGACCATTTCGCGGGACCTGGTTATTTGGACTTAGGGGACCCCAAAACGTGTATTTCTGTTGAAAACTGGAAGTCGAAATTTTCCACGATCGCAAAACTTTCCCTTACTCTATATTTCATATATAGGTAAGTCAAAGTAAAAATGGTTTTGTATATTTGTTTAAAGACCAACTCCTTGCTACAAGGTGTTGTAAAACCTTTAAAGCAATAAAGTATATCCTAAATTGTTTTTCGAGCATGATACTCATATTAATCACATTTGTCCATAATATCCTTCTTACTAAACTACAAAACCTCTAGCAGCGCCTTACGCTGGTACAAATCTTTGCCCTAACAACTGTTCAATAACAAATGTTCCTTCATAATAGCACATCTAAATAATAAAAATCTGGTGCGATGCGCGCTACACGCAACTATCACTTACGAACTTACATAGATTAGAAATCGACGGGTTTCGATAATATCTAAACGCTACACTTTTCCACATTTCTATGCTTATTTTTGTATATCTATAAAAGTTACAATGTATCTGTCATGCAAAACTTGAAAATCATCAATACTATCAATTTTGACTGTCACATCGCTGGAATATACATAGATCAAATACCCAGTTTAATCAAAATCGTTAAAGCCGTTTTGGAGAAAATCGAAAAAAACACGTGAGAATGAGACAAAATTTATTAAGTAATGTGCCCCCTCCGGTTGATTTATTTTAATGAAATTTTTGCAGTTTTATCTATGGCATATTAATACACCAAATACTCAGTTTAATCAAAATCGTTTGAGCCGTTTTTGAGAAAATCGAAAAAAAAGTAAAAGTTATTAAATAAAGTTCCCCCTCCGTTTGACCAATTTTGATGAAATTTTTACTGTCACATCACGGGCATACGAGTATACATACTTTAAATACCCAATTTCAGGTTTGCACGGTTTATAGTTTTTGAGCTAGTCTCTTCACACATGCGCGCACACACACACAGACCATTTAGCGGGACTTAGTTATTTGGACTCAGGTGACCCCAAAACGTGTATTTCCGTTGATAACCGGAAGTCGAAATTTTTCACGATCGCAATACTTTCCCTTACTATATATTTCATATATAGGTAAGTAAAAGTAAAAATGGTTTTGTATATTTGTTTAAAGACCAACTCCTTGCGTAAAACCTTTAAAGCAATAAAGTATATCCTACATTGTTTTTTCGAGCATGATACTCATATTAGTTACATTTGTCCATAATATCCTTCTTACTAAACTACAAAAGCTTCATTGATCTAGCAGCGCCTTACGCTGGTACAAATCTTTTCTCTCAGATCGGTCTCAGTTTGTAGTCATTCCTGGACAACCTCCATCCAAGACACTTCCCCTCACCTGTAGAGTCCTACAGGGATCCTCTCTATCCCCCACCCAGTTTGCAATTTATATTACCACCTCCCTTTTCTGAATCAGCACTCCCAATATCACATCTATGCAGACGATTTTCAAATGTACCTGTCCTTCCCATCCTCCGTGTTAGTGTCAGCGACTAAAAAGCTTTAGGACGATCCAAACCAAATCAGCCTCAGGGCAGAGGCTAACAAGTTGAAGCTAAACACTGAGAAACCGAAAGCAATTTTAAGGCTCCACTCATCTCCTTAAAACCGCCCCTAATATCCCTACCCTGCTCCTAAATAATGATCCTATCAAATTCTATCCTACTGTCAAAAACCTCGGTGTAACCTTCGAGCAAACCCTTTCTTGGAAAACCCACATCTCTAATATCTCCCGCCGCAACTTTTCTACCTTAAAGCAATTGAATCATCTCTGTCACCTTCTTCCACTTGAAACCCGTAGACTTCTGGTCACTTCCCTGATATTTCCCCACATTGACTGTTGCTGTACGGTATATGGGGGTATCTCCGGGGATCTCGAAGAAAAAATAAAACGTCTGATTAATTGTTTCGTACGATTCACCTATGGGATCCCAAGAGATCTTTGGTATCTCACCTGTTTACGAAAAGTTAAAGTGGTTATACCCATCCTACCGTCACAAATACCTCCTGGTATCATTTTTTCACCAAGTTATCCGTCTTTCATATACCTTCGAACTCCTTCAGCCCAAATCCTCGGTTCTTCCCGCAATTCCCGGTCCAGGCCTTCAGATATACAGGGTGGCCCGAATTTAAATGGCAAAACTTCAGGAACTTATAGGGGACCGAAAAACTAAGACAAAAAGTCCTGTAGAGATTTGCTCGTTTTAGAGAAAATCGCAAAAAAAGAAACAAAACAAGTTTTCATTTTCATACTTATTTATTTACATTTATATTTATGTTATGTTCTTTTTCATGTAAATATTGCTCAAAATGTTGTCCTCTTGCACCAATGCAACTAGTGCATCTAGCATTGCATTGCATCTAGCATTCACATCATAAATTGCAGTTAAACATTGTTCTGATGATATTTGGTGCACTGCATCTATGATTCGGTCTCTTAATTGCTCTCTTGAGTTGATTGACACCGAATACACTTCCTGCTTCAAGGTTCCCCATACGAAGAAATCCATGGGTGTCATATCAGGTGATCTGGGTGGCCAAGGTACTACTCCTCCACGCCCAATCCATCGTTGTGGATAATTTATATCCAGCCAAGCTCGAGCAGCTCTGCTATAATGAGCTGGACATCCATCGAGTTGGAACCACATTTCAATCCGCTGTTGTAAGGGAATGTCATCTAAATAATTAGAAAAGTCGTTCTCCAAAAAATGTGTAAATGTGATTCCATTCAATCTTTCAGGTAAAAAATATGGTCCCACCAGTAATCCGTTCCAAATTCCAAGCCAAACGTTAATAGCAAATTCATGCTGAAACCTATTCTCTCTAATAGCTTCATGGGTTTTACAAGAGCCCATACATGATAATTTCTTTGATTAACAATTCCTCCTCTTGCAAAGGTAGCTTCATCAGTCCCTATATTTTTTAATGGAAATAAATTATCATCGCGAATTTTGTCAAGAAACCAGTTATTGAAATTCAATCTCTTGACATAATCTTGAGGTAATAAATTCTGAACTTTTTGAAGATGGTATGGGTAGCGATTATCACCTTTCAAAGTTCGGCATATTGCCGCGATATTCCTAATGCAGCAGATGCTCTTCGGATGCTCATGTCTCAGGATTGTTATCGAAGTGGCGTTGGACACCATTTCTTCTCCGATAATCTGCTCTTATTGCTGCCTGGAATTGGTCGCCTTCATTATGTATTAAGAATGACCCAGTCTCTCGTAGTCTATTAAAAGTTAACGAAAAGACTCGTCGATTAGGCACTCTTCCATTTGAAAATCGGCGCGCATACTCCCGCACGGGAGTTGGCTACTGGACGCCAAAGGATAAACATCTCTGAGTGCGCGCTCGCGGGATCAGTCGTTTAATTCTGTTTATCAGTTCCGTTAAACGTCTCGATATTCAAATTAAAATTTAAGTTTATAGTGAATTTAATAACTTTACAAAAACTAAAAATTAAAAAAAACGTCTCTTGAAAACTGCACCAATGAGGAAATAATGCAGGAAATAAGGAAAAGTAACAAAGAAACCGCTGAAATTGGGAAGAAAACCGAGGCAATAATGGAAATGTTAAAGACAATACTTGCGGAAACGGAAACTACCAAAAAAAAATGTATAGAACTAGAAAATAAGGTAATAAAACAAGAACAAGAGATTGCTTTCCTGAGAAGACAAGTAAATAAAAACAACTTAGTGATATATAATGTCACAGAAGAAGTGGATAGAAGTAAGGAAGATATAGTGGAAAAAGTAAAAGATACATTTAAAAAAGGTAATGTGGTGATTAGCGATGAAGCCATAAACGAATGTTTTAGAATTGGTAAGGGTACAGGGACACGTCCAATAAAAGTCTCACTAACATCAAATTTAATGAAGAAGAAGCTTCTAAAAAACAAAGAAGTGTTTAGAAACCTGAATACTCCGATTGCTCACGACAGAAGTAAAGAAGAGAGGGAATACGGTAAAAGAATATATAATTGTTTAAAAACGTTGAAAACGTTTGACATAAACGTGGGAATATATAAAGGAAACATTAATTTTAAAGGTAAAAAATATGAGCTAATAGAAGCAGAAGAGCTGATTAAAAGCATAGAAGAAGAAGTAACAGAAGAAAAGGAAGAAAGCGATCACAGAAAACGGAAAGCAGAAGAAGTCAAAAACAGGTTAGAAGATTTTCGATTTCGCCCTAGAAGCAGAACTTCATCGCAATAAAATAAGTAAGGATAAAGTATATAAGGACAATAATAGTTTTAGGTTAATTAGTAAAAATAATAGCTGTAAACAATTAGTAAACTCTAGTTCAAAAAATTATTTAAAAATATTATCATACAACATACATGGGCTTAGTAATAAATTTGATCAACATTTTTTTATGTATATAAATGATTTTGATATAATTCTGTTATATGAAACATTTATCGAGGGAAAAAATATTAACTTATATGAGCAATTTTTCCCAAATTTCACTCTCAAATGGGTACCGGCAACTAGGATTTCAAAATTTGGTAGGGCAAGAGGAGGTAGGTTGTATGGAATAAAAAATAATGTTTTTGGGCAAGGAGCAGAGTTCGCGAAACTAAGAGGATATGATGTAATTACGATGTTGCCAAAAGGTAATCCCATCTACCTCGTCCCTGTATACCTTAACGATTGGAATGCGGACTATAGAACCCTAGCAAGTGTATTATCAGGCCCTATCAATAATTTTATTGTTTTCGGGGATATGAACGGAAGGACAGCAAACTTACAATTAATATCGAAAAAAGGCCTACCGAATAATTGTGTAATTGAAAATTTAAGAAGAAATTCAAATGACAAAATTAAAGATTCTAAAGGCGATCAACTAATCGAACTTTTTGATTCGAACGACCTGATAATCCTAAATGGTAGAACAAAAGGCGATGAGAGGGGCGAAATGACATATATTAGTCAAAACGGTGCTTCGGTTATAGACTATTGCTGTGTATCACGGGAAATACTAAGTTATATAACCAACTTTTACATAGAGTCACAAACGTTTTCGGATCATTTGCCTTTGGTATTAATATGCGACCGACAGTTATCAAGGGATAGTGAGCAAGATATTTTACCATTATTACCAAAATTGAACTGGGCACAACAAATTACGGAAAAATATCAAAATAACCTTAATAAGAATATCATAATTCTAGATACTGTTATGGGGCCGCCTGATGAAAAAAATGGAGTAATTACGGAAATAATAAAAAAATCTTCAATAATTAATGATAAGACAAAAATTAATACAAAAAGAAAAAATAAATGGTTTGATGGAGATTGTAGAAAAGCAAGGGTACAATCTTTCAGCAAACTAAACAAATATAAGAATTCAAACAGAGATGAGGACAGAAAATCCTACATAATGCACAATCGAATTTTTAAAATGCTCTGTAAGAATAAAAAAGAAAGATATTATTTAAACTTAATAGAAAAACTCAATAAGATAAAAGAATCAAAACAATTTTGGGAAATAATAAATAAAAACAGAAATAAAAATTTCGTTATTGATGGAAGCATAACACCTGATAAATGGATAGAACACTTTTATAAAATGTATAATCAACCCACACTTGTAATAGATATCCCTTATATTGAACCGGTTATTTATGATAGTGAAATGGATGCACCATTCAAATTAAAAGAATTACAATACATAATTAATAAATCTAAAGTAAATAAAGCACCCGGACTAGATCGAATACCGTACGAGTTTTATAAAAATGCAACAACAATATTCTTAAATACACTACTAGATATATTCAATCAAATTTATGATACCGCTGAAATTCCAAAGGAGTTTAAAAAATCAATAATCTATCCTATTTATAAAAAGGGAAATAAGAGTAATCCGAATAATTATAGAGGGATATCCTTTATTAATACCGTGGGAAAATTATTTACTGGACTATTGCATCTAAGATTGACGCAATGGGCTGAAACTAATCATATAATTAAAGAATCACAAGCGGGATTTAGAAAACAATATTCCACAATAGACAATATATTTAATCTAATCAGTATAATTAAATTAAAGCTTAGTAAAAAAAGGGGAAAAGTTTATGCATTTTTCATTGATTTTTCAACAGCTTTTGACAGAATCGATAGAAGGGCATTACTATATAAATTATATCAATTAGGAATATCCACAAAAACAGTGAACACAATTAAGGGACTATACTCGGATGTGGAGGGGACGGTTAGGTGCAAAGAAGGTTTGACTTCCTTTTTTGAGGTTAATGTAGGACTTAAACAGGGTTGTATATTGAGTCCATTTTTATTTTCCTGCTATATAAATGATCTGGAGGATGAAATTGGGGGAGGTCTTTGGATTAATGGAAAGAACATAAGACTTTTAGCGTATGCAGACGATATCGTTGTGCTGGCATCCGACCCAAATATATTGCAATATATGATAAACAATTTAGAAGAATACTGTGAAAAATGGGGATTAAATATAAATTTAGATAAATCAAAAATAATAGTTTTTAGGAATGGAGGGAAGTTGGGAAAACAAGAAAATTGGTTCATAAACAAGAAAAAAATAGAGGTAGTTAAGAACTATAAATATTTAGGGATTAACTTGAACTGCAGATTGTCACTAAATAAGCACTTTCAAGAAAAATTGGGAAAAGCTAAAACAGGAATTAACACAGTCTGGAAAAATTTCATATACAATAACAAAATATCTTATCCATCAAAAATGCAAGTCTTTAACACCGTTTTTAGATCAGTTATGGGTTATGGAGCACAAGTATGGGGATACCAGGAATTCGATGATGTAGAAAAGTTACTATACTTTTTTGTAAGAAAATTATTTAACTTACCGCAATATACTCCACGTTATATAATACATCTAGAGACCAAGATACAACCGCTTTTCTTTTATACTTTGAAACTACATCATGAATATATTATACATGTCTTAAGTATGAATGAAAATAGATTACCTAAATTTTTTGCTAGAGAGGTGTTGAAAAATGATGTATTTTGGGTATCTGATTTAAAAAAGTTGATAAGCAGATTCAATGTAGAACAAGAAATAATAATAGATAATACTAATAGCCTAAAAGATTTATTCTCACTGCTTAGAAATAAGTTACAAGAATCCTTTTGTAATAATTTAATAGAAAAGGCGAATAATTCATCAAAATATTTATTATACAAACAGTTATCTCATCAGTTAGAAGAAAGTTATTTATTTTGTATTAAAAACCTTAATGATATTAAATGGATTTTCAAAGCAAGAGGCGAACTTTTAGATTTAAATTATAAAATATACAAGGAAGATGAAACCCAAATATGCTCCCTATGCAATAGCAAAGAAATCGAAAATACGCAACACTTTATAGCCTCCTGTACAATATTATCCGAATTACGTAAACAATGTTTTAATAAAAATCAATTAAAAAACGACGAATTAATAGAATATTTAAACGGTAAAAATTGGTTGAGTTTAATTAAATACTGTAAAATTGCATGGAATTATAGATCTCAACTTATTAAGGAATTTAATTATTGAATGAACCATGAAGCGTTGTGTTTCTGTTTCATTAATATATCATCAATATTTGCGTTCTGCTGAAATGTAAATAGGTTATAATTCTGTAGTAGTTAATGATATTATTACTGTCATATGTCGATTGACTAGTTTATTTAATGCACATTATTGTTGATTGTATATAGTTTGTAGGTATTAGCGTAATATATAAATAGTGTTAACGGGTAGAATAAAATGTAGTTTAGATTATTATATTTTCCATGTTACAATAGATTACAGCAAGCCCCTCTTTTTGGTCTTAAAATTAAATTTTTTATATAGTAATATTGTAATAAAGTGGATTCTTAGTTAAGAACAGTGAAAGATCTATTAGAAGTAAGGCCAAGGCCAACTCCGGGCTAACGGTCGCGAACCAAGCCCTAATAATGTTTAAAATTTTAATTGTAATTATAATTTATATTTTTTTGTAATAAAACATTATTCTATTCTATTCTATTCTACTCCCGCACCGCTTCTTAAGCATTACCGTTACAGAAACCATACACAAAAATCATATCAGCGTATTCAACATTAGAATATGTACGCGGCATTGTAGCTGCTGCTATTCACACAAAAATATCTGAGTAACTGACTGAAGACTGATTTAGGAATTATAATCCTAGAAGGAAGCCAAAATGTAAACAAATAAAAGAATGTAAAGGATAACATTAAGTGTTTACATATCTCACTGCCTAGCCTGACGAACTTTGAAAGGTGATAATCGCTACCTATAACATTTTTGTTTCGTTTCTTTTTTTGCGATTTTCTCCAAAACTAAGCAAAAACAAGCAAATCTCTAAAGGACTTTTGTCTTAGTTTTTCGAACCCCCTATAAGCTCCTGAAGTTTTGCTATTTAAATTCGGGACACCCTGTGTATATATATATATATATATATATATATATATATATATATATATGTATATATATACCGGCCCACCGAACGTCAGCAACGACCTCATCCGTATGGAATTCTATTCCCCCTTTTATTCGCCATTCCAACACCCTCTCTACCTTCAAATCCCGCCTATACAATCACTTCCTATCAATCCAGTTTCCCGAAAAATTGTAAATAGAAACTTCCAATTCGGAATCCAAATTTTAAAGCGGAAGTTATTATTTTTCAATTTATGCTCTGTTTATTTTATTTATAGTTATGTGTGTACGTGCACATTTAAGTACCAGTTATGTTTTATGTATTATTTTTTTATGTATTATTATTTTTAATCTTAGCACAAGAAGTTTTCTTTTCAATTTATGTTTATATCATTTTTCGAATTTGTTATATTTTATTCTTGATCTAAGGCTCTTAAGCCCATAAAATGTATAATATAATTTTGTTCCGAAGGGACTTGTCCCAGAACAGTCAAATAAAGAATTTATTTATTTATTAATTATTAATCCAGCCGGCTCTCCAAAACACGTTCACGCTCCTTAATAAAATCATTTCTTACGATAATTCTTTACTGTGTTGAGGCTAAGCAGATATTAGTCCAGTTTTTTTATATAAATCCTTTATTCACCTCAAACTTTTACATTATTCTATTCAACGTTTCTGCACTAAGCCATTTTCATGAAGAACATCTAGAAATATTTAATTTCAATATATTTCAATTTAACAAATTAAATTAAAACAATTAAGTAATGAACTATGTTTATACCCACCTGTGACCACAATTTTCAATAAAATAGGCTGAGTACCCTTGTCATAAAATTTAAAAAAAATTTAATAGTTAAAAACTATAGTTTTTATCATTCAAGCTTCGCAGTCAAATGGATTATTATACCAATCCCCTTATCCCCTCCAACATTTAACTTTACTGTTACTTAAATAAACAATCGGAAAATATTAATTAAAACCGTGATAAAAATTTTTTACATGTTTGTATCTTACTATTTATTAATTTTCTAAAATTCTAAAAATTCATAATAAATTTTTTTATATATAAATATCCAGACATATAACTTATTTTAATACTAGGACAATCAATTATTAATTTTAATTAAAATTTCTGCATCGTATTTGTTCAAATGTTTAGAGTAATTTTTAAAATTTACTGTTTTATCAATGTTCTCTGAAATTAACACGGCCTCAAGCATTTTTCTCCTATACACGGTTGATTCCCTATGTATTATTTCAACTCCATCAAAATCAAACCTATGCTTAGTTTTATTTATATGTTCTACTAGACCTGTTTTTTTGTCATTTTTTCTATATTTTTGACATCATTTTTATGCTGGTACATCCGGTCAGAAATATATTGCTTTATTTCGCCAATGCCAAATAAAGCAATTTAATTTAAACCAAAGGAAAACACAAATAAATGTACCAATTTAATTCCAAAACTTCTTTGGACAAAAATTGACAACCTTTATTATAAAGAGAAACGTCATGACACAGCTAAACGTTATTTACTAACAACAAATGATAACCAGTCGATTGAGGACGTATTATTATCTACTCATCAGATGATAAGAAGCGCTGCGCATAGAGGTATGATTCAACATTCAAATAAATTTAATTCTTTACAACAACCATGGTTCGATAAGCAATGCTATATATTACGTAAACTTTCTTTCAAATTGCTAAATATTTTTCGACAAAGCAACTCGGAAGTGATTAAAATAATGTATTTACGTGCTAATAAGAATTTTAAAGAAACATGTATCCAAAAAAGAAAACATATTATGAAAATATTTATGTTGATTTTAAAACAATAAAGGATGCACAACACTTTTGGTCATTAGTAAAAACAATATGCCAAGTTAACACGACAGTTAGCAAAGATATTTCTACCTACATTTGCTAGAATATTCTAAATTTACCTTAAACTCAGATGTTAATTAAATTAATTAAGCAATGCCAATGAACATAATTAGTGAAATGGAGCAACCATTTGAGCTTGGTGAATTAATAGACGTACTAAAAGAAGCTAAAGCTAAGAAGGCGCCCGGCATTGACAGGATACCTACAAACTTTACAAACATGCTCCTGAAAACTTCTTAAAATATCTCCTGAAATTTTATAATAGAATTCTGAACGAAGAAAGAGTACCCGAGAGCTATACTAGAGCAATCATAATCCCCCTTCACAAGAAAGGAGACCCGAGCGTTGTAGAAAACTACAGAGGAATATCATTTATTGACTGTGTTGCCAAAACTTTTTCAGGGATGCTTCTCAAAAGGTTAGAACATTTTGTTACTAAAAACGATATATTACCTGAAGCTCAGGCGGGGTTTAGAAAAGGTTATTCGACTGCCAATAATATTCTGAGTTTATATAATATTGTTAAGACGTCTTCAAGACCCTCCCCTTGTGGTGGTAGCCTCTTTGGGGCACAGAGCCGGGAGTTTATATGTGGACGGCATCGTCAACGGCACGAGATACGCCATGTTGGTAGACACCGGTGATCTGAAGACTATCGTCTGCCCGAAGGTGGTTGGCGAAAATAAGCTGTAGCCCTCCAGGTGGCGACTGAGGACCGCTACAGGAGATGTAGCCAAAGTATTCGGGGAAGCAGAAGTAAAGATGCAGTTGGGTTCAAACTGTGTCTCGCATTCAGCACTGGTGGCTGATATAGAAGAAGAAGTAATTATCGGCACGGATCTAATGAATTTATGCGGTTACCAAATAGACCTAAAACGGCAAGTCGTTAACGTCAGTGTTGAGGAACTGTTCATGCATAGTCGAAAATCGGCCATCTTAGAAGTCTGACCATCTTAGGCGAAGACGTGGAACTTCCTGCAAGGTGTGAGACCATTGTAAGGTGTGTAGCTGCTCGTCTGGACACTTCAACACAAACGGAACAGCAGAATCATCTTGTCCTACTGGAACCTAGAAATCATAATCAGGAGGTTGGGAAAGGCGTCCTTGTTGGAAAGGCGCTCGTCATCCCCTCTGATAAGGTTCCTATACCTGTTTGCAACATCAATGACTACCCAGTTACTATTAAGAAGGGGACAAAGGTGGGAAGTTTAGAGCCTGTAACCTCCATGATACTTCAGGCGTCTACAAAGAAGAAGCAAGCAACTGAAAATCTCAGAAGACTTTTAGAAGGCCTTGACCCGTCACTGTCACGAAAGGAAAAGGAGAAAGTCAGGGACCTCGTGAATAGCTATCGCCTTGTCTTTGGCTCGGAATCCGGGAAGCCAGGTAGAACAAGCGTTGTAAATCATAGAATCGATACTGGCGATGCACGCCCTATTCGTCAAGCTGCGCGACGACTTCCCCAAGTTAAGAAAGAAGAGGCTGAGAATGATCTTCAAGAGATGGTGAGAGACGGAGTGGTGGAGCCGTCAAGTAGTCCATGGGCCTCTCCGGTAGTGCTCGTAAAGAAGAAGGATGGAACGTAGTCCAGTAATGGCCTACCCCTGTCAATAAACAACAGATTCGAAGTTTCCTGGGCCTTTGTTCCTACTACCGCCGTGATGTAAGAAAGTTTGGGGACATTCGGAAGCCCCTTAGTCGATTGACTGAAGAAGGTAGACCCTTTAGCTTGAAGTGGCTGCTAAATTTCAGGAATCCTGAAGGCCAAGTTGCCAGATGGCTACAAAAACTCCAGGAATACGACTTTGAAATTGAACACAGACCAGGTGTAAGACACCGCAATGCAGATACCCTGTCTAGACGACCATGCCCACCTAATTGCTCCCACTGTAGCCGAATGGAACAAAAGGAGGCCAACCTCCGCCTCGTTGGAGTAGTTAGCGAAAAATGGACACCTGACACAATCCGGGACCGACAAGAAAATGATCCCGAATTAAATAAAAAGATACGGGGCTGGAAACTAGCCAATCGCCACCCGACCTGGGAGGAGGTAGCACCATTCTCACCTATTTTAAAGGCGTACTGGGCACAGTGGAACTCCCTTGTAATAGAAGAAGGCTTGTTCAAGAGGGTTGTGGAGAACGTAGACGGCAGCCTATCCAGAAAGCAGCTTCTGATACCGAGGACCTGCGTGCCGGAGGTACTTCGTCTGCTACATGATGAAGTGTCAGGAGGACACCTTGGTGTGACGAAAACACTCCAGAAAGTACGCAAAAGGTTCTACTGGGTGAACTGCTCTGAGCATGTCATGGATTGATGCCGTAAATGTAACACCTGCTCTGCAAGCAATGGACCAGCTCGCAAAGGCCTTGCACGGATGCAGCAGTATATTGCGGGGAGCCCCTTCGAGAGAGTAGCCATGGACATATTAGGACCATTCCCAAAAAGCGACGCTGGAAATAAGTACGTCTTTGTAATCGTGGACTGTTTTTCCAAGTTGGTAGAAGCATATGCTGTCCCCAACCAAGAGGCTGCTACCTTGGCTTATTAAAACAGAATGGACTAAATGTAATGAAAATTGTACGAGAGTAAGTATGTGAATGTATTGTTATCTATGTATTGTTCGTTTTTGTTTGAGAATTTTTCCGACGTCTATTTCCTTTTCTAGTTTTTGGGATAATAAATCCTTCATTATCAACCATTTCGTCACTGCTGTCGATTTGACCGGACGGGAGCGACGAAGATGATGAAGGAGGGTGGGGGGAAGGAGAGGGGGGAGGGTGGGGGGAGGGAAGAGCGGCTGCACCGAGGGGAGCGGGCTCTGGTGGCGGTGATAAGCAGGACGCATTATCAGAGGTGGCCGCACTGGCCTGAGCAGAGCTAGAATGAGCTTTAATGTCATTAGACTTTAGTTTAGTTACTGCAGCTGGGCTGTGTTTATTAATCTCATTATTGATTTTTAGCGAATTTTCTGAAAAATAAAATAAAATATTAGCCTGGACGGCAACATCTTTTTTTTCTTTATTATTATTTTGATTTTTTGCTATTTCAGCGAAAGTTTTATTAAAATGAGATGGGTTTCTGTCTCGGTATATTTTTCTTGCTTCATATAATGGTATTTTATTATTGACCTGTATTGCTTTGATTTCTTTTTGCATTTTATAAACTACACAGGATCGGTCTAGTGCATTGTGAGAGCCGTTACAGTTAACGCACTTAGCCGGTAGGTTACACCTGACATTTTCGTCGTGTCTATCCTGGCCGCAATTAACAGAATAGATGTGTTTAAATTGTGGAATAGATGTGTTTAAATTTTAGATTATTTATTTTTTGAAACAAAACTTTGTGTGTAAGTGTTTACAGTACCTCATTGAACACTAGGTTTGAAGTTGCGATATGGTCGTCACACCGATTTTTTTTTACATTGAGAGGTGGGATGAGAAAAACCCAGGCAATTAAAGCTGCGTAAAGGATTGGGTATATATGGCTGTACTCTAACTGTTTCTTATCCAATTTTTAAAGATTCTGGTGGTTTAGGTGTAGGAAATGTAACGATATAATTATGGGTTAATATTTCATTTCCGTTTGCTCTTGATTTTATTCTTAAAATATCTTTAATTACGGGAGTTAATTCTTTTTTTATTTCTTCAATATTCATATATTGAAAGTCATAACAACGGATAACTCCTTTGCTATAGTTGAGAGAATTATGGGGTACTACGTCAACGTTAAATAAACCTCCAAAGTCTTTAGAAGATAACAACTTGTTTGTTTGTTGCCCATTTAATGTTTCTACTAATAGACTTCCGTCTCTTAATTTTTTTACCGCCTTAACATTACCGACTAGGTTAGTAATTACCTTTTGGATGAAAAAGGGGGACACTTTTTTAAAATCATCTTGGTCCGTTCTCTTTATTATTAAATACGATGGAATTATATTTTCTGTTTTGTTACCTAAAATTTTGTCCGGAGGAAATTTTATTTTATTACTCCGAGCCCATTTTCTTTTTTTTGTTGATGGGCTAGGGGGATCAGAACTATCATCCATTCCCGTTTAAATGATGAAAAAAGATGTAATAATAAACTAAAAGAATTTTTTTTTCTATATTAGTTTTAAATATAATGATAATAAGAGAGAATAAAATATATATCCTTTGAATTTAGAAAATAGAGAAAAAGAAATCAGTAAATAAAATCAAATTAAATTTATTTTTAAGATTAGAACTAAGAACTAAAATAAAAAAATAAACAAAAAATTATCTTCTGAAAAATAAAAAAGAAACACTTTCCTTCAAAAAATTAAAGCAATAATAAATTGAAAAAAACAAAAAAAAAGAATGAAATTCTTATCTGCTAATCTTCCGAATCTCTCTGCGACCGTCCTAGTCGAAGTCTAACGACACACTGTTATCATTTTTGTAACCTGCTCATATATTTATTAGCTCACATATTTAAGTTGTAATAATTCGTTGGCATTGATATCTGTATATTTCTGTTAAATAAATATTTCTTATTCCACCTAAGTGTTACAGTATTTATCCAAGTCTATGTAAATTTATTGTAAATAATATTTGTACTTATTTGTATTTGAAATTAATAAATTTACTTTGGTGTGTGTGTGTGTGTAGCTAGTGGTGTGTGTGGTGTGAGACTAGCTCAAAAACTATAAACCGTACGAACCTGAAATTTGGGGTTTGGTATATGTACCCGTGATGTGACAGCAAAAATTTCATCAAAACCGGTCAAACGGAGGAGGTACTTTAATAACTTTTTACGTTTTTTTTTCGATTTTCTCAAAAACGGCTCTAACGATTTTGATATAACTTGGTATTTGATGTACTCAAATGCCCGAGATATGACTACAAAAATTTGATCAACTGGAGGGGGCACTTTATTTCATAACTTTTTTCCCATTTTTGAGTTTTTTTCCCGATTTTTTATACAATAATACAATACATAACTATCAGTTTTGTACATGGGTACAATATTATATTATCAGTATTATACTATTATATTATCAATATAATAATTTATCTAAAGTTTCCTTAAATATTTGTATGCGTTATTTAATGATATCAGACAGAAATGACTACAAAAATAGAAATTTTATGATTGTCAAATGACTATTTCCTTTAATCAAACATTACGAAACTTATTTTAGCACCTTCTACAATGAAAATAAAAATATCTTTAAGTTTATTACAAGCTGTGATTGTTAAAATGTCCTGGAAGATTTCTTTATTGTGTTTCTTAATGTTAGAGTATTTAATAATAAATTGGTTTCTAATCGGATTTAAAATGGAAGATGATGTGAAAAATCCGGGAGATGATGTGTATTATTCCTTTTAATAAAAAAATAAAGTTTAATTTAAAAGATTATGACATATTTACCATAAATCCATTGCCGGCGTATCTTGGGGATCTCGCCCACAAAACATGATCACGCTCTACAAAACTGTAATCACACACATTTTTGACTACTGCTGCATTATTTACAACCAAACTAAATCTCCTCTCATCAATAAATTAAACAAAGTACAGAAACTGCTATCTTATAATATATACTTGGGCGCATTTTAAACGTCACCCTTGAATGCACTTCAGGCACCAGACTCACCATTTCTCTTAACTGAATGCAGTACAGACCTCTACCGTTATTGATTTCTCAGGTCATATAAAACCATAGTGTATATATAAGCTTTGGTTAATCGGACATTCTCTAGTTAATGTTCTATATTAGCCATTTCCTAAATGTCCTATATTATGGACGTATCCAATCATTGCTACAAGATTAATTTATAAAACACTTAATTTTAATGTGTAGTTTCTATTAAACCACCACTATAATATAATAATGACCTGAATCCTTTTTGGCAGAAAATGATTTTTTCTTTTTACATTTTTTGCAAATTATAAACAGTTTTTTGTTAAATATTACATAGGTAAATCTTTTTTTAATAAATAATACTCCTCAAATTTTACTGACCCCGTCCTCTTCCAGCAAATCACTGATATTGAGAGTGGCGTAGGCCTCTGACCTAAGGAGATCCATTTGTTCTTTCTTGCGGTTGGCACGGCTGTAGTCTTCATTGGCAATGGCTTGTTGTTTACTAACCTCGTAACGACCCAATCTTTCGCCAACTTCTCGCAAAGCAATCATTGCAGATTTCAGTTTACCAGCATATCTAAACCGTTCCGCTAAAAAAAAAAATTATATATATATATATATATATATATATATATATATAAAATAATAATTATCTTATTGCTTAATTATCTTATAATTAAATCTATATTACTATATTAATTAGTTTTTGCGAATTGGTAGACCTGTCAACAAAATTTTCCACAGCAATTTGGATGTTTTTAACCTTACTAGCGTTATTCTGAATTCGTTTTTAATTATAATGCCTGAAACTGTTAATTATTCAATATCTAGGGTCGATTATGACCATATTCGATCTTTTGATGGAAATCCAAATGATATGGCATTTTTTGTAGAATTGGTCGAAAGTGCCTATAAAACCATTTGTGCAACAAATATGGTAGAGAGAGACTATAACTATACTATCACATTTATTAAAGTTAAAGCCAAATTATTCTGACGGGCTATAAATGTTTTGTTGGCTAATAATGTCGAACATCTACTAACTCTCCTGAAATTATCAAAAGGAAATTTCGATGATGCAAGATCCTTTGAAATATTAAAATGTGAAATATTTCAAACAAAGTTAAACTTCAAACAATCCCCCACTGATTTTATTTACCAAATACAAGGTTTGAGGAATTTAATGTACACTAGATTAAAATTAGACTAGTCTAAATCAAGAAACATTAACTCAAATTATGCTAAGGACAATAAAGAAATAACATACCATATTTACAAATGCTTCCCTCCAACAGTTATTAATCACATAATTATCTTTGATCCAAAAAGTCTAGATGAAGTAAGGTGTTCAGGGAACCCATTTGTCATTTTATATGATTGTTTAGTTTAATTTTTAGTTCATCATTTTTAAACCAATTCCATATTCAATAATTCATTATCAGCACCTCGAGATTTTGAGATTCCGTATCGGTTTATTACAACTTGCGAGATATAATCGATCTTGGTGTCGGCTATAGGCACGGTTCACACGGACGACACTTTTCTGCGATGCGGACTATAAGCCAGGTCAGGGGTACCAGGAGTACAATGGACCGACCGGATTTACCATTATACTCCAGGTACCCCTGACCTGGCTTATAGTCCGCATCCCAGAAAAGTGTCGTCCGTGTGCATCGGGCCATAAGGTTATCTGAGGTACTGATTATGAAAATGATATCGGTTTTGAGATTCCGCCGTCAGGTATCGATTTATTACAACTTGTGTGATATAATCGATCTTGGTATAACGATATGATAACAAATTTAATCATTATTTATAACTGTGGTTTAGGGCGACCAATAATTCTCAACACTATTTTTCTTTAGAGCTTTATTTATGCAAACGTTTCGGCCAGTTCGGCCATCTTCAGTGCTGTAAGGCAACATAATACAATTTTTTTATTAAATTAACATATTTGCAAACAATTATCTATTATTCTGATAACAATTCATTTAAAACACTATAACAATTAAATTCTCTCATAACTTACTACTAAAAACAACATTAGTAAATAAATAAACAACAATAATAATAAATTATTAACAATTACCCGAATATGATTGATGCTAAAAATTGTCTTCTAAAAATCCACCATAAGTGGTTTGTCAATTAATAATTAAAATAAATAGGTATCTGCTACCCTGGTCCAACTACCTGTTTAATATTTTCATTGTTCAAAGTTCAGGGAGGATTAAGGGATAATGGACTCCACACTGCAAACCATTCATTTCTATGATTTAAAAAAAAAAAAAAAAAAAAAAAAAAAAAAAAAAAAAAAAAAAAAAATTCACACACTTCTACATACACACACACACACACACACACACACACACACACACACACACACACACACACACACACATATACAAGAGATCTGTCAAGAATTCCATAGAGGTTAAAGAAAAATTAAGAGGTATAAGCATTAATGAAGATGAATTAATGATCAGTTTTGACATTGTATCCCTATTTACTAATGTGCCACTTAAAAAAGTATATAATATCATAGAAGAAAATTGGGAGAAAGTGGTGCCACACACAAAAATAAAAAATAAAAACCTATATCTAGAGGGGATAAAACTGATATGTGAAAATGGGATATTTAGTTATAACATCCACACCACATGAAAGTAAATGTGATGAATAACATTATTAGCAAGGCCATAAAAGTAACAGACGAAATATTTTTAAGTAATATAAACCCCCCCCCCCCCCATGCCTTTTCTATTATATTTTTGGGATAAAAATTATCCATGAATAATTGAAATATTTTGGTTTTTATATTACTTAAAAATATTTCGTCTGTTACTTTTATGGCCTTGTTAATAATGTTATTCATCACATTTACTTTCAAGTGGTGTGGATGTAATGAAAGATAATTTAGGATGATGTTACTGGTGGTTTGTTTCTTAGTCCACTCGGTGTAAATTTTATTATTGATCCTGACTATGTTTATATCTAGAAACCTGATTTTGCCTTTTTGTTCTACCTCCATCGTGAATTTCAGCTAACAGAGAACAACATGTAATTAATTTTGATATAAGAAGATACGCAATATTATGTAAGAAAATTGTTAAAATCCTATAAAGTTATATGAAAACCAAAGAAAAAATATCCGATCGTTACTTCGTCCGAGAAATACTTCATATCTTTTATATAATTTTAACAATTTTCTTACATATTATTGCATATCTTCTACATATTTATAACAAATAAACATATAATTTCTTTATATCTTACTTCTTTGTAATGATATTTTTTCTTTTAATTTAGTATTTGTCCTGTCATGTTGTTAGATGTTAACAATTTTCATGTAAATTCTACATTTTTACAACTTTTATATAAATTTAACAAAGTTTATGTCAAACAACCAAAATTAATTACATGTTATTCTCTGTTAGCAGTTAAAAATTAATACAAATAGTGTTCAAATACTTTTTTGTCTAGTGTATACTACTATAGATAGTATTTTTCAACAATACCTCTCTTTGTATTTTAGATGGCCATCTTTACAGAATTCTATAATTTGGAGGTCGGAGATTATGAAATTCTGTTTATCAGAGGAAGGAGGGTGATTTTGAAGAGAAATGAGTATCTTCTGGAAACAATACTGCCGGAGTATATACTCCGGAATATACCAACTATTCGCCCTCCTGCCATGTTGTCAATTATAATTATTGACAACACAAAGCAGTATATTATACTCAGCGAGGTATTACATAAAGGTGTTCATTAACTATAGACTTATTTTAACCCTTAGAATTTCTTTTTTCTTTTTTATTATTATTTAAATAAAAGGTTGTACAATGTATGAAATAACTCACTTTTTTTAATGATGTAATATTGCATAATTTTAAAAATAGTTAAATTGTTTTCTAATCTATCCATGATTGGCTGTTGAAATTATTTATATACAGTTTATGATGTGTAATATAGCTATTTAAACTATTAGCAACTTTTAGCTGCTGCTGTTAGCTGTTGGTAATTACGATTCTGAGTAACAAATGATATATACATATTTACAGTGTATAGTTGAATTCAAAGATTATTTTATATGTACCTATACATAGATTAATCACAAATGATTTAAAATTTATTAATATAATTATGCACATATATATTCTTTTATTTGTTTGTTTAACTTCCCTTTATGTTAATGGTAATTAATACAATTGTTAATATTGTTTTAATAATTATGGTTTGTTAACGAACCCTTTGTGATTAGTTTCAAATATTATATTTCATTTAATTAAATATATTTTATGTAGGCTATTGCTGTTTTTATTTTTTAACTTTATTTGTAATAGCTTTTAAGAATGTTTTATATTATGTTTTTTTACCATCAATTATTACATTTTTTTATTTTTACT
The DNA here is from genome assembly GCA_911387785.2 of Aelia acuminata. Lineage (NCBI taxonomy): Eukaryota > Metazoa > Arthropoda > Insecta > Hemiptera > Pentatomidae > Aelia > Aelia acuminata. The sequence goes on from OU426980.1 coordinate 83,703,511, forward strand.
TTCACTTACCTATATATGAAATATATAGTAAGTGGAAGTATTGCGATCGTGAAAATTTTTTATTTTTAGGTTTTAAATTAATGTGATGTGAGGGTCCGACAAGTCCTTTTTCTTGAAGAGTTTGATGTTTATTTGCATGAGAAATACATATTTGACTTATATATATTATATATTATACAGTTTTATTACATCGTTTTTCATTTAATCCCAACCATTTGACATACTTATTAACCTTGACATGTAATTTGTTCTTTTTTATATATTTTTTTTTCATTTAAATCCAAAACATTTGACATATAATTTATCTCCTTTCTTTTTTAATACCTTTTCTAATAGTAAGATGTGGGTTATTAAGAAAAAAAATATAATAATTTACTATCAGGATATATATTTTTTCCATAAACATGTAATACAAATATTTTTAATTTCCTGCCGATCCAAACCCTCCTTCTTTTTTTATTGTTTGGCTTGTTGAATATTGCCTGGTAATTTAGTGTTGAAGTCTATATGATGCACTTGTATATAAGAGTAACATTTTTGTAAAATAAGTTGAGCAATTTTGTCTCCTTGTTTAACATGATAATCTTCGTTTGAATGATTATGTAAAATAACCTTAATTGTGGCTCGATAATCAGGGTCTATTATGCCACCTATTTAATAAACATAAAGTTAATTTTTAAAAAGAAACGAATTAATAATAAAACACAGGTAAGAAAAATTACCCATAACACTTATGAACTTTTTCCATGTCATACTTGATCGGCCTGCTAATCTTTCATAATATCCCTCAGGAAATATAACAGTTAAATATGTTTCAACAAGCACCTTGCCTCTAGCTGTTATTGTATAATAAGCAACTAATTCAATTGTTCTTTCAGAAAGTTCAAGTCTAATTTTAAACTTTCTATAACATATATGTTTGTTTTTTTAAGAGAATAATTTTTATAATATAAAAAATTATGATTGTATGCTGTATTGATAGTACGAATCGAATTGAATCTTGAAGAAAAAAACCTTTTATCATCATTGTTTGATAGTGCTTTTTTATTCATTTGTATTGAACTTACCAAATTTACTCGAATCATATTCATTGGAACTCTAAGGACAGATTTATCATGATTTTCATCTTTGTCAATATTATCAGGTATTATTTGATTGCAAAATAAAATATTTTTATAAGATTCCTCGTTTTATAAATTTATTTAAAGAGTGTTTGGAAACCCCTTTATTTTATTAAGACTTTAACTTTTCTCATCTTCACTTCAAAGTCATTTTTTCTTGGATTGTGTAGTCATTTTGTTAGAATTTAACGACGAAATTCTAATGTATCTTCTATATTTTTACAACTTTTACATATAAATTTACCAACGTTTATAACAAATAACCATATATTTTCTTTTTATTCTAACTTCTTCGATCCGACATTTTTTCTTTGGTTTTCATATAATTTTTATAATTTTATAAGATTTTGATAAATTTAGGACGAATTCGATTGCATTTTTCTTAATTTTTTTTACAATTTTTATAACAAATGAATATCTCTTATACCAAATGAACAACATTTTGTAACTAATAAACATATAATTTCTTTATTGTCAGTTCCAGTGCTTTTCTTATTATTTCACATATCTGTTATAATTTTTTTATTTTAACGTTTTAGGGTAAAATCTGCTACATTTTAATCGTTTCATGATAATCTTCAATCTTCAATACACACAAACCGCATTTACAACGATTAATACTCTCTTTATTACGATATTTTTCTTTTTATTTCATATTTCTATCATATGGAAATTACAACAAATTAATAGCGCACTTTAATGAAAGAAAAAACTATGTTGTTCATTATACCACCCTTCTTATACACGGTATAGAGCTTGTAAAAGTAAACAGAGCATTAAAATTCAACCAGTCCTCATGGTTAAAATCTTAAATAGAGTATAACACCAGTTTAAGAAAGAAAGCTTTAAATGATTTTGAAAAAGATCAGTATAAGCTTTACTACAACGCAGTTTTTGGTAAAACTATGGAATCAAAAAGAGTTGATATGCGTTTAATTACAGACCCTAGAAAGCTAGAGAAATCTAAACCAAATTTTAAGGATTGTACAATTTATTCTAAGAATTTGGCTCTCGTTCATATGGAAAAGACTAAAATAAAATTTGATAAACCGATATACATGGGAATGTCAATATTAGATATATCAAAAAAACATTATGTATAAATATTATTATGACATAATGTTGAAAAAGTATGGACAAAATGTTAAGCTAATGTATATGGATACTGACTCGTTCGTTTATTCTATATGTACTGAAGACCTATAATATGGTAAGTATGAATAATTACTTGGATACTTTAGATTATCCTCCAAACCATAAATTATATAATGTTAAGAATAAGAAAGTAATGGGTAAGTTTAAAGATGAGGCAAATGGTGAAATAATTCATAAATTTGTAGCCTTAAGGTGTAAAATGTATGCAATAGACATTAAAAGCAAAATTATAAAAAACAAATAAAAGGAATTAGTAAATCTACTGTTAAAAATAAAATCAAATTTGAACATTATGTTACCTGTTTAAAATAACATATGTACAATGTAAACATGATGTTACAAACTTCAGATCATTCAACCATAATGTATTTACTATTAAAACAAATAAAGATTTATCATCTTTCGATGATAAAAGACACATCCTTGATGATGGAGGACCTTGGCCCCACGGCCATTATAAGATAAAATAAACTTAATATTTGTTAAATATAATATAGATTTTTAGAATGTTCCATTGGAAAGGCTTTGTAATATTCTAATTATTAGGGCCACCGCTGGGCGCGAACCTGCGACCTTTAGTATTGTAGGCTGCCATGCTAACCACTATACCACAGGTGACCCCAACTGTTTTGTAAGAATAACATAACCTTTCACCTATTGAATTAAAAAGTAACAAACTGCTGGGATGCTGGAACTGTAAGGCTAAAGAAATATCTTAAACAAAATGAAAATAAAATAAATTTTTTCTTTTAAAACCAAATTATAAAAATAAATAATTGGCTTTTTATTTAAAAAATAAAATAATTTCTTCTTTAATTGTCTGTTCTGATTTACCGACTTTCGTTCGTACTAGGTAGTAGCCTTCAATTAATAATAAATTCACGCGATGTTATTCAATGCTGCTGATTAACCACGGATGTCCTTCAATCAAATCTCGGAGGAGAAGTAATGGTGAAACAGACACCAACATCTCTGCTGTTAACCTTACACCTTACCAGTCAGGGAGGTTGCCTCCAAATTGGCCCAGAACACCCGTCCCCAGTAAATCGATGATCGCCCGGGGTCGATGGCAGCTCGAATGTAAACAAAGCAATGTTGCCACATCTCACTCATTCCATTGCCCATATTTTTTAATATCGATGTGATTTCTGTAATTTTTATATTTAAAACGGTAAAAGTACAGATATTTTGAATTGTGATCGTTAATCCAACATTAAATTCAAAATCGACGACCTTCAAAACCGTATCTCATTATTGTCCACAACTAAAAAATTTAAAAATAACTCCTCCACGCGCCTTAACTCCTCGAGACCGTCCGGTGTTGCCAAGGAAAAAAATAAATTCCTCGCTTTTACTAAGCTTGGTCAATGAATTCAAAAGACGACACTTTGCGACTCGTTACATCACATCGAAGGGGAGCTCGAATGCACCCGGGCGGATGTTATCATTCCTCGACAAACCTACTCGGGGCGGCATCCTTTCAAATAGAAAACACAGATAAGCGAATGAATGATATCGTCTTGTCTCCACCTGCAGTAGGAAATGCATCTGCAGCGATTTCCAGAGAAACCGCGCGGCATCCTTTCAAATAGATAGCGATTCATCTGCTGACATTGATAAAATACTACTGGGCGGCTTACAAAACGCTGACTGACCATCGATAAGCAAATTCGTTGTCGTCCTCTCGATTATCATAGTGCAGAGCTCGCGCTGACTGAGCGTAGATAAGGCGGAGATAAGTATGAATGGTTCTTTGTCCAGCGGCAGCTGATATCTGGGCGGCATCCTTTTAAACAGATAACAGACCCGTCGACCCGCTCAAGACATCGTAATCAGTGCTGAATGCACATCCCTCCCCCGCCACTGCAAGCGGGCTATAAAAGAGCGACTTCGACAGGACGGCAAGGGTTGGAATTGACCGTTATTCCTCCAACATCATTGCTTCAATTATGAATGAACTTGAATGAAACAGCTGAGTCATGCACCTATGCATTACACCTGGTCGGGTTGTGCACTGGGTCAACCCGTTAAATGTAAACAAACAAAACTCCCACTCAGAGGATGACGTCACAGGCATAATGTAAACAAAGGGTCAATGAACCGGCTGAGTTATGCATCAGTAAACTGGTTTATCAGTACTAGGACTATGGCGACAATTGAATTCATTGATATATTATGAATGAAACAGCTGAGTAAACTGATTAAATCAAGGTCACATATAGCCTTGCTACAGCACGATATAAACAAAGCGCTGTTGCCGCATCTACAATCCAACGTTGCCATGTTGGGCATCTCACATCCGTTGACCCCTTCAAGGTCAACCAAAACCTCATAACACACCTCAAGGACACCCCCCTCACCCTAGAACAACACCCCCGTCGTCCTCACAAGGTCGGTCAATGACCCTCAAGGTCACATATTGCTCTGCTACAGCACGCTCAAGGTCATTTCCTTCGTGCTCCTGCTCAACCGGCCAAATATAACTACTTCTTTCCTATGCTTCTTCGTAATCTCAAAACCAAACCATCCTAATCATACTTTGTTTGCAAACATAGAAACAAACCAAAGAGGCACCTCATTCGATATTGTAGGGAGAACCCACAAAATATGCCAACTTCTAGAAATAAAGTTGGACAACATTATGACACAATGCGAGGCAGTATTCCCCGCATGGAAAAATTCTTTTATAAAAATAGACATATCCCTTTCTCACGAGATAAAAGGATACGACCCTTTCATTAAAAAGACATTATTCAACGAAAAAAATGCAAAAATACTACGGATATACCTTCTTGTTTACAGATGCTTCAAAAGTGAACTCTGAAGTTGGATGCGCAATATTACTTAAAGATGTGTGCCTAAAATTCAATTTGCCACCTATGAACAGCGTTTTCACAGGAGAACTATTTGCCATATATCAAGGATTATTATTAATAAAATCAGAAAACCTAAGACATACCATTGTAGCTACGGACTCATTAAGTTCATTAATGACCATCGCTGATGGGATCTCGGACAATGAAATCGTAAGGAAAATAAACAACTGCCTATGGGAAATGAGAGATAAAAAAACTGTACTTGCTTGGGTGCCCTTACATTCTGGTATACCTGGGAATGAAGCCGCAGACAGGGCTGCAAACCTAGCTAGAAACAAGAGAAACGGGACCACAATAACTAATATAACCACCGTTTCCGACTGGAAACGTTGGTGTAAAAAGGCTTTAGGAGAACAGTGGCAAAGGAAGTGGGCTCAGAGTACAAATAAACTAAAAGAAATCAAACAAGATATCCTACCATGGAAATCCTCTTGTAGAAAATCGAGAAATGAAGAAGTACTGCTAACAAAATTAAGAATAGGACATGTAAATATCACACACGGATACCTAATGCGACACCTAGAAACCCCATATTGTGAACCATGTAAATCACCACTAACACTAAAACATATTGTAACAACATGTAACCTATATTCTGAAACCAGAACAAGACACAACATACCACCTCTTATTGCCGAAGCATTGACGGACGATGAAGAACAAATTGATAATGTACTTAAATTCCTAAAAGAGATCAAAATTATTCATTTAATCTAATCAATATTTACAGAACCGTATAAAACAAAAATTAAGGAACGAAATGTAATATAATGTAAATAACGATGTAAATAAGTAGTCATTGCACATAACTGTAATTGTAAATAAGTAATGATTGTACATAAGTGAAATTGTATATATCATGGAACCGCTAATGAGCCACTTGGGTAGATGCGGAGATTTTCCTGCAGAAATGGACGCAAGATGATTTAGTGGTGGAAAAACTGAAGCCATTTGTTGCAGTCCATGTTTCTAAGGATTCTAAGATTGTAGCCATTTTCCATTCAATGAACTTTATTGATTTGCTTTTTATTAGTATTGTAAAGTCGTCTGCAAACAAGGTACAAATAGCTGGTTTTTGGATATTGTGTTTAGTCTTCAACTCCTTGAAATGGGTCAGGTGTGACGTTTGCGTCCAATACCACTAGTATGCCCAAGTTTAAATTGCCCACGTTTGATGGGAATTATTGTAAATTCGATAACTTCTGGATTCACTTTAATAGTCTTGTTAATGAAATTTCCTTTTTCACAACTTTACAAAAGTTCGAATTTTTGTTAAATCAATTAAAGGGATCAGCATTGCAAGTGGTATCTCATCTTCAGTTTAAAGAAGATAATAATGTAGAAGCCCTTAGATTATTGAAAGGCAGGTATTCTAAACCTCATAGAGCAGTTGCGTTTCATGCTAGCAGTGTTCTTAATTTACCTAAAATTTCAGATGATATAAATTCTATTAGAACCTTTTTAGATTTTTTTAATGCTCACATGAATTCTCTGGAAAATATTGATTATAAAGAAAGTATAAAAAGAAAATATTGTAACAATCTCTGCTCAGTTTTTACTGTCTAGGTTTTCTACCAGTTTGAGAACTCAATTTGAGAATAATTATATTTCCTACCCCGGAGAAATTAATTTTGTTCCTGAATCACCATGTTTCCACTTTGGAAAATGTATCGAATCATCTCATAAGTATTCTAACCATATTAAAGCTCCTGCTGCCACACGGGGCAAGCCAAAGGGTCGTTTTTCTCCTGATAAAACTATTAATAAGGGACGAGAATTGAACTTGTTGACCGTTGCTATAGCGCATTGCAGTGCATGTGATTTACCTGATCGCCAAATTTTACAGTGTAAAAGCTTTCTTGGCAACTCTCCAAGCGAGAGATACCTAATTGCCCAAACTAAAAAATTGTGAACATCATGCCTGCAGATTAGGCAACAGGGTGATTGTCTAAATAAAGAAGCTTTTAATAAATGTGATTTTAAGGGTCATCATACTTTGTTACATTTTAATGTCGATAATTCGTCTAGTCTCTCTTCCACCTGACCCAAGGTTCAGTTTAACCAAGGTAATGAGTCAACTACGAAGGGGGTATCCAGTCTTGCCAATTCACCTTCTTCGTTTTGCCTCTATGCTCAGCCCGTAGATTCTCACGGTGGGAGGAGTTCAACGGTTTTAATGGCCACTTGTTTAGTAAGACTACAAGTTAGTCCACACAATATATTGTTGTACGGGCGCTCTTAGACACCGCTTCCCATGTGTCATTCATAACTGAGTACGTTATGAGGTGTAGGCGATTGCCTAAGCGTAAAATCATAAGAGGCATTGGCCAAGTAGCAATCACTTCTATTGGTGCCACCAATTTAGCTGTTGCCACCCTAACTGGGGATGTGGTATTTTCGGCCACTTGTTTAGTATCTTTCCAAGGATTACTAGTGATTGTCCTCGGGTTCCCTTGGCTCCAGAAATTAATAATAAAGCAAAGAGCTTGCTTCTGGCCGACCCTACATTCGATGCTCGCGCTCCCATCGATTGCTTGCTGGGAGCCGATCTCACCGCATTTGTACCCACTGGAGCTATTCAGCTATTGAGGGATAGCTATCCAGTTGCTGTATCTACTTTATTTGGGTTTGTATTAATGGGGAATACCTCCACAATTACTAAATAAGGTCGTCAAGGTGAGGCAAATGTAAATTTCTGCAGCTCTCTGAATGCTACGGAGTCAGATGATATTCTAAATTCTGCTGTTCAAAGGTTTTGGGCCCTAGAGAAGCCTCCCCAATGTACCAACCTATCCCTTGACGAAATATATTGTGAGGAATTCTGTAAGGCTATCTACTTAAGATTGCTCTGGCTCTGGACGGTTTCAGGTTAGATTGCGGCTTAATGTCGATCCTTCAATGCCATTAGGCGACTCATATCGCAATGCCATAAGCAGGCTTAGACCTTTAGAGGGCAAGTTCGAACGGGATCCTCACTTTAAAAGGCTTACGTCCTACTTATGCGGGACTAAGAGAGCAAGGGACATATGATTCAATAACATTGCCCTCCGAAATACATAATACGTCATCACGATATTTTTAAGTCTATGCGGATAAATTAAAACTCAGAGTACTGTTTAACGCTAGTGCAAAATCATCCACGGGATATTCTTTGAACGATATCATTCATATCGGCACTCCTCTAAATACATTATTACCAGATGTAATAATTCTGTTCAGATCATTCTCATATATCTTTGTGTGTGATATCGAACAAATTTTAGTTCATCCTCATGATTATCCATATCAGTGCATATTATGGCGTGAGGACTAAAGTCAACCTGTTAAAATTTATGAACTTACCACGGTCACTTATGATACCGGGTCTGCCCATTGAGACGCCCTGTGTACCCTCCGGGAACTGGCATTTTTGGAGAAGGAGCGATATCCTCTTGCATGTCAGTTAATATTAAAAAATTCCTTTGTGGATGATTTCCATGGTGGAGCATCCAATCTTAGTGAAGCTGTTCAGCTTCGTGAATTCAGTTATTGAACTCGGCTGGTTTTTCATTAAATAAGTGGGCGGCGAATCACAGAGAATTGATATCCGATCTTCTTGAAGATATCATTGGGCCTTTGCAGGGTTATATAAAAATGCTAGGTCTTCATTGGGACCCAACTATGTATGTTTTATCGTATCCGATTTCGGAAATGTTACTTGGACCTCCTCGACCTGGGGTGCTCGCTAAAAGAGCTGTTCTGTCCAGTACAGATAAATTGTTTGATCCCTGAGGGTTCGTATCCCCATTAATATTTAGAGCCAAAAGGTTCCTTCAAGATTTGTGGAAATTACTGGTCGATTGGGATTCTCCTCTGAATGATAATATAAAGTCATATTGGGTATTCTTGTTATCCTATTTCAAGGACTTAGAAAGGATTACTGAGCCTCGATCATTGTATGTCGATTTTACCAACCCATAGTTCTATGACGCTTTGGAGTTTAGCCCAGGCAATGAATGCATAAATGACCATTTGTCGGGAATAATTAGATACAAGCTGAATTTTTGCCAGTTGTTAGTACTGACTAAAAGCAGTATTTTATCAAAAGTCCCCGCCCCTCCCATTTGCGCTAATCTGGGGACCGCCCTTGAACATTCATTTCGAGAACCTTTTTGTTACTGATCATAGCTAAGCTATTTTCTTTCATTCGACATTAATACATCATGTATCATTTTATTCCTAATTAAGTATCTATTCTTTAAAAGATGTTATGTAATGTGTTTGCCTAATATTAATATTTTAGCTATAATTCTCTAAAATATACCAAATTTTCGAGTTAAAATTTATATTTGAATTAGTTTTTAGGTAACACAACGTTCATTTAAAATAATAACCAAAAATACTACAAATAAAAGTTTTAGCACATGTCTCGCTGTTTCAAAATATGTAGCTCAAATTATATTTTGTGGGCGGGGAACCCTCACAGACGGAGGAGAGTAAGTGCGCGTCCGGCACTTGCTATGTTGCGTGGTCGGTAGAAGCGGCCTCGCCGCTCTTTCTTTATTAGTTATTCAGGCAAATATTCTTTTGAGCATTGTATCACTTAGGAAAAAATGATTTAGAAAGGTATGTGCAGTGTAAAAAAACAAAAAAAAACAATTAATTTAAAGGAAAAAATGTTTTCATTTAATTTGTTTTTATTAAAAATTGATTTTTTGTTAAACATTTTCATTAGTCCAATATCGTTGTTATGAAGGATGGATTAAGTAGTGGTAGTATGGGATGTGACTTAGAAACGAAAGCCAAGTTTCCGACCTTGGCAGCCGGCAGCCTCCTGGAGCACTTTTGAATTTCCCCAAAACTGCAAAATGTTTGCATGCATGTTTTTATTTTTGTTTGTTTTTCCTAAAAGACGGATGGACTACATTGTTTTCTTTTTACTTGTAATTGATATTACACCTCCCCCTCCCCTCTCCTCTTCTCCTACTATTAATAATAAATTTCTCCTACCACCTAGCTAGATAGATAAGTAGGTATATATAGTTTGCTGTCACATCTTCTTATAATTCACAAAATGAACTCATATCAGCAAGTTCGCGCGACGAACGTTTTAATTAGTTTCTCTACTCAGGAGGAGCTAAAATTAAATTTATAATCATTCTTAACGCAGAATTTTAATTTTTGTTTGGAGCATTTTTCACCTGGCGTATCCGTTTTTTTCCGAGAGTAAGCGCGTGTCCGGCACTTGCTATGTCGCGTGGTCGGTAGAAGTGGCCTCGGCTACGGAAGAGCTTTAATGGGAAGGAACGGGTTTTTGAAAAGGGGTATTCGTTTTTGGCCCAACACTCAGTATTTTCTCCAACATTCAGATGATGAGTTGGAACTCAAGGTGGCGATTTCGCTAGTCTCCGTTGAGGAGGTGGGAGGCATATTTGAACGGGTTTCTTCATCGTCCAAGGTAGTCAGTGTTATGAACTCCATCCTTAAAATTCAGTATCGAGCTAAACGTAGCGCTCTCACTATCCCTCACAGTTTAAGAGAAGAGGCAATAAAACATTTACTGAAATATATTCAGTCTCATTCCTCTTTGGCTGAAGACATTCATTAAATAATAAAGGTTATTAAATAATTAAATAATGATCCTAAATAAAGGTTATTAAGGGTGCTTTGCCCCCTCGAAGGGTACAAAGTTAGATACTATCAGTTAGTAGAGACTCTCCAGCAACGTATATCCCTATATGGACGATTTTGGTTTGTTACGTGTCAGGGGGAGGTTGCAAAATACCATGAGTATACAGGAATCGAATTTGATTATTTTGCCCAAACAACACCATTTATAATAAATTTCACATTATCATGTGTGGTTGGAGCACGCTTGACCTGCTCAAGCTTACCTTAAGGTATTGGATTCTTTGGACAAGACAGGTTGTTCGCCAAGTTATCAACCGATGTGTCACCTGCTTCAGAGTGCAACCAAGGGTAACCACTCTATTGATGGGAGATCTTCCTTCGTGTAGGGTCAATCCTGCTCCCCTCATTCTTCCATACTGGTATGGAATTCTTTGGTCCGTTTATTGTAAGGCTTCCAACCTTCGTAAGGCTCCTACCTTAAAGGTGTACATTTGCTTAGTTATTTGTAAGTGCGTTAAGACAATTCATATTGAAGTCGCATTTATTGCTCGAAGGGGCATACCCAAACTTTTGTATTCCGACTGTGGCTTGAATTTTGTTGATTCAAGGTCTGCATTAAACAGGGAACTGGATAGCTTCCTCCATGATGCCGAGGAATCGGAGATGGTGAAAGGTTTTGCCCTTCAAAATGACATACAATTTGAATTTTCTTGTCCTACTGCCGCTCACATGAACGGTCTTTGGGAGAGGGCGGTGAAATCTACCAAGTACCATTTAAAGCGAGGTATGGGAGATCAGGCCCTTACATTATATCAATTTGCCTCGCTTACTTTGAGAATCGAGGGGGTTAACGATATTTCACTTCTGGAGGATGGTGCCCTCAGATACTATCAGTTAGTAGAGGCTCTCCAGCAACGTTTCTGGAAGAGATAACGATTAGAATATTTGTCTACTCTTCATGCCCGGTCCAAATGGACTTCCCCGTCTCCCAATTTGATGGAAAGGGATTTGGTGGTGGTGGATGAGCCCAATGCTCCTCCTTATTGTTGGCCTTTGGATTCTGGTATATTATTGAAGGTAACTGGTCATTCTTCCAAAATCCTTCCTATGTCCTTTCAGAACTGGAATCTAGAGCACAATTCAGTGAAGATAAATTCCGTAAATTTACCATACTATATTGTATTAATAAATACAGATATATTGTTTTATAAAGCCATATTTTCATGTGTTGTGAGTGCTACCGGATTTATTTCGTATAAGTTTTACCTTGATAAATATATAAATATAAATTCCTTGCCCTTTACTTTATTTATATATATATATATATATATATATATATAACTTAAGCACTCTCGATCGAAAACAGATAAAAAAAAAGGAAGATGTAAATGAAATAACAAAGTTGGAGTCTGAAATAATACTGATTTATTCTTTCCTTTAATCCTATATATATATACATTCACAGTGTTTACAATCTGTAGGTTGGGATTAAGGTGAATACTGCCTGAGTACCATCCTTAACTCCCCCCTCCAGTTTTCAAATATATTTTGGAAACTTAAAAATTAAAGTAAAATAAACACCTATCTAAAATAAAATACACTTCCACTGACAAATAGTATAATAACCACTTAACTAAAATAAAATACACTTATACTGAAAAATAATATAAAATTTAAATAAACGATCATTTTTCCAGAAGAATGTACAAAACAACAAAAAAAAAAACAATAACATTGCCGGTAAGCGAGGATATTCCAGGTCCCTAATTCTTCGCTATTGGGAACTTTAATTGCTCAATATGAACCGTCCGTCGTTTCTTCGGTTCCTTCATACTCTCAATCGTAACAACATTATGTTCTCTAATCACTATCACCCTGAATGGTCCCTCATAGCGCAACAACTCTTTACCTCTATTAGAACCTATTTTTCTATAAACAATAGTACCTATCTTTATGTTTCCGGTGATATCCTTTACTTTCATGTTCTCCCGCGCCACCCGTTGGCACTTTTCTTTTACTATTTTGTCCCGGACCTTTCCCCGTATTTTTCCCAATTCAATTTTATTGCTAATCATGTTATTTACCATTCCTTCATCAACTGCCGTACCCGAATAATCTCGTTGTCTTCCGCGTAACCCGAAGAGGACTTCGAACGGTGAGAACCCCGTCACGGTATGTATTGAATGGTTGTAAGCGGCCACTGCTTTACGCATCGCTACTACCGGTTCTAAGCCTTTTTCTGCCTGGTACACTCTTAAGTGATCACTGAGAGTACTATGTAGTCGTTCTATGGTACCTCGACTCTTAGGGTGTCCCGGGGTGTTAATGTGCCACTTCTAACTTCTGCATCTCTTGTCTGATTCTAGAATTATCGAACTCCCTGCCCCCGTCGGACGAGATTCTGTCGGGCACCCCGAAAAACTGAAACCATGTTTGTAGAGCCTCTAGAACCGCTTCTGACGACCGTTCATGCACATGATATGCCATCGCGGCTTTGCTAAAAAGGTCTATCATGGTGACCCATTTATGACCCCTCCACGTAAAAGTGTCCACCTGTAAGTCACACAGCGGTGACTGCGCAGTTGGCGTTGGCTCCTGTAGTCCCTTCGGGGGGTTCCAGTCGTATTTTGTACTTAAACACACTTCGCATGTTCCTATGGTGTCCATGATAACTTTCTTCATCCCCCACCAGAAATATCTTCGGCGCAATGCTTGTAGTGTTTCCGTTACCCCGCGATGGTTAGTTTTGCCTTGATGGTAAGCAAGTGTCAGCTCTTTTTGCTGGTCTTCGTCCCTTATTGTCTCCACCATTTGTTTACATCGAAGGAACGGTCTATCTAACCCTATTCTCTCTGTTCGCCATAACCTTTTAATTTTCTCTCACACTGTGGCGTTTCCCGCATATAAGTGATAGGTTTTTCTCGGTTGGGATGCGTCCATTAATGCCCTACAGATTTGGTCTTCCGTTGCCCCTGGCTGGGACCAGATAGTCGTTATCGTACTGTTCCCGTATTTTCCGTATTCTATTTTCGTGAGTCCTGATGTCCTGGTTTTCCAAACTATTTGTCTATGTTTGTCGTTGATGATTTTCTCCAATTCCTCCATTTCCATCGCCCGCTCCCCGCTCCTATTCAGTTTCTCCTGTGAGCCTTCCTCGGATTCCACCGACTCCTGTTCTCCTTTACCTTCCGGGGTCCAATCTCTGAGGAATTGTCGCACATCCCTGGCGGTTTCCCCTCTCTCTTCCTCTATGACGTTAATTGTAATAGCTCGGGAGAGCCAATCGGCAACCACGTTCTCCTTTCCTGGTTTGTAGACTATTTCCATATTGTATTGGGTCAGAAACTCTTTCCAGCGAGTGACTCTGGCGGAAGACTCCTTCAATTTTCCTACCCACTGCAACGGTTTATGGTCAGTATGGACTCGAAATTTCCTACCGAACACGTAGGGCCTAAAATGATCGATAGCCCAGACAATCCCTAGTAGCTCCCTTTCTAATTCACTGTGCCTGGCCTCGGAATCGGTGAGTCTTCTGCTCGCATATGCTATTGGGCGTTCCCCGTTGTCCCCCTCTTGCGATAATACGGCCCCCAGCGCGTACTCACTGGCATCCGTTGTGATATGAAATAGTTTTTTAAAATCTGGAAATGCGAGTACTGGCTCTTCTTGTAACCTCCTCATGCATTTCCTGATGTTGTCCTCCATGACCGGTGTTACAACTACCTTCATTCCTTTCTTCAGCAGGTTATTGATAGGTACTAGGCACTCCGCCATTTCGGGGACAAATCTACGGTAATAGTTAAGCGTTCCTAGCAACCTACGTATACCTTTTACGTCTCGTGGTATTGCCATACGCTTAATGACCTCCACTTTCTGTGCGTCGGGCTTAACCCCTTCTTTGGAGATGGTATGTCCTAAAAATGTGATTTGACTCTGTCCCAGTAACGACTTCTCGTCTGATAATTTCAACCCGAATTGTCTTATTCTCTCAAACACTTCCCGTAGATGACTCACGTGTTTGGCCTCCGTTTTACTAAATATTAGCAAATCGTCCATATAGATTTGACACATGGACTCATCGACCCCTCTTAAGAAATCGTCCATAAACCGTTGATAATATAAGTATGTAGTGTATAATAATTAATGATAAAATAAGTAGTAGTATAAAGTAAGTATCTTACCGACTACAGGAAATGAAGGAGTGTACTCTACATTTAATAAGCCAAACACAGATCTAAACAAACTTACAGAATCGCTTTTCGTAGCCTGGTATAAATTTGTTTCCAAAAATAAAACAAAATACACTTATCCATTTTGGGGCTTTTGAAATAAGATGTGAAAATTAACTGACCAAGCATAGTGGCAGATTTGCCGTGTTAAATCTTTTATTATTCTTTTGGCATTTATTTCAGGGAATTCATGGTTTTGGAATGACTCAGGTAGACTGTTGATTTCATAAAACCGGCATGATTGTTTTCACTTACAAATTTATAAATACTAAAAGAGTAAAACTAGTAAAGTACAAATATATATAAACTAATAAAGTAAAACTAGTTTCATCACAACTTCAAAATAAACATTAATTCTGAAGCCATGAAGGCCTATTTTACTGTTCATCATTTTGAACAGTAAAATTCTCCTTCCGTTTCCTCAATTTTAATGAAATCTTTGACATATATATACATGAAATACCTAATTCAAGTTTGTACGGTTCACACAAACACGTACGCGCGTAGACCATTTCGCGGAACTTGGTTATTTGGACTCAGGAGACCCCAAAAAGCTTATTTCCGTTGAAAAGCGGAACTCAAAAATTTTCACAAACGCAATATATTCCCTTACTGCATATTACAAACACAGGTAAGTGAAAGTAAAAACGGCATGAAACAAACACGAAAAGTAAATTTCAAAAATAGCATTAATTCGAATTAATCGTCGCTTATTTAAAAACATTAACATAAATTGTGAAGCTATGGTAACAGCTCACCAAATAACATCGTGGAAATTTGATGAATTTATTTGGAAATTGTTTTTTAAAACCTTGAACTTAATTTCTGTTAATAAAAAACAATTGAGGCACTGACATGAAAAAGGTAGTAAGTAAAAAAAAAAAAATAAATAAACCGTTTTTGAGATTTTCATAAAAATAAAAAAAAAAATAGTAGTAAGAAGTGATGCCAATAGTATAGGAAGAGTAGTAAGTCAGTGTTTAAAGTGGTTTAGTTGCTATAAACATCGGAAAATGCTTTTCACGAATAAACTTAATTTCAGCAGTTCAAAATAAAAATATAAAAATAAAAATCTGGTGCGTGCGCGCAACACACAACTTTCACTTACCAACTTATTTAGATTAGAAATTGACGTGTTTTGTTAATTCCCACTTCACAAAATCACAAATTTCTCCACATTAATTTCTTATTTTTGCCGTTTATGAGTAAATGAAAAACACACGTGAAAATGATACAAAATTAATTAAGTAAAGTACCCCCTCTATTTTATCAATGTTGATGAAATTTTTACTGTCACATTGCGGGCACATACATATACTAAATACCAAGTTTGATCAAAATTGTTAAACCCATTTTCGAGTAAATAAAAAACACACGTGAAAATGAGACAACATTTATTCAGTAAAGTGCCCACTCCAATTGATCAATTTTGATGAAATTTTTACTGTCACATTGCGGGCACATACATATACTAAAAACCAAGTTTCATCAAAATCGTCAAACCCGTTTTCGAGTAAATAAAAAACACACGTGAAAATGAGACAACATTTATTCAGTAAAGTGCCCCCTCCAATTGATCAATTTTGATGAAATTTTTACTGTCACATCGCGGGCACATACATATACTAAATACCAAGTTTGATCAAAATCGTTAAAACCGTTTTTGGGTAAATTAAAAAAACAAGTAAAAGTGGGACTCAATTTATTAAGTAAAGTACCCCCTCAGGTTGATCAATTTTGATGAAATTTTTGCAGTCAAATCTCGGGCATATTAATGCATCAAATACTCAGTTTAATCGTTAGTGCCGTTTTTGAGAAAATCGAAAAAAACGTAAAAAGTTATTAAATAAAGTACCCCACCCTTTGACCAATTTTGATGAAATTTTTGCTGTCACATCGCGGGCATATACATACACTAAATACCCAATTTCAGGTTCGCACGGTTAATAGTTTTTGAGCTAGTCTGTTCACACACACACACACACACACACACAGACACACACACACACACACACACACAGACCATTTCGCGGGACTTAAGTACGGGAGGTAAGTGAAAGTAAAAATGAGTCTTCTCGGCTTACTACCTTATCCATGTCAATGCCTCACTTAAGAATCAGTATACGTAAGTAATGTAAAAACTGTTTTTAGGGCTTTTTCATTAATAAAATAGAAGGAAACAATTTCGGCCAGTTTTCGGGCAACATATAGCCCCGGCAATGAAGGATTTGTGTCGGGAATAATTAGAGACAAGCTGAATTTTCGCCAGTTGTTAGTACTTACTAAAAGCAGTATTTTGTCAAAAGTCTCCCTCAAATATTCTTTTGAGCATTGTATCACTTAGAAAAAAATAATTTAGAAAGTAATGTGCAGTGTAAAAAAAAAAAAAAAAATCAAATAATTTAAAGGAAAAAAATGTTTTCATGTAATATTTTTTTATTAAAAATTGATTTTTTGTTAAAAATTTTCATTAGTCCAATATCGTTGTCATGAAGGTTACATCAAGTAGTGGTAGTATGGGATGTGACTTAGAAACGAGAGCCAAGTTTCCGACCTTGGCAGCCAACTGGAGCACTTGAATTTCTCCAAAACTGCAAAATGTTTGCACTTTTTCGGTTTTGCGCCGTTTTGACCAGGAAGAACCAAAACCTAGTCTTAATATTTTCAAGCTAGATTTAATTACCTACAATATGAGCCTAAAGTAGCAGAGTAGACTAAATAGTTTCTGAGATAAAGATTTTTAAAGCTGGGGAAATTTTCAAAACATGAAATTTTTAGGCTTATTTTCATGTGTAATCATATAAAATTGTCTTCATATCATCAATAACATGTCTGATGTGAGTCAGTGAAGTAAATATTTATCCTATTTAACATTCTGGAGAGGAGTGGTCAATTAGGGGAGAAGGTTTGGTGAAGGAAAGGTCACTGTACACAACCTGACGAATGCTTACTGGCATAAAATCCGTCTATTTTTTTTATTTTTGTTTGTTTTTCCTAAAAGACGGATGGACTACATTGTTTTCTTTTTACTTGTAATTGACGTAAATGTTCGTTAAATAAATTTTGTATTTCAATTTCAGTCGTCTGATTGTGAACGGTGAACCCCTTATATTACACCTCCCCCTCCCCTCTCCTCTACTCCTACTATTAATAATAAATTTCTCCTACCACCTAGCTAGATAGATAAGTAGGTATATATAGTTTACTGTCACATCTTCTTATAATTCACAAAATGAACTCATATCAGCAAGTTCGCGCAACAGACGTTTTAATTAGTTTCTCTACTCAGGAGGAGCTACAATTAAATTAATAATCATTTTTCCAGCATTTCTCCGTTTTTGAGGTGCAGGCGTAGGAACATGAACCAAATTCATTTTTCTCTGGTAATTTTACTCTGGTTACATGTAAAAAATTGCGGAATTTCAGAATTGGGTTTCGGCCAAACGACTAGGCCCATTTTTATTTAAAGTAACTCATTCGATGAGAAACTTTATGGTGTATTATATTGAAAGCAATAAAATTTTCTTTGTGGTGAATTGTTTTGAGTTATATGCAAAAAAATGAAAAATGTCCGAAGAGTTACCACAAAAATAGTAAACATTATCAATATTTCATTTTCGATTTTGGCTAAACCATTCAACGAATTTTAATTTGAAATGTATCATTTTATTTGTAACAGTATCCTCCTTTAAAGTAAGTAAAATACAAAACAGTGTGATACTTAGTTAGCGAGAAACCGGAAAGATTCCAAAAATATCGCGAATTCTATGCCACTATTCCCAACAAATACTTACACATTTTAATTAGTTTCTCTACACAGAAGTAAGCTAGTAAGTAAAATTAGGGCTCTTTTTTCAAATAACTTAATATTTTACAACTTTTATATGTATCATTTTTCATATTGAGTCTTCGAGTAGAACACGTTGGAGCATAAGCGTAATACTGAATATGTAAACATTTCCGGATTTCGGCAATTGTTGTTTAATATTAGCTACATATTTTGAAACAGCGATACATGTGCTACAACTTTTATTTGAAGTATTTCTGTTTATTATTTGAAATGAACGTTTTGTTATCTAAAAACTAATTCAAATGTAAATTTTAACTCGAAAATTTGGTATATATTAGAGAATTATAGTTAAAGTATTAATATTAGGCAAAAAAATTATATAACATCTTTTAAAGAATAGATAAAGAGGAATAAAATGATACAAGATGTATCAATGTCGGATGGAAAATAGCTGAGCTATGAACAATAATTCGAAGGGTCTCGAAACAGAGGTTCAAGGTGGGTTCCCGGGTTAGCGCAAATGGGAGGGGGTGTAACTAATGCAAAATAAAACCTATTGAATTTAATATCTGTATATATATGTATCTATATTTTAATAATAATTAAAAGTTGTTTTATTGATTTCATCATCCATTGGGCTTTTTCGTTAGTATTAATCGCTTTTTGCTTAGCGAGGAAAGCAAAGCGTTTAGGTAGGACAAGAAATCATATTATACTATTTTTTTTTTTTAAATGTTTTCGTTATTATTCAAGTTTTGCATGACTTCCATTGCAATATATACATGCAAGAAGTAAGTGTTTAAGCAAGTATGTAATTATTTTATCTTTTCTTTCTCTATTTATATTATGTTACCATTTTTTTCTCTAATGTATATAATTATTTTTAGGATTATTCAATTTAAAGTATTCAAAATTGAGCTGAAGCCTTCAATTATAATTGCGGTGATACCCTAAGACGAAATTAAAGACCAAGAGAAATTAAAAAATAAATTTAAATATAGTTTATGCATACCCTTGACTGCCTCTTCTTTTTTAGCCTCCATCCGTCGAATAATGTTGGATACTTCCTTGTCTACATACATTTCAAAAGAAAGATCGTCGAAAGGAGAAGGTTCTTTAAGTCCAGTTTTGTTTTCACCCAGTAACTGGACCGCAACCAAGCTCACCTAAATAGTAATACTTTTAAGCTCTCGTTAAAAATATAACAATAAATATAGAACAATTCATTCATAGAGCAGATAAGTGTAGATTAGTAGGATAAAAAATGCTATTTAGAGGAGTATACAGGAGGAAAATCCGTTCCATGATTCTTAGCGAGATTCGGTCAGTGTGGACAGGAAGACCTTTTCGCCAAAAAAAAAAGATGGAATGTAATAGAATAGAATAGAATACAGTTTATTTGCATTTGGGGTTTTCCCCATACAAATAGAGTTGGCCATTATTGAAAATATATGATGTAATAGTTATGCATACAAACAAGTAGTAGAAACGACGGATTGTGCAATTGTGAACTAGGTCACGCCGTCTGGCAGGGTGAGGGGGGTGTATAACTAGGGTATGGGGGGACGGTTGATTGCACAATCCGGCAACGTCGCATGTAATGTGTGAGATGTGGCCACATCGCTTTGTTTACATCGTACTGTAGCAGAGCCCCCCTTGAGGGTCATTGACCAACCTTCTGAGGGAGAGAGGGGTGTTGTTCTAGGGTGAGGGATGGTTGTGTTTGTTTACATTTAACCGGGTTGACCCAGATCACAACCCGGTCAGGTGTGTGTAGGTGCATGCGGTTCATTGACCCTTTGTTTACATTATGCCTGTGACGTCATCCTCTGTGTGTTTTGTTTGTTTACATTTAACCGGGTTGACCCCACGGCCAGGTGTAATGTATAGGTGTATGCGGTTCATTGACCCTTTGTTTACATTATGCCTGTAACGTCATCCTCTGAGTGGGAGTTTTGTTTGTTTACATTTAACGGGTTGACCAAGTGCACAAACCCCGGCCAGGTGTAATGCATAGGTGCATGACTCAGCTGTTTCATTCAAGTTCATTCATAAGCAATGATGTCGGAGGAATAACGGTGGCTCCACCCTTTTATAGCCCGCTTGCAGTGGCGGGGGGAGAGACGCGTACTCAGCACTGATTACGATGCCTTGAGCGGGTCTGTTATCTGTTTGAAAGGGGGGGCAGTCATCAGCTGCCGCTGGACAAAGAACCATTCATTCGCTTATCTACACCCAGTCGGCGCGAGCTCTGCACTATGATAATCGAGGAGTTAAGACGATATCATTCATTCGCTTATCGATGGTCAGTCAGCGTTTTGTAAGCCGACCAGACTTTATTTTATCAATGTCAGCAGATGAATCGCTATCAATTTGTGTTGGATTAACGATCTCAATTCAAGATATCTGTACTTTTACCGTTTTAAATATAAAAATTACAGAAATCACATCGATATTAAAAAATGGAATGAGTGAGATGTGGCAACATCGCTTTGTTTACATTCGAGCTGCCATCGATACCGGGCGATCATCGATCATCGGGAGGGGTGTTTGGGGGGCAATTTGGAGGCAACCTCTCTGACTGGTAAGGTGTATAGAGATGTTAGTGTCTGTTTCACCATTACTCCTCCTCCTAGAATTGATTGAAGGATAACATCGCGTGAATGTAATTGAAGGCTACTACCTAGTACGAACGAAAGTCGGTAAATCAGTAAATTAAAGAAGAAATTATTTTTTAAATAAAAAGCCAATTATTTATTTTTATAATTTGGTTTTAAAAGAAAAAATTTATTTTATTTTCATGCTGATATTTCTTTAGTCTTACAGTTCCAGCATCCCAACAGTTTGTTGGGAATAGGTGTAAGGTTATGTTATTCTTACAAAACAGTTGGGGTCACCTGTGGTATAGTGGTTAGCATGGCAGCCTACAAAACTAAAGGTCGCAGGTTCGCGCTTAGCGGTGGCCATAATAATTAGAATATTACAAAGCCTTTCCAATGGAACATTCTAAAAATCTATATTATATTTAACAAATATTAAGTTTATTTTATCTTATAATGGCTGTGGGGCCAAGGTCCTCCATCATCAAGGATGTGTCTTTTATCATCGAAAGATCTTTGTTTGTTTTAATAGTAAATACATTATGGTTGAATGATCTGAAGTTTGTAACATCATGTTTACATTGTATGTTATTTTTTAAACAGGTTACATAATGTTCAAATTTGATTTTATTTTTTAACAGTAGATTCCTTTTATTGGTTTTTTATAATTTTGCTTTTAATGTCTATTGTAGACCTTAAGGCTACAAATTTATGAATTATTTCACCATTTGCCTCATCTTTAAACTTACCCATTACTTACAACATTATATAATTTATGGTTTGGAGGATAATCTAAAGTATCCAAGTAATTATTCAAACTTACCATATTATAGGTCTTCAGTACATATAGAATAAACGAACGAGTCAGTATTCATATACATTAGCTTAACATTTTGTCCATACTTTTTCAACATTAATGATAATGATATTTATACATAATGTTTTTTGATATATCTAATATTGACATTCCAACGTATATCGGTTTATCAAATTTTATTTTAGTCTTTTCCATATGAACAAGAGCCAAATTCTCAGAATAAATTGTACGGTCCTTAAAATTTGGTTTAGATTTCTCTAGCTTTCTAGGGTCTGAATCTTATAAAACTATAAAAAAGATATGAAAACCAAAGAAAAAATGTCGGATCGAAGAAGTTAGAATAAAAAGAAAATATATGGTTATTTGTTATAAACTTTGGTAAATTTATATATAAAAGTTGTAAAAATATAGAAGATACATTAGAATTGTTAAATTCTAACAAAATGACTACACAATCCAAGAAAAAATGAAGTGAAGATGAGAAAAGTTCAAGTCTTAATAAAATAAAGAGGGCTAAACACTCCAAACACTCTTTAAATAAATTTATAAAATCAGGAATCTTATAAAAATATTTTATTTTGCAATCAAATAATACCTGATAATATTGACAAAGATGATAATCATGATAAATCTGTCCTTAGAGTTCCAATGAATATGTACATTTGGTAAGTTCAATACAAATGAATAAAAAAGCACTATCAATACAGCATACAATCATAAGTTTTTATATTATAAAAATTATTCTCTTAAAAAAAACAAACATATATGTTATAGAACTTTCTGAAAGGAACAATTGAATTAGTTGCTTATTATACAATAACAGTTAGAGGCAAGGTGCTTGTTGAAACATATTTAACTGTTATATTTCCTGATTAAGATTAGCAGACCGATCAAATATGACATGGAAAAAGTTCATAAGTGTTATGGGTAATTTTTCTTACCTGTGTTGTATTATTAATTTGTTTCTTTTTAAAAATTAACTTTATGTTTATTAATAGGTGGCATAATAGACCCTGATTATCGAGGCACAATTAAGGTTATTTTACATAATCATTCAAATGAAGATTATCATGTTAAACGAGGAGACAAAATTGCTCAACTTATTTTACAAAAATGTTACTCTCATATACAAGTGCATCATATAGACTTCAACACTAAATTACCAGGCAATATTCAACAAGCCAAACAATAAAAGAAAAGAAGGAGGGTTTGGATCTACAGGAAATTAAAAATATTTGTATTACATGTTTATGGAAAAAATATATATCCTGATAGTAAATCATTTTATTTTTTTTCTTAATAACCCACATCTTACCATTAGAAAAGGTATTAAAAAAGAAAGGAGATAAATTATATGTCAAATGTTTAGGATTTAAATGAAAAAAAAAAAAAAAAAAAAAAAAGAAGAACAAATTACATGTCAAGGTTAATAAGTATGTTAAATGGTTGGGATTAAATGAAAAAAAACTTGGATATGTAAAGACGATGTAATTAAACTGTATAATATATATATATAATATATGTAGGTCAAATATGTTTTTTCTCATGTAAATAAACATCCAACTCTTCAAGAAAAAGAACTTGTCGGACCCTCACATTAATTTAAAACCTAAAAATAAAAATAAAATAAAAATGTGATAATTTATGGTAACAAAACATAGTATAAAACATTCTAAAAAGCTATTACAAATAAAGTTAAAAAATAAAAACAGCAATAGTCTACATAAAATATATTTAAATAAATGAAATATAATATTTGAAACTAATCACAAAGGGTTCATTAACAAACCATAATTATTAAAACAATATTAACAATTGTAATAATTAACATTAACATAAAGGGAAGTTAAACAAACAAATAAAAAAATATATATATGTGTATAAATATATTAATAAATTTCAAAACATTTTTGATTAATCTATGTATACATATAAAATAATCTTTGAATTCAACTATACACTGTAAATATATATCATTTGTTACTCAGAATCATAATTACCAACAGCTAACAGCAGCAGCTAACAGTTGCTATTAGTTTAAATAGCTATATTACACATCATAAACTGTATATAAATAATTTCAACAGCCAATCATGGATAGTTTAGGAAACAATTTAACTATTATTAAAATTATGCAATATAACATCATTAAAAAAAGTGAGTTATTTCATACATTGTACATCCTTTAATTTAAATAATAATAAAAAAGAAAAAAGAAACTCTAAGGGTTAAAATAAGTCTATAGTTAATGGACACCTTTATGTAATACCTCGTACCTAGCAGCCGAGTATAATATACTGCCTGGTGTTGTTGATTACAATTATTGACAACAGGGCCGGAAGACTGATATTTGTTATATTCCGGAGTATATACTCCGGCAGTATTGTTTCTGTGTAATATCCATTTAGTCTTAAAATCGCCCTCCTTCCTGCGATACGAATAATCTCATAGTATCCTTTATTAAGATTTTCAAATTCCATAAACATGGGCATCTAAAATACAAAGAGAGGTATTGTTGAAAAATACTATCTATAGTAGTATACACTAGACAAAAAAGTATTTGAACACTATTTGTATTAATTTTTAACTACTAACAGAGAATAAAATGTAATTAATTTTGGTTGTTTGACATAAACTTTGTTAAATTTATATAAAAGTTGTAAAAATGTAGAATTTACATGAAAATTGTTAAAATCTAACAAAATGAACGGACATATACGAAATTAAAAGAAAAAATATCAGTACGAATAAGTAAGATATAAAGAAATTATATGTTTATTTGTTATAAAAATGTAGAAGATACGCAATAATATGTAAGAAAATTGTTAAAATCCTATAAAGTTATATGAAAACCAAAGAAAAAATATCCGATCGTAGAAGTCAGAATAAAAGAAAAAAATATATGGTTGTTTGACATAAACATTGTTAAATTTATATAAAAGTTGTAAAAATGTAGAATTTACATAAAAATTGTTAAAATCTAACAAAATGACAGGACATATACGAAATTAAAAGAAAAAATATCAGTACGAATAAATAAGATATAAAGAAATTATATGTTTTTTTGTTATAAAAATGTAGAAGATACGCAATAATATGTAAGAAAATTGTTAAAATCCTATAAAGTTATATGAAAACACAATAAAAATATCCGATCGTAGAAGTCAGATTAAAAGAAAATATATGGTTGTTTGACATTAACTTTGTTAATTTTATATAAAAGTTGTAAAAATGTAGAATTTACATGAAAATTGTTAAAATCTAACAAAATGACAGGACATATACGAAATTAAAAGAAAAAATATCAGTACGAATAAGTAAGATATAAAGAAATTATATGTTTATTTGTTATAAAAATGTAGAAGATACGCATTGATTATGTAAGGAAATTGTTAAAATCCTATAAAGATATATGAAAACCGAAGAAAAAATATCTGATCGTAGAAGTCAGATTAAAAGAAAATATATGGTTGTTTGACAAAACTTTGTTAAAATTTATATAAAAGTTGTAAAAATGTTGAATTTACATGAAAATTGTTAAAATCTAAACAAAATGACAGGACATATACGAAATTAAAAGAAAAAAATATCAGTACGAATAAGTAAGATATAAAGAAATTATATGTTTAATTTGTTATAAAAATGTAGAAGATACGCAATATTATGTAAGAAAATTGTTAAAATCCTATAAAGTTATATGAAAACCAAAGAAAAAATATATCCGATCGTTAGGAAGTTGCATTAAAAGAAAATATATGGTTGTTTGACATAAACTTTGTTAAATTTATATAAAAGTTGTAAAAATGTAGAATTTACATGAAAATTGTTAAAATCTAACAAAATGACAGGACATATACGAAATTAAAAGAAAAAATATCAGTAAGATATAAAGAAATTATATGTTTATTTGTTATAAACATGTAGAAGATATGCAATAATATGTAAGAAAGTTGTTAAAATCCTATAAAGTTATATAAAACCAAAGAAAAAAATATCTGATCGTTAGAAGTCAGATTAAAAGAAAATATATGGTTGTTTGACAAAACTTTGTTAAATTTATATAAAAGTTGTAAAAAATGTTGAATTTACATGAAAATTGTTAAAATCTAACAAAATGACAGGACATATACGAAATTAAAAGAAAAAAAATCAGTACGAATAAGTAAGATATAAAGAAATTATATGTTTTATTTGTTATAAAAATGTAGAAGATACGCAATATTATGTAAGAAAATTGTTAAAATCCTATAAAGTTATATGAAAACCAAAGAAAAAATATATCCGATCGTAGAAGTTGCATTAAAAGAAAATATATGGTTGTTTGACATAAACTTTGTTAAATTTATATAAAAGTTGTAAAAATGTAGAATTTACATGAAAATTGTTAAAATCTAACAAAATGATAGGACATATACGAAATTAAAAGAAAAAATATCAGTAAGATATAAAGAAATTATATGTTTATTTGTTATAAACATGTAGAAGATATGCAATAATATGTAAGAAAGTTGTTAAAATCCTATAAAGTTATATAAAACCAAAGAAAAAATATCCGATCGTAGAAGTTTTTTGACATAAACTTTGTTAAATTTATATAAAAGTTGTAATAATGTAGATAATGCATGAGAATTGTTTAAATCTTATAACATGATATGAAACCATTAATTAAGATATTAAGATATCCATTAATAGTTAGATTCGGTAGAGGTGAACATTGTTTACCAAAAAAACGATTTGCATGTAATTTGTCACAGTAGTATTGTATACTATGTATTGTAGTAGGCAAGAAACTTTCACAAATGCGATGCTAAATATGATAAATAAAATGCTACTTACTTTGAGGAAAAAGGTGGACCAACTGCTGCAAGTAACTAACTGGACCTAAGCTACAGTGCAATCTGCATCTTTTAAAATTGTTTAATGGAATCCCTGTCAGCTTTTTCTAAATGAATAGACCCTTTCAGTTCTTCCTATCGAATTGATAATATGTAATGCAATAGCTGCTATATCATATTCAATCCTATCATTATTAAAAAATGAAATATTAATATTTAATGCAGAAAATTATAGTTTTATCGAATTCAGTGAAAGTTTCTTGCCTACTACAATACATAGTATACAATACTACTGTGACAAAGTGCATGCAAATCGTTTTTTTTTGGTAAACAATGTTAACCTCTACCGAATCTAACTATTAATGGATATCTTAATATCTTAATTAATGGTTTCATATCATTTTATAAGATTTAAACAATTCTCATGCATTATCTACATTATTACAACTTTTTTATAAATTTAACAAAGTTTATGTCAAACAACCATATATTTTCTTTTAAACTGACTTCTACGATCGGATATTTTTTCTTTGGTTTTAATATAACTTTATAGGATTTTAACAATTTTCTTACATATTATTGCGTATCTTCTACATTTTTATAACAAATAAACATATAATTTCTTTATATCTTACTTATTCGTACTGATATTTTTTCTTTTAATTTCGTATATGTCCTGTCATTTTGTTAGATTTTAACAATTTTCATGTAAATTCTACATTTTTACAACTTTTATATAAATTTAACAAAGTTTATGTCAAACAACCATATATTTTCTTTTAATGCAACTTCTACGATCGGATATTTTTTCTTTGGTTTTCATATAACTTTATAGGATTTTAACAATTTTCTTACATAATATTGCGTATCTTCTACATTTTTATAACAAATAAACATATAATTTCTTTATATCTTACTGATATTTTTTCTTTTAATTTCGTATATGTCCTGTCATTTTGTTAGATTTTAACAATTTTCATGTAAATTCTACATTTTTACAACTTTTATATAAATTTAACAAAGTTTTGTCAAACAACCATATATTTTCTTTTAATCTGACTTCTACGATCAGATATTTTTTCTTTGGTTTTCATATAACTTTATAGGATTTTAACAATTTTCTTATATATAATTGCGTATCTTCTACATTTTTATAACAAATAAACATATAATTTCTTTATATCTTACTTATTCGTACTGATATTTTTTCTTTTAATTTCGTATATGTCCTGTCATTTTGTTAGATTTTAACAATTTTCATGTAAATTCTACATTTTTACAACTTTTATATAAAATTAACAAAGTTTATGTCAAACAACCATATATTTTCTTTTAATCTGACTTCTACGATCGGATATTTTTTCTTTGGCTTTCATATAACTTTATAGGATTTTAACAATTTTCTTACATAATATTGCGTATCTTCTACATTTTTATAACAAATAAACATATAATTTCTTTATATCTTACTTATTCGTACTGATATTTTTTCTTTTAATTTCGTATATGTCCTGTCATTTTGTTAGATTTTAACAATTTTCATGTAAATTCAACATTTTTACAACTTTTATATAAATTTAACAAAGTTTTGTCAAACAACCATATATTTTTCTTTTATTCTGACTTCTACGATCAGATATTTTTTCTTTGGTTTTCATATATCTTTATAGGATTTTAACAATTTTCTTACATAATCAATGCGTATCTTCTACATTTTTATAACAAATAAACATATAATTTCTTTATATCTTACTGATATTTTTTCTTTTAATTTCGTATATGTCCTGTCATTTTGTTAGATTTTAACAATTTTCATGTAAATTCTACATTTTTACAACTTTTATAAAAATTTAACAAAGTTTATGTCAAATAACCAAAATTAATTACATTTTATTCTCTGTTAGTAGTTAAAAATTAATACAAATAGTGTTCAAATACTTTTTTGTCTAGTGTATACTACTATAGATAGTATTTTTCAACAATACCTCTCTTTGTATTTTAGATGCCCATGTTTATGGAATTTGAAAATCTTAATAAAGGATACTATGAGATTATTCGTATCGCAGGAAGGAGGGCGATTTTAAGACTAAATGGATATTACACAGAAACAATACTGCCGGAGTATATACTCCGGAATATAACAAATATCAGTCTTCCGGCCCTGTTGTCAATAATTGTAATCAACAACACCAGGCAGTATATTATACTCGGCTGCTAGGTACGAGGTATTACATAAAGGTGTCCATTAACTATAGACTTATTTTAACCCTTAGAGTTTCTTTTTTCTTTTTTATTATTATTTAAATTAAAGGATGTACAATGTATGAAATAACTCACTTTTTTTAATGATGTTATATTGCATAATTTTAATAATAGTTAAATTGTTTCCTAAACTATCCATGATTGGCTGTTGAAATTATTTATATACAGTTTATGATGTGTAATATAGCTATTTAAACTATTAGCAACTGTTAGCTGCTGCTGTTAGCTGTTGGTAATTATGATTCTGAGTAACAAATGATATATATTTACAGTGTATAGTTGAATTCAAAGATTATTTTATATGTATACATAGATTAATCAAAAATGTTTTGAAATTTATTAATACATTTATACACATATATATTTTTTTTTATTTGTTTGTTTAACTTCCCTTTATGTTAATGTTTATTATTACAATTGTTAATATTGTTTTAATAATTATGGTTTGTTAATGGACCCTTTGTGATTAGTTTCAAATATTATATTTCATTTAATTAAATATATTTTATGTAGGCTATTGCTGCTTTTATTTTTTAACTTTATTTGTAATTTAATTGTAAGATTTTTATAATGTTTTATACTATGTTTTGTTACCATCAATTATTACATTTTTTTATTTTTAGGTTTTAAATTAATGTGAGGGTCCGACAAGTTCTTTTTCTTGAAGAGTTGGATGTTTATTTACATGAGAAAACACATATTTGACCTACATATATTATATATATATTATACAGTTTAATTACATCGTCTTTACATATCCAAGTTTGTTTTCATTTAATCCCAACCATTTAACATACTTATTAACCTTGACATGTAATTTGTTCTTCTTTATATTTTTTTTTTTTTCATTTAAATCCTAAACATTTGACATATAATTTATCTCCTTTCTTTTTTAATACCTTTTCTAATGGTAAGATGTGGGTTATTAAGAAAAAAAATAAAATGATTTACTATCAGGATATATATTTTTTCCATAAACATGTAATACAAATATTTTTAATTTCCTGTCGATCCAAACCCTCCTTCTTTTCTTTTATTGTTTAGCTTGTTGAATATTGCCTGGTAATTTAGTGTTGAAGTCTATATGATGCACTTGTATATGAGAGTAACATTTTTGTAAAATAAGTTGAGCAATTTTGTCTCCTCGTTTAACATGATAATCTTCATTTGAATGATTATGTAAAATAACCTTAATTGTGCCTCGATAATCAGGGTCTATTATGCCACCTATTAATAAACATAAAGTTAATTTTTAAAAAGAAACAAATTAATAATAAAACACAGGTAAGAAAAATTACCCATAACACTTATGAACTTTTTCCATGTCATACTTGATTGGTCTGCTAATCTTAATCAGGAAATATAACAGTTAAATATGTTTCAACAAGCACCTTGCCTCTAGCTGTTATTGTATAATAAGCAACTAATTCAATTGTTCCTTTCAGAAAGTTCTATAACTTTCTATAACATATATGCAAGGGCGAACCCAGGATCAAAACTATGGGGGGGGGGGCAAGCTAAAATCTAGGAGGGGGGCAAGCTAAAATCTAGGGGGGGCAAGCTAAAAACTGGGGGGGAAAAGCTATGGTCGTTCAGGTTGTAACACCTTACCGCAGAAAAGGTGAATGAAAACACAATTATGTATAATTATAGCAGTGCTTTATCAACTAAGTTATTACAATTATTTGCTTGAAAAAAATGTATTCTATTAATGCTTCCAGTCTTAAAAGCCTAAAAAATTATTGCTCCCAGCCTTCCAGGGGGGGCACGCCCCCCTCCCCTGCCCCCCGCTGGTTACGCCCATGCATATATGTTTGTTTTTTTTTAAGAGAATAATTTTTATAATATAAAAAATTATTATTGTATGCTGTATTGATAGTACGAATCGAATTGAATCTTGAAAAAAAAAAACCTTTTATCATCATAGTTTGATAGTGCTTTTTTATTCATTTGTATTGAACTTACCAAATGTACATATTCATTGGAACTCTAAGGACAGATTTATCATGATTATCATCTTTGTCAATATTATCAGGTATTATTTGATTGCAAAATAAAATATTTTTTTAAGATTCCTGATTTTATAAATTTATTTAAAGAGTGTTTGGAGTGTTTAGCCCTCTTTATTTTATTAAGACTTGAACTTTTCTCATCTTCACTTCATTTTTTCTTGGATTGTGTAGTCATTTTGTTAGAATTTAACAATTCTAATGTATCTTCTATATTTTTACAACTTTTATATATAAATTTACCAAAGTTTATAACAAATAACCATATATTTTCTTTTTATTCTAACTTCTTCGATCCGACATTTTTTCTTTGGTTTTCATATCTTTTTTATAATTTTATAAGACTCAGACCCTAGAAAGCTAGAGAAATCTAAACCAAATTTTAAGGACCGTACAATTTATTCTGAGAATTTGGCTCTTGTTCATATGGAAAAGACTAAAATAAAATTTGATAAACCGATATACGTTGGAATGTCAATATTAGATATATCAAAAAACATTATGTATAAATATCATTATCATTAATGTTGAAAAAGTATGGACAAAATGTTAAGCTAATGTATATGAATACTGACTCGTTCGTTTATTCTATATGTACTGAATACCTATAATATGGTAAGTTTGAATAATTACTTGGATACTTTAGATTATCCTCCAAACCATAAATTATATAATGTTGTAAGTAATGGGTAAGTTTAAAGATGAGGCAAATGGTGAAATAATTCATAAATTTGTAGCCTTAAGGTCTACAATAGACATTAAAAGCAAAATTATAAAAAACCAATAAAAGGAATCTACTGTTAAAAAATAAAATCAAATTTGAACATTATGTTACCTGTTTAAAAAATAACATACAATGTAAACATGATGTTACAAACTTCAGATCATTCAACCATAATGTATTTACTATTAAAACAAACAAAGATCTTTCGATGATAAAAGACACATCCTTGATGATGGAGGACCTTGGCCCCACAGCCATTATAAGATAAAATAAACTTAATATTTGTTAAATATAATATAGATTTTTAGAATGTTCCATTGGAAAGGCTTTGTAATATTCTAATTATTATGGCCACCGCTAAGCGCGAACCTGCGACCTTTAGTTTTGTAGGCTGCCATGCTAACCACTATACCACAGGTGACCCCAACTGTTTTGTAAGAATAACATAACCTTACACCTATTCTCAACAAACTGTTGGGATGCTGGAACTGTAAGACTAAAGAAATATCAGCATGAAAATAAAATAAATTTTTTCTTTTAAAACCAAATTATAAAAATAAATAATTGGCTTTTTATTTAAAAAATAATTTCTTCTTTAATTTACTGATTTACCGACTTTCGTTCGTACTAAGTAGTAGCCTTCAATTACATTCACGCGATGTTATCCTTCAATCAATTCTAGGAGGAGGAGTAATGGTGAAACAGACACCAACATCTCTATACACCTTACCAGTCAGAGAGGTTGCCTCCAAATTGCCCCCCGAACACCCCTCCCGATGATCGATGATCGCCCGGTATCGATGGCAGCTCGAATGTAAACAAAGCGATGTTGCCACATCTCACTCATTCCATTTTTTAATATCGATGTGATTTCTGTAATTTTTATATTTAAAACGGTAAAAGTACAGATATCTTGAATTGAGATCGTTAATCCAACACAAATTGATAGCGATTCATCTGCTGACATTGATAAAATAAAGTCTGGTCGGCTTACAAAACGCTGACTGACCATCGATAAGCGAATGAATGATATCGTCTTAACTCCTCGATTATCATAGTGCAGAGCTCGCGCCGACTGGGTGTAGATAAGCGAATGAATGGTTCTTTGTCCAGAGGCAGCTGATGTCTGCCCCCCTTTCAAACAGATAACAGACCCGTTCAAGGCATCTGCTGACTGCGCGTCTCTCCCCCGCATCTGCAAGCGGGCTATAAAAGAGTGGAGCCTTTATTCCTCCGACATCATTGCTTATGAATGAACTTGAATGAAACAGCTGAGTCATGCATGAGTTGTGCACTGGGTCAACCCGTTAAATGTAAACAAACAAAACTCCCACTCAGAGGATGACGTCACAGGCATAATGTAAACAAAGGGTCAATGAACCGCATGCACCTATGCATTACACCTGACCGTGGGGTCAACCCGTTAAATGTAAACAAACAAAACACTCAGAAGATGACGTCACAGGCATAATGTAAACAAAGGGTCAATGAACCGCATGCACCTACACACACCGGACCGGGTTGTGAACTGGGTCAACCCGGTTAAATATAAACAAACAAAACCCCCCTCACCCTAGAACAACACCCCCCTCACCCTAGAACAACACCCCACTCGCCCTCACAAGGTCGGTCAATGACCCTCAAGGGGGGCTCTGCTACAGCACGATGTAAACAAAGCGTTTACACGTTTACACCTACACATCTCACACATTCCATGCGACTTTGCCGGATTGTGCAATCAACCGTCCCCCTCACCCTAGTTATACACCCCCCTCGCCCTGCCAGACGGCGTGGCCTAGTTCACAATTGCACAATCCGTCGTTTCTACTACTCATACACATAAATTCACTGTCACATGTATATGCATGATTGAAAATATCTTACATAGTTACAATATACACAGCATTTTAGAAATTAAAATAATAGCCTCTAGCATTCATAACAAATTATAGACCCATATTACAGATATCATAAATTACCTACGTTTGTTTCTATATCATAGTATATAAATGAAAACAATAAAATAGGTTCTTTATAAAGATTTCATTTATTGTAACATAAAAAAATCTGATGCGTTGGCGCAACACACAACTTTCACTTACCAACTTACTTAGATTAAGAATTTGATTACTTAGATTAGAAATTGATGTGTTTTGTTAATTGCCACTTCTCAAAGTCACATTTCTTATTCTCGTTATTATTTGCTCTATAAAAACCACTCATTTTTTTAGTTATTAAATAAAAGTTTGTACTTGTAATAATTCAGCAATGCAAGCCTAATACTCCAAGTCGTCTGATTTTATAATTTCTATGTATTTTATTTTTCTATGTAGTTGTTGAAAACTTCATTTAGTTACCATGAAACAAATAATTTCCATTAAATGAAGAGAACTGCTTTAATTGTGAACAATTGTCTGTCATTAAAGGCGTGCTCCACATGCGTGGGCTCAACGTGTTTTATAAGTAGACGGAATATTTTTCTTTTTTTCTCTTCTATATGTTTACTTGATTTTTTGCATATTTCATATTTATCCATTTCTTATTTTTAGGCATAACGAGAGACAGTTAATTTCTCCATATAAACAAAAACAAAGGTACTTTATAGGAAAACAAAAAAGGCCCCTTCCTCATTAAAACCCCCTCAGAACCTTTTAATAATGATAAATCTTAGCTGATATTAAAGAACACCTAATTTTCATTAAACGTGACGAATTTGATCAAAATCATTTTTGAGATAGTCGAAAAAAGGTAAAATTGGAAAAAAAAAGTTATGAAATAAAGTGCCCCCTCCGTTTCACCAATTTTGATGAAATGTAGGCTGTCACATCTTTGGCATATACATACATCAGATACCCAGTTTGATCAAAATCGTTAAAGCCGTTTTTGAGTTAATAAAAAAAGCATGTGAAAATGATACACAATTTATTAAGTAAAGTGCCCCCTCCGGGTGATCAATTTTTATGAAATTTTTGCATTCATAAGTTAAGAGACCACCTGCGGATCACTCCATATGCACCTGCACCAATTTCCAGAGAAACCTGACTTGGCACTCCATTCCCTATATATCTCTCCCCAGACTTCCCAGACGGAGAGTCTAGTAGAACCATTGTTACAGTCATCAGTACATACCATTCTAGCCATTGTTCCGGTATATTTTATTTATAGTGTTATTGCTAAAGTTTAAGTTTTATATTTGTGTTCATTGTACTCTTTTTAAACAAATAAAGTTTTTTTTTACAATTATTGAGTGCGAGAAAATATAAGTGGCGCCCGAACAGGGACAGGAACTTGCATATTTATTATCGCAAGCCGAACATAGAAGAGTTTCCGCGATTTCGGAATTAGGATTATCACCCCGAAATCCTCACCTGTGAAGATTCTGGAATTTTGGCGTACTTACCTAAGATTACCAACTCCCGATCTTCAGATTCTGACGGATTACATCCCCGAGTAATTCGCACATCACAGAGGCACTTCGACCTTGGCAGGATTCACTGACCTCAGGTATCCAGCTCAAGGGCAGATCTACTAGAGATCAACTTATCTTTCACCGCTCTCAAATAGTTGTAAGTAATTTTTAACAACAATTTAGAAATAATAATAATAATAATTACAACAATAACTATAATAATGAAAATCATCATAGCAGAGAATGGCCTCGTAGAGAACAACAGAGATTCTTCAACGGTTCTGGGCAGTAAAGAAACCAAAATAGGAATAATTACAATGACAAAGAGAAAGATCCTACAGTTTCAATGAGAACAGTTAGTGCTTTTGGTAGTAAACCGAAACAACCTCATTTTCAGATAGAGCAAGAAGATCCTAAAGATCAAGAAATTAGAGAATTAAAAGAAAAACTAGAGAAGCTAACAAGTAAAGATCATTTTTTAGGACAAGACCCGCCGGAAGATCAAGAGACATAGCAGAAAATGAAAATTTAAAACAATTGCCATACGTCATAGATCATGCGAATCGAAAATGGTTAATAGATACAGGCTCACGGAAAAAATATATAAACCCACGAATTGTACCCCCGGGTGTAGAAAGAAAAAAAGAAGATTTCGTTATAAAAACAGCAACCGGAGAAGAAATCGGTTCGAAAACAATATCAGTATATTGCACAACTAATTTTCTAAAATGTCCCGAAAGAATAAAATTTTATTTATTTAATTTCAACCCTGACTTCGACATATTACTAGGTAACGAAAGCATGAAGCAAATGAAATTTAATATAAATTTTGATACAAATAAGATTAAAACCATGTATAGTGAATTTGAATTTATAATGGAAGACGAAGTAGTAAAATTAGATTTAAAAAAGGGAACAAATCATTTAACAATTAATCAGAATCACGGATTATATTTCATTCATTATGAGGATGACAAAATGAAGATAAACCCAGGAATATATGATAAAAATGTCATTATAGAAAGTAAAGTTGATGATACAGTTTATTTACCTCTTTATTATTTGCAAAAAGAAGAAGTAGAAATAGTCGACGAAGAAACAAATAAAAAGACAGAAGAAATAATCAAAGAAATTCCAAATTTAATCCGCACAAATCATATACCTCCCAAGGAAAAGGAAAAACTTATACAATTGTTACAAAAGTATCCAAATGTCTTCAAAACGGAAAACGACCCTTTGTCGGCAACTAATTTATTAGAACACAAGATCAAAACAAAAACTGATGATCCTATTTACTCCAAAAACTATCGATACCCACATCAATTTAGAGAGGATATAAAAGAAGTAATTAAGAAAATGTTAGAATCTAAGATTATAAGACCAAGCAATTCCCCTTACAATTCCCCAGTTTGGATAGTCCCAAAGAAAGCTGACGCTTCTGGAAAAAGAAAAGTCCGAATGGTTATTGATTATAGAAAATTAAATAGATAAACAATCCCAGATAAATACCCTCTTCCAACCATTGAAGATTTATTAGGAAAAGCTACAATTTTTACAGCAATGGATCTTTGTTCAGGTTTCCATCAAATA
Source organism: Aelia acuminata (assembly GCA_911387785.2). Lineage (NCBI taxonomy): Eukaryota > Metazoa > Arthropoda > Insecta > Hemiptera > Pentatomidae > Aelia > Aelia acuminata. The sequence goes on from OU426980.1 coordinate 83,740,538, forward strand.
AAAGTAGAAGAAAAATCTATCCCAAAAACCGCCTTTTCTACAGATCAAGGGCACTTTGAATTTCTGCGTATGCCATTTGGATTATGCAACGCACCCGCAACATTCATGAGAGCTATGAATATTATTTTTTCAGATGCAGTAAATGTATTAGTATATATGGACGATATTATTATTTTTTCGGAAAATTATGAAGAGCATTGGAAACATTTAGAAAATACTTTGAAAAAATTAGAAGAACATAATCTAAAAATTCAACTCGATAAAACTGAATTCTGCAAACGAGAATTGCTTTTTCTAGGACATATTATTAGCGAACGTGGTATAGAACCCAATCCAGAAAAAATAACAGCCGTTAAGGATTTTAAACTCCCGCAAACTGAAAAAGAAATTAAAAGCTTCCTGGGACTTACAGGATTCTATCGTAAGATGATCCCAAATTATGCAAAAATAGCTTCCCCGATGATAAAATGCCTTCGAAAAGACCAAAGTGAAATCGACCCGGAAACATATAAAAATGCCTTCGAGAAATTAAAAGATTTAGTATGTAACAGTCCAATTCTTCAAATTCCAGATTTTAACGAGGACTTTTACCTAACGACGGATTCTTCAAATTACGCGATTGGTGCCGTTTTAGCCCAAAAACGAGATGGAAAAGAACTCCCTGTCTGTTACGCTTCAAGAACGCTGAATAAAGCAGAACAAAATTATTCAACCACAGAAAAAGAATGTTTGGCAATAATATGGGCATGTCACCATTTTAGACCCTATCTATATGGAAGAAAATTTCATATATATTCAGATCACAAACCTTTAGAATATCTAAAAACGTGCAAGACACAAAACGCAAGATTTATCAGGTGGAAATTACTTTTAGAAGACTTCGAGTATGATATTAAATACATAGAAGGTAAAGCAAACAAAGTAGCTGACCATTTATCACGGTACCCAACCACCAAACACCAGACAGAAACACCAGAATTTGATATATTTCATACAGAAACAACCCCGTTAAATACCTCACAGGAAATAATAGAACTTATGCAAGAAATGGGCATCGAAGAACAAAACAGTAGTACAGAAGAAGCTCAGGACGACGCATCTTCATTAGCGACTCAACATTCAAAAGAATCTTCGGATAATAGAATATTAATCGTCGATGACAAAACAAGGCCAATCAATATGGAAAAATATCAAATAGTTATTAGAAAAGGTCACGAAGAAATTAAAGAAGAGACGCTCTTTAATAATAAACATAGATATACAATTGAGCTCACCTGGCCGTATCATGAAAAAGATGACGATTTAGAAACAAAATTACTACAAATTATAAAACCAAACACAACTTACGGAATGTATTGCTCACCAAAAACAGACTTCATTGAAAGTGAAAATAATTGGTATGACGCTCTTTTCAACAAAATTTCGTCCCTTGTTAGAGAAAAATTCCCCACAAACAGAATTAAAAGATATTACAGATTAGTCCCAGATGTAAACGATCCCAATGATTAAAAGGCCTTCATTCTTGATTATCATATAGGAAAAACATGCCATAGAGGGATTAATGAAACATACATCGCCTTAAAAACAAAATTTTATTGGCCTAATATGAAGGATCATATAACAGAAATTATAAATAAATGCGACACATGCAACCGAGGAAAATATGATAGAAGACCTATAAAACAAAAATTCCAAATTACACCAACACCAGAGAGACCGTTCACCAATTTAATGATAGATACAATTCATATGAGTAATTATTACATCTATATAATAGTAGATACCTTTTCAAAGAAAATATTCACTCGTTACACGACTAACTATAATGCAGTAGAAAGTATGAATACAATAAAGAAATATTTAATTCACTTCCCCAAACCAAAAATGATCATATGTGATAATGGGAGAGAATTCGACAACAACCTTTTTAAAGATTTCATGAAATATTTGAATATTGAAATTCATTTCACGACTCCAAACCACCCTAACTCATTAGGACTTTTAAATAGGTCAAGTTCGTCCTTATTGGAAATATTAAGATTAATAAATATAGAAAATAAAACAGATAAAGAAGAAGACAAATTAGATCAAGCCATAATAGCATACAATAATTCACTAAACAAGGATTTAAAAATGACACCAAACGAAATCACTTTTGGCATCGATCAGGAAACTTTCAACGAATCACCCGAGATTCAAGAATATCTTGTGCACGAATACCACAAGAAGATGAAACAGCTTCATGAAATAACAAAAACAAACATACAACAAAACAAGGAAAAAGTAATTAATAAATGTAATCAGAATCGCGAAGAAATAGAAATCCCAGAAGATGTATATATCCAACAACAGAGGAAGAAGAAAACAGATCCAAAATTCAAAAGGAAAACACTTTGAAGGAAAATTCCAAGGTAAAAATAAAAAGAAAATTAAAAGGCTGCTTCCAGATCAAATAAAAATGCCCAAGAAAGGTAAGAAAAAGAAACCATCAAATAACCCCAAACCTAGCACTAGTAAAAGTCTAAATGATACAGTTCACGAGGATATAGAGAAAAGGATTCAAGAACTCGAACAATCTAATGTTGCAGAAATCAGTCAGGATGACTCAGAGTTCTTCGACCATTTATTTCAAGTGTCTTCTCTTCACCCTTCTCCTAATCCAGACGAAGACCCTCCTGATACAGGACCTGTCTGACGGACCTGGCGCGTCTATTATACAGATTAAATCAGCTTGCATTTTAGAGAACTGGTATACTTTTCTACATTATAAAAATTTGACTAACCTTAGAGAAGAAATAGTAGCTTTAAAAATAAATATTAAACATTTAAACATTGATAAAGAATATAAAACTCTTCACAATTTATTGGATCAAAAATATAACAAAATAGTAGAAAAATTAGATCATATACTCAACAAACACAAACAAAATAGGACAAAAAGAGGATTAATTAATTCACTAGGGATAGCAATTAATTGGGTCACAGGGAACATGGACTCGAATGATCGAGCCAGAAATGACAAAATTCTTAACCAAATTGAACAGAACACGTACCACATCGAACACAACGAGCACGTTAGACTTGGATTAAACAAACAATTAATTTCTAAAATAAACAAAGAAGTTTCTATTCTAAACCATTACAAAAACAATTTAGAAAAGTTTAACAATTTTGCTGATATTGCCCTTACTAAATTAATGTATCATGACTTACTTGCAATTTTAAATTCAATTGATTCCCAAATAACAGACATTGAAATCGCATTAGAACAATGTAGACTAGGAATTACTCACCCTAGCATATTAACAACTAACGAACTACAACATCTAAAAATCCCATACAATGAACCTATATCCCAAAACATAGAATTAAGTTGGCTATTAAGTTCAACATTTTACTCCATATATGACACAGGATTGATTTATTATTTTATTAAAATACCATTAAAAACATTGCCCAAACCCTCTTATTTTTCTTTCTCTTATCCTGTAAAAAGAAATGATAAAGTTATAACTATTAAAATTACTGAACAGATCATCATCAGATATAAAAACTCCTTCTATACTGGAGATTGTATTAAATTTGACTCACATTATTATTGTAAAAATGTATTAGAAATTAAGGACAAATGTATAATAAGGACACATTATGTATGTAAAAATGTAGCATTAAATAATTGTAAGACTTTAGAAATAAGAACACCTATTGTCAAATTAATACCTCTTTTACACCAATATTTAACCTTTGATATTAATACAACAGAAACAAATATCCAACCATATACTCTACCATCCACTAGTTTATTAAATTTAGAAAAGAATGAAAAGTTTGTAAATATAAATGTGCCTACAACGTATGAAGAAAATATAAATATTCCTTTAATTTCAGCTTATATTAATAATAACACTATTATAAAAACCAATTTTACTTTTGAAGAATTACAACAAATAGATGTAGAAAATATAGAAATAGAAGAGATAGAACCTTATGATATCACTATAGATGAATTCAGTATGTATATATTTTATGTAATATGTTTATATCTTTTATTTTACCATATTTACTGTCAATATTCTAGAATTAAGCAATTATGTTCCCAAAGAACCAATCCAACTCCTAATACCCAGAATCCTCAAACAGAACCCCCTGAACACTTTGATGGCAGAGTAAGAGCCTGGTTCCAGTATTTACAAAATAGACAATGTTGTTAAATTTTTTTCTTAAGTTCAGTGGACTTCACTTTCATAAGGACGGAGGAGTTAAGAGACCACCTGCGGATCACGCCATATGCACCTGCACCGATTTCCAGAGAAACCTGACTCGGCACTCCATTATATCCCTATATATCCCTCCCCAGACTTCCCAGACGGAGAGTCTAGTCGAACCATTGTTACAGTCATCAGTACATACCATTCTAGCCATTGTTCCGGTATATTTTGTTTATAGTGTTATTGCTAAAGTTTAAGTTTTATATTTGTGTTCATTGTACTCTTTTTAAACAAATAAAGTTTTTTTTTTACAATTATTGAGTGCGAGAAAATATAAGTATATCTCGGGCATAAACATACACTAAATACCCAATTTCAGGTTCGCATGGTTTATAGTTTTTGAGCTAGTCTGTTAACACACACACAAAGACCATTTCGCGGGAATTGGTTATTTGGACTCAAGGGACCCCAAAACGTGTATTTCAGTTGAAAACCGGAAGTCGAAATTTTTCACGATCACAATACTTCCCCTTACTCTATATTTCATTTATAGGTAAGTGAAAGTAAAAAATAAAAAGAAATCTTATCATCGATAACCTGCAACTTAACTTCTTCTTAACTATTGTAAATAAACAGTATTATACACTCAGTCTACACCTAACCTCCGGCTGGAACGGTCGCAGAGAGCTATGTTTGGTGAAACGATAAGTTTTTCTTAATATTTTCTTTCATTTATTTTATAGCTATAAATTAATTTTATTTTTATCAAGGTGATTTTATTATTTGTTTTAATCTTTTTTTCAAACAGAAGTTATTCTTTTATTTTCTACTTTAAACAATCAATAAAGATTTTTTTTTCTTATTATTATTATTAATTACTTACTATATTAATTATTAATATTAAGTTTATTCGAATTATCTATATTTAATTTGTACTACATAAAGTGTATATACATACTATATTTTTAGTAAAATATGGACGAACCTTCTGAATCATCAGAACTGTCTAGTCCCTTAAATAAAAAAAGAAAATGGGCTCGGAATAAAATTAAATTTCCACCCGACAAAAGTTCGTTTCAAGAAACTGAAAATATTTCTCCCACCTACTTGGTCATGAAAAGGCTTGGCCAGGATGATTTTAAAAAAACTTCTCCTTTCTTTATTCAAAAGGCCATCACAGGGTTTGGTGGGAAATGTCAAAAACGTCAAAAAATTAAGAGACGGGACGTTATTAATACAAACTGTAAACGGTCAACAATCTAACAGACTGTTATCGTGCAAAGAATTTGGAGGTCAATATCCAATACAGGTATTAGCCCACAATACGCTCAACTACTCCAAAGGAATAATCCGTTATTATGATTTTCAATATATGGAAACAGAGGAAATTAAAAAAGAAATGTCTTCTATAATTAAAGATATAATTAGAATAAAGAAAAAAGTTAATGGTAACGAAATGTTAACTCATAATTACATCGTTACTTTTCCTACGCCAAAATCCCCGGAAACAATCAAAATCGGTTCCGAAATTATTAGGGTACAACCATACATACCAAACCCTTTACGATGTTTTAAATTCCTGGGTTTCTCCCACCCTACCACCCACTGCAAAAAAGAGCCGGTGTGTGTACAGTGCGGTCAGGCTAAACACGGAGAAAATATTAGGTGTGATATCCCAGCCAGGTGCATCAACTGTAACGTCCCTCATCATGCCCTAGACCGATCCTGTCCCATTTTCAGATTACAAAAAGAGATTAAAACGATACAAGTTAACAGTAAAGTCTCTCTGGGCGAGGCAAAAAAAATATATAAAGAAAAATACCCTACCAATTTCACTAAAACTTTTGCGGAAATAACTAAAAACAAAAATATCAAAACAAAAAAAGATGTTGCCATTCAGGCGAATATTTTTTACTATTTTTCAGAAAACACACATAAAAAAAGAGGTAACCAAATCTAGCATAGCTACAGAAAAACATAGTTTATTAAATGAAAACAAAACTCTCCCTAGCCAAGATCAGGCTATCACTCTCGATCGGGCTCGCGCTCGGTCACCTTCGGGCCCAGCCGCCAGCGCTCGGCCATCTTCGGGCCCTGCAGCCGGTGCTCTCGGCCTCCCACCTCCTCCTTCCCGCTCTTGCCTCCCTCCTCCCGCTCCCGCCAACGCTTCCTTCCCTTTACCTCCAGAAGCGGCGGCTTCCTCAAACCCTTCTACTTCTGATGACCCTCCTTCTCCTCCTGTTGAAATGAGGGATAATAAGAAAATATATGACGAAGGATTTGAAATCAAAAAATCTAAAAGAGGCCGACCTCCGAAAAAAGCTAATAAAACAAACTAAAACCATACTGACAAATATTTTCCTTATTTATATTTATCCATATTATTAGTTGAATTTACGTAATTTCATCAAGTATTATTTCAATTTATTTTAATATATATATTTGTTTTCTTCTTTCTAAATCTAACAAAATTAAATAAAAATGTCAATAGTCCAATAGAACTGTAATGGTCTAAGAACTCATTTCAACGATTTAAAAATACTAATACGTGATACAGATCCATTTTGCATGAAACCCATCTAACAACTAAAGATAAAATTAACATTAAAAATTTCGAAATTTACCGGAAAGATAGCCCTAATCCAAATCACAGCCATCACGGAGTCTTAATAGCTATATACGAATCGGTATACTCCGAATCAATCACAATTGCCTCTCATCTTCAAACCGTTGCAGTAGAAGTCCATCGAAATTTCACGTTTTCCATATGTAATATCTATTTGCCTCAAGATCGTAACATAGAAACTCAACACCTTCTGGATATCTATAATCAATTGCCCCACCCTGTTCTTTTCCTCGGAGACCTCAATGGACACCACCTTCTATGGGGCTCGCAACACACAAATATGGGTGCCAAGCCTTTGAATAGGCCAAACCGTAGGGAGGAAGTTATCATAGCGAGTCTAAGAATAGGGTACACCAACTTAACTCATTTACACATTATCCTGAAACAGCCACCTCCAAGGTGCCAGAATTGCGATGGCGTTTTGACGTTCAAACATATCTTTGAAGAGTACTGTTTTTACACCTCTAGATAAGCCAAATTTGGCCTGGCAGGCAATATATCGGATGCACTTAGACGATCAACGTAAAATCACATCAGTTATAGAATTCTTAAGGGAGACGGACCTGTTTAGAAAAATTTGAATCAATATTTTTTTTTTAAATATAATTGCTTGTTTGCTAAGACAGAAAGATATGATTAAAAATGTAATAGTTTACTATTTAATATTGTATTTTCTTTGATTTATATTAGGTTATTATTCACGATAATGCTGTTTCAAATTATTAAAGGAAACTGGTAATGGGGAAATTAATATTAAAATAAATAAGGTACATAAATAAGACGTGAGTCTTAATAATAAACAACAAGTAGATAAACAAAGGCATAGATGACTTTATTGTTTTATGCCTTTAAACCCCAATAAACAAACAGTATTATACATATTTATGTACAGAAATGAGCAATAATATATATATATATATATATATATATATATATATATATATATATATATATATATATATATATATATATATATGTACATTTATATTATAGGAGGCGAAAGAATAAGAAAAGAAATTCGAACGAAAATATAAAATAAATCAAATTGCTGTTTACCTTCATTATTGAAATATACATTTATATGTTATACAATTTTCTGTATTACTATTGATTATTCATCTATTATAAACTAGCATTCCCCGTCGCGGCTTCGCCCGCGAGCCTTTAAAATCACTTCTGTGATCATTCTTGGTATTAATTTAATATAATATGTTAACTGATGTTAAGGAGATTTAGTAGAATCGGAGCTTCCGGGAGGTGGAATGTTGGAGGGGGAAGCTGCCGGCTCGGTAGAAGAGAGGGAGGCGCGCAATGGGGAGTTCACTAAAGCAGCCGGAAAAAAAAATTGCTTACTCCTCATGAAAGCTTCATTTTTCGGCTTTAAGACATGGTTTTCGACGCCCCTTAAGAGCTTTCGAGTTAAACTCGTATCAAGATCTTAAAAATGAGTCCAAATTAGATATTTTTTCTCGAAGTGCAAAAATAGGTGTCCGTTAGAGTTAAACGACAATTTCGCCATATAAATCCCTTAGGGGTCACATTTTTGAAATTCCTTTCTTAGTGGTTACCTACATCGCGTTTAAAATATAAATTCCGAACTTTTTTTAGCTGATTTTAATCGGTCTTTCCGTGTCGCATTGCTGTACCTGACACGTCGCCTTTTAACTTGCTTCTTCTCCTCAGAAAGTTGCGGTAGTTGAGCTTTACTCACGTCAAAAGGGCCATTACATAGCGTAACAGTAAAACGTCGTCTTTTCGTGGGATTAGAATTATTGTCAAATACCGCAGAAAGCTCATCATTGCGATATACTTCAAAAGGGTAAGGAAACAATTCCCCAGCTGCCGTTAGTTTTGCAAATCCGGCATGGGTTGAATGCTGAGACATACAAGTGTAATAACTACTGAAATCAGAATAATTGTTACCGTAATCATTTTGAGTAAACTCAGAAAATTTGTCCCAATTTGGATGACATTTTGTACTACAATTTGCCGAAAATGACATTTTTCTTGAGAATTCTCGATAATATATGATAGAGATCGAAATAAACACGCACCATCCCCAATCATGGGAATTACAGTGTGCATAATTTGATTACCACTAATATTTAAATAATCAGTAGCCATATTTTATGTGAATGTCTATTTTAATAATATTGTAACGTTAAATCGATATTCAAATAAAAAACATATGGTTTAAAATCTCAAAAATAGGTGTCCGTTAGAGTTAAACGACAATTTCGCCATTTAAGCCCCTTAGGGGTAACATTTTTGAAATTCCTTTCTTAGTGGTTACCTACATCGCGTTTAAAATCTAAATTCCGAACTTCAAGTTTCTATCATTAGTAGTTTTTGCTCTGCGTTGATTCTATCAGTCAGGACAAAACCTCTTAAATATATAGAGAAGAGATTGAAATAAACACGCACCATCCCCAATCATGGGAATCACAGTGTGCATAATTTGATTACCACTAATATTTAAATAATCAGTAGCCATATTTTATGTGAATGTCTATTTTAATAATATTGTAACGTTAAATCGATATTCAAATAAAAAACATATGGTTTAAAATCTCAAAAATAGGTGTCCGTTAGAGTTAAACGACAATTTCGCCATTTAAGCCCCTTAGGGGTAACATTTTTGAAATTCCTTTCTTAGTGGTTACCTACATCGCGTTTAAAATCTAAATTCCGAACTTCAAGTTTCTATCATTAGTAGTTTTTGCTCTGCGTTGATTCTGTCAGTCAGGACAAAACCTCTTAAATATATAGAGAAGAGATCGAAATAAACACGCACCATCCCCAATCATGGGAATCACAGTGTGCATAATTTGATTACCACTAATATTTAAATAATCAGTAGCCGTATTTTAGGTGAATGTCTATTTTTATAATATTGTAACGTTAAATCGATATTCAAATAAAAAACATATGGTTTAATATCTCAACAATAGATTTCCGTTAGAGTTAAACGACAATTTCGCCATTTAAGCCCCTTAGGGGTTACATTTTTGAAATTCCTTTCTTAGTGGTTACCTACATCGTGTTTAAAATCTAAATTCCGAACTTCAAGTTTCTATCATTAGTAGTTTTTGCTCTGCGTTGATTCTGTCAGTCAGGACAAAGCCTCTTATATATATAGAGATTACCGTAATTTGAGGCAGTTAATAGTGTAGTAATACAGATTAGTTAAGTTCTGGTAATCATCAACCGTCAACAGCGTCATAATACTATTTTTTTCCATGTAATCAGATAAATATTTTTGTCTATTGGCTTGGTATGTTGGGCAATGAAAATAAAAGTGCTCTAATGACTCAAGTTCACCTCGATTACATATTAAACATTTTATATTTGTTTCAATCACATTTTTTTCCCTTTATTATAAACAATAATTTTATTCGTATTGCTCATTCTAATTTGAGCTGCTAGACGTATTTTATGGATAGTACACCTGTATTGCAGATAATTTTGATATTTTTTTAAATCGACAATATTTCTATAAAGAGGATTGTAGGAACTGTTGTAAACTTTATTTTGAGGGATTCTATAAATTCATGTTTATTTTTAATTTTGTCGCTAGGTCTTGATCTGTTGTTTGCCCTATCACTTCAAGATTACTTTTCAGTATACTGACCCAGTTAAAATTTAGTTTGCCCTGCTTCTTGTAAGACACGGCTTTTAACATTTGATAACAAACCCTTGGTAATCGTGTGTCTGACATTGAAAATATCTTGTCATGGTAGTTAACGGCTCTTTTTAAAACTGATAATGTTAAAGGACTAAGGCCAGTTTCTATATAAATATGATGATTTGGTGTGTTTCTGGGTATCAAGAGCAACTGTTTAACATATTGAATTGAAATTGAATCTATGTTATCTAGATACCGTAACTCCCAAATTTCCGATGAATAAAGTACTGTATCCGAGACTACTGCTTGAAATAATTTAGTTTTAATGTCCCAATTATAGGATTTACTTTTATTTAAAATATAGTTAACAATACCCATAGCTCTTTTTCCTTTTGTAACGAAATTATTGGCGGCATTCAGAAACCTTCCTGTCGAGCTAAACAGTACACCTAGATAACAATAACTATTAACAATCTCTATCGGGGAACCGTTGAACAAAAATGGCCTGAATGTTGTTAATTTGGGTGATTTTCGAAATGCAACAATTTTAGTTTAGTTACTATTGATTTCTATTTTGTTATCTTCAGAATATTTTTGTATTATTTTTACTTTGCTAGGGTGTCAAGCCAGGAGTTCCTAAACAAAACGCAGTCGTCTGCAAATAGGAGACTTAAGACGTCCGTCTTATTCTCAACATCAACTCCCTGGACCCCTCTCTCCCTGAAGTATCCCACAAAATCCGACATGAATAGAGAAAAAGCTATCGGAGACACGGATTCGCCCTGGATTATACCCCTATTGAGGTCAACTTCCCATTCGCTCAACATGTTATTATGTTTAAGACGCAGTGCGGCATTATCGTTATAGAGTTTGTAGTATACGAATTATTTTTCCGCTCACACCGATTGTTGAATTAAGGGACTAAGGAATTTTATTTTATAGAAAAGACGAATTTCAACCAACAAAATTTATATCACAAAATTAATACAATCTTAAAAGTTGTGCAAGTGCACATCATTCTCAACATTTTTTTACAATAGTTTATATTTAACACATGTGTTAAAAGGAACCTCACGTTTCGATAAACTCAATCGATAATCGATTTCTCAACATACTCCCACCTTGAGGAGTGTAACGACTCAACAAAATAATTAAACTCGATTCTTCTCCTGTGATATACCGGCCGCTGCGCGTCTTCACCTCGTTAGCTTGGAACATCTCTCCTACCTTCTTGTCCCGATCTTCTTTCTCTCCTTCTAGACATTGGTACAAGGCTGGAAGTCTTCCCACCTTAGCAAAGTCATCAATGACGGGTCTCATAAGTTTTGTGCTGCCCTCTTTAACTACTGACTGATGCCTGATGCCCGTCGCCCCAGTCCTCTAATGTCACCTCTTCAACAATCCCTTCAGCTGTCCTTTCTTTAAAAACTAGGCCATATTTATTCTCTAATCGTAGGACTTTTAACTCTTCTCTCCATTCTTCTATTTGCATCTTCCCCATTATGTTATCCTTAGCTATATCTGTTATTTCCTTTTTTGTATTTGGTTTAGCATGATCCCCAATATCCGAAATTTCTAATTTTCTTGAATCAGTTACATGAAGATCTGCCATTGACAAACACATATAAGTCATAAATTCTGAATTACCATTTTCCACCCTGCCCATCAATGTCCATCCGAAAACAGTCTCGATGGCCACTAAACCACAACTTAGGACTTCTCTTCTGCCAGTTAAAATATGTTCGGCAAAATCGGCTCCAATTAGTACATCGATAGGCCCTGATCTATCATCTGATAGCGAAATACCTTTTTGTTGCATTTCGTCTATCCATGGACCTACTGCTGCTGCTGGCACTGCATTTCATATGTCCTCCGATTCTAATACGTCTAATTTGACAGAAAAGTCATTTTTTAAACTACCAATTTCCAGAAGGTAACGTTTATGAAGTTTTACCTGAGCTTGGTTGCCTCCAAATAATACATGGGTAATTCTCTCTTCTCGGAATGGAGACAAATTCATGTGTTTCGCCACTCCTTTAGTTACATAGGAACTTTGCGATCCTGAATCAATTAATAACCTTGCATAATAGTCTTTTGCCCCCTTCAGTTTCACCGTAAGTGTTTGCATCAAAATAGGACTATAACCTATATGATTGGCATTATTAATAGCAAGACTATTACCTTCAGCTTAATTTTCCTGAGTGAAGTTTTCTTTTTTCGGTTTTCGTTGTTGACAAAACAGCATTAAATGTCGTCCATCACATATAACACATTTTATGAATGTTTTACATTTTCGTTTAATGTGGCCTCTACGCAAACACCTGAAACAACAACCTTTGGTTTTTAAAATTTTTTGTGTTTCTTCCAAAGAATATTCTCTAGCCTTGTAACATTCTTCACTACAGTGGCGTCCTTGGCAAAATACACAATAAGTTGTAGTTGGTTGTTTTACATTAACTAACCCAGCAGCTGTAACTGGTTTCTTGATAGATTCTACATTTTTCTTATCTATATTTGAAGAGGAACTTTTATTTTCACCTGTTATGAAAAGCTTCGACAACCTTAACCTTTCCTCTCCTTCCACTTCTCCTCTTAAAAAATCCATCAATTTTTCTAATGTTCGACATTCTGACCTCTTTGATTTCCTATCCCATTCTCTCAATATCATATCTGCGAGAGCTGATTCTACTAACGGTCTTAACATGCATTGATACTTGTATTTTGTCACTCCTAAGGTCTCTCGAGAACGTAATTTAGTTTCTAAGCTATCATAAAGTTCTCTGAGAGATAGCATATCGTCTTTAACCCTCGTTTGTTTTGTTAAGACCAGATTTAATAACTCCCTGACATAATATTGTCACGTGGAAGATCTCCATTGAACCTAGGAGACCCTGAGAGAGAGGGGGAACTCCTAGAAGAGGCTGGCCCAGGAGAGAGTGGGGCGGTCTGGGAGAGTCTGAGGCAGTCAGTCTGAGAGGAGAGTCAGAGACAGTCAGCAGTGTGGAGCGGAGGCTGGGTCTGAGATGGGCAGTCTAAGTCTGGGACAGGCAGAGTGAGCCTGGGGCATAGTGGGACCCGAAGAATCCCAGCTATAGAGTAAGATAGGAAAGACAGAGAAACTAGGAAAATAGAAAGTAAGTTTAGAATGAAAAATGGAAACGAGAAAAATAAGAGAGAAACTAGAGATTTTGTAATTTTAAGATACGGGGTATCTAAGTATTTTGAGCTTGTCGATGGTTGACGATTTAGGATGAAGATTAAATGAGGTTGAGTTTTTAGTTAAGTTCCAAGAGGAACTGATGGGAAAAATTATGGAGTTCTTTCTACAATGTTTCAACTAGATAATTAAAGAATAAGGGGTCATTTTATTAATGTGAATAGTCTTTGTTTATAGAGTACTGTAGGGTTAGATATTTTAGAAAAATATAAGTCAAAAAGTAACTTTAAAGAGATTTCTTTGTCAGTGAAAATTTTCAGGTCGGAAGAAAAATATTATCTTGACCCTTTGATCTTAATCTCGGGATTAAATGGAATAGAGACAGATGAAGTCAGGTAGGAAAGGTAAAGTCGAAACGATACACGTAGGGCGTATAAAACGATTTTTTGATCGTTGATCGAAAAAAAAAAGAGAAAAAATGGATTATAAGATTTCATATTTCATTAAATTGTTGAATATTCTTTTTTCTTTGTGGAAAAGAGTGGAATCTAAAGGTTAAAGAATAGGAAATGCTAAATTTGCGTCTGCCAGGAAACAATAGCACTGAGCAAGCGGTACCCGGGAAATACGAACACAAAATTGGGCATAGCTAATTGTTAGCAAAATGCTAACAATTAACAATTGTCATAACTAACGAACAATTGAGGATCCTGTAACGTCCAGGAAATATCCAATTCGATTGCAAGATAAGGAGTCTAGATAACAATGCGCACCTCCCCATTGTAATTGGGATTGTAAGATAATCGTCAGCAAGACACAATTGAAAAGCCTGCAACGTTGAGAAAACACGAGAGTCAATTGAGAATCATGGTTTTGGGTTGTGGTCATTATGTTTTTCCCTCTTTGCTTTTTAAAGGACTTAAGCAAAAATTTATCAGAGCCAAAGATTTCGATCACTATCGCGGTTCTAATAAAGAAACGGGTAAAAAGAATTTTATTGAGAAGGCCTATTGTCGCGGTTACGGAAGCAGCGCCAACAGCTTCCCAGTCTAAGTCGGCGACCAATTCCAAGAAGGGTACTTACTAGATTAGTCAGCGATAAAAGTAGGTCAGTCGGTGAGATGTTATGCAGGATAGGCAAAACAAACGTTCTTTTAAAGCCCTTTATCGAGAATAATTAAGATTTTTTATTGTTTATTCTTCTTTAGTTTTATGACTTATATTTTTCTAATTCTTTAGTAGTAGGTAGAAATTGGAAATGTGTTGGAAAAAATGGAATTCGTAAGAAAAAGTATAATTTTTAAGTAAAATTCTTAGAGGGTATTATTGGCTAAATTTGAATCTTTTATGGTTAAAGAATAAATTTAAAGTAGCAGAACAGTGGTTTTCAGTTTTTGTTTTGTTTTTTATTAAGTCAAGAAATAATTGTAAAGGAATTTCACTGCATCTTGTAGATGTTGTTATAGTTCTTAAGGGGAAAATTAAAATTAAATGAGACGGCCGGCATCCCACACCCCTTTCAGGTTCAAAGATGAGTAAAGTACTTGAAGAGGATAGTAAAGTACTTAAAGGGTAGTAAAGTACTTAAAGAGATTAGTAAAGTACTTAGAGAGTAATGTTTTTTAATTTGTTGTGGAATCCTACGAGTCAAACGTAGAGAGTTAATGTATGCAACAAGATTCTCAGAGTCAAACTGAGGTAAGATTTTAGGCAGGTGCTAGTCAAAAGCACGGTATATCGGAGAATGAACGATAAAGGGGTGAGCCGATGACTGTCGGATTCAAAGAGAAAATGATGCAGTGAGGTTCCTCGATTTTGAGATTTTATTTGGTTTATCACTTTTTTGTTGTTTCGAATTTTGGTTTTGTTTTTAACACTCAGTACTTGGTTCTTTTGTTTGTAAACTCTACAGTTAAGTAAATATGTAAAAGACCATTTTTCTGCCGCTTTGTTTATTTTTTGTTACAGGTCCCAACTTACCAACGAGGACGTTGGTATTCAGGGGAGGGGGGAGTTGTCACGTGGAAGATCTCCATTGAACCTAGGAGACCCTGAGAGAGAGGGGGAACTCCTAGAAGAGGCTGGCCCAGGAGAGAGTGGGGCGGTCTGGGAGAGTCTGAGGCAGTCAGTCTGAGAGGAGAGTCAGAGACAGTCAGCAGTGTGGAGCGGAGGCTGGGTCTGAGATGGGCAGTCTAAGTCTGGGACAGGCAGAGTGAGCCTGGGGCATAGTGGGACCCGAAGTAGTCAAGTACCCCCCAGTGATTTATGAGTTATGGTACCCCCCCCCCTTTTGTAGTTGGGACGTGTAGAAACTATTGTAAATAAACGATGCAAATTGTACATAGTTGCTTAATTACCTCACAACCCTTGCCCAAAGATCCCTGTGTCACATTGGACTGGGTAAATTTGAGAATAGGGGTGACAATATTCAATTAATAATTCGTCTCTACCGAATCGTTGTTTTAAGAATTCGATAGCATTATAATAATTCTCTGGAGAAGGAGGAAAACTTTCAACTAATTGTCTAGCTGGAGACCCAGCCACAGTTTCCTGAATTAAACATTGAAATTTGTGAGCCACCGGCACCCCCACATCCTCATGAATAGGCTCAAACTGGGCCCAAAAATTAATATAGTTGTTTATACTACCATCAAATTTTCTGAATTCTAATTTTGGTAATCTTACATAATTTTTATAACTAGAACTTACGCTTTCTAGGTTATCCGTCGTGTTATGTTGCCCTTTTATATCTACATTATGTTGAGCTTGTAGATAATTTTCTCTGTAAGATTCCCCACAAGGGATGCCAAATGTTGAATTAAGGGACTACGGAATTTTATTTTATAGAAAAGACGAATTTCAACCAACAAAATTTATATTACAAAATGAATACAATCTTAAAAGTTGTGCAAGTGCACATCATTCTCAACATTTTTTTACAATAGTCTATATTTAACACATGTGTTAAAAGGAACCTCACGTTTCGATAAACTCAATCGATAATCGATTTCTCAACACCGATTTTATTCATTTTTCGCCATAATATGTCATGTGTTATGGAATCGAAAGCTCTCCTGAAATCAACAAATACACCAAAAAGGTATCTGTTTTTTATATGAGCCCTGGCTGTTAATTAATTTAAAATAAAGATCTTGTCCACACAGGATCGACCCCATCTAAACCCGGACTGCTCCTCCGGCAAGACATTATTAGTTTCAGCCCAGTTCTCTAATCTATGAGCACAGTGAGGTAAATATTTTGGTTATTGTACTTACCAGGCCTATACTTCTATAATTATTAGTATCTTCTGGATCACCTTTCTTATAGAGCACCGTCATCATAACTGTTGACCAGGCCTTCGGAATTTTTTCGCTGTTGAATATTTTATTAATAAAAATAAGTAAACAATTTTCCAACGCGGAGCTATATGCTTCAAATGGTGTATTAATCTTCAATTAGAAGAAGACAAGGCCACTATAATAATGAAGGAAGGTTCCAAAAACTATAAGCAGGTAGGGTCTCAAACAATGTTTTTATATATTGACCTTTATAGAGTCACAGTCATATTGTATTATTTGCTGACGTTTCGCTCGTCTGCGAGCATTTTCAAAGCTAAAAAGACCAAAAAAGGGGGAAATCACAGTCTTGTGATTAACATTTTTTTTACAATTAAAAACCTTATGCGTAAACAACAATACAAACAAAGGAACTTAATCTTACCAATTTTTCAACAAAATTCATAAAAAGTTCACAATTTTAAAAAGTTGTATGTCATTTGGTAACGATAATTAGAACTAGTATATAAAAAAAGAATACGGTAATAACATGGTATTGAAAAAACTATCCTGCAATTATGAATCTTGCTAATGCTATTGAGCTAGAGTAATCCACAAGGTGGTATTAAAACTATAAACAGGGAATGATATCAGATGGCGTCTAACTAAATACATATATTTCAAAAGAAAAATTAAATTCAAATAAAAATCATACTCAATTAATAAAAAAACTCATAGAAACAGCAATATCACAGTTTTTTTTTTTTTTTTTTTTTTTTTAAATTATTAGAGGTCTAAAAATGCATAACAATTTATATAATCTAATCATTATAATTGACATTTTACATTGATTTATAAATAACATATAACTGTAAGTAAAAACATATTTATAATTGTGAAATTGAAGATAAAATCAAAAATAAAATATAAGGTCCTATTATCAATTTAAAACCTATTAATGATATTACCATAAAATTTTGTTATTTCCAAGTATTCCTTTCTAGAGTTGACTAAATTGTTGATGTTTCTATTTATATGTATGCTGGGGCCCGGTGTGGCTGTGCGGTAAAGCGCCGTACTCCCATGCCGGAGCTGCGGGTTCGAGTCCCGCCCTGGGTGGTGCTTTTCTTTCGTAGGAGCAGTATCACCCAGTGCCATGGGTGTTAGTATGGGCAGTATAGGGCTTCACTGGAAGCCTTAAAGTCCCAAAAAAAAAAAAAAAATATGTATGCTCTTTATAATCTCCCTTTTTTACTTTCACTTACCTATATAGTAATTGAAAAATTTCGACTTCCGAAATTCAATGGAAATACACGTTTTGGGGCCCCCTGAGTCCAAATAACCAAGTCCCGCGAAATGGTCTTTGTGTGTGTGTGTGTGTGTGTGTGTGTGTGTGTGTGAACATACTAGCTCAAAAACTAAAAACCGTGCGTACCCCTCAAAGGGAGGGGGTACTTTATTTAATAACTTTTTACGTTTTTTTCGATTTTCTTAAAAACGGCTCTAACGATTTTGATTAAACTGAGTATTTGATGTATTAATATGCCCGAGATATGACTGTAAAAATTTCATCAAAATTGATTAACCGGAGGGGGGGACTTTACTTAATAAATTTTGTATCAGTTTCACGTGTATTTTTTATTTACTCAAAAACGGCTTAAACGATTTTGATCAAACTGGGCATTTGATGTATGTATATGCCAAAGATGTGATAGCCAACATTTCATCAAAATTGATTAACCGGAGAGGGGACTTTACTTAATAAATTTTGTATCATTTTCACGTGTGTTTTTTATTTACTCAAAAAC
The DNA here is from genome assembly GCA_911387785.2 of Aelia acuminata. NCBI lineage: Eukaryota > Metazoa > Arthropoda > Insecta > Hemiptera > Pentatomidae > Aelia > Aelia acuminata. Next base: position 83,759,237 of record OU426980.1, read on the forward strand.
GGCTTTAACGATTTTGATCAAACTGGGTATTTGATGTATGTATATGCCAAAGATGTGATAGCCACCACTTCATCAAAATTGGTCAAACGGAGGGTTCACTTTATTTCATAACTTTTTTTCCGATTTTTACCTTTTTTTCGATTATCTCAAAAACGGCTTTAACGATTCGTTCGGTTTCGATTCAAATTCGTCATGTTTAATGAAAATTAGGTGTTCTTTAATATCAGGTAAGAAATTAATGTGGAAAAATGTGTAACTTTGAGAAGTGGCATTAACACAACGCACTAATTTCTAATCTAAGTAAGTGGTTAAGTGAAAGTTGTGTGTTGCGAGCACGCACCAGATTTTTTCCTATGCCTTTACGAGCAAATTATTTTTGTGTTAGGGAAATTAAATTCATGTTTCGTAATTTTATGGTGTTTGATTATCGAAAAAATTGGTAAGATTAAGTACCTTTGTTTGTATTGTTGTTTACTCATGAGGTTTTTATTTGTAAAAAAAATGTTAACCACAAGACTGTGATTTTCCCCTTTTTTGGTCTTTTTAGCTTTGAAAATGCTCGCAGAAGAGCGAAACGTCAGCAAATAATACAATATGACTGTGACTCTATAAAGGTCAATATATAAAAACATTGTTTGAGACCCTACCTGCTTATAATTTTTGGAACCTTGCTTCAAATGGTATGCCGTATAACCCTTGGGATTTATTTTTTTAATACGTTTTGAACCTTTTCCAAGTCAACTGTAACCCTTTCCAAGTCACAAGAAACCCTTTCCAATTCAAACGTAACCCTTTCCAAATCAAATGCAACCCCTTCCAACTCAATCGTCACTAAATCTATTTCAATTGTAACCGTTTCCATTTCAATTGTCACCCTAGAAAAAATCTATTGAAGATGGTAACATTTTCGGATTTCTTTCGCACGGGGGTCCAATTATATGTTATCGGGGACGGTGTTTTTGAAAGAAATATCCATTTTGTATTTGAGGGGGGCGCACTATGAAAAAGTGCTAAATGAGATTTTGGAGGAAGAAGAATTGGATGTTTGGCGGAGAAATCCAGTGGCGAGTTCTTCAGCCTACTACCCACCCTGAGAAGTCCTTGCTCATCGAAGAAGGGCGAAAGCTCACACCCACTCAGCATGATTGAATTCCTGCGCGGAAATGTTTTAACCCAAACAGGCTGATTCTGAACGTCTTCTGGAGATAAATCTGGGGATCCTAGCGACACCCCTGATCAAAGTGACGTAGGAAGAGAATCTAGAGATCTAATCATCGTGGGGTGCAAGTCTCTTGCTTGAAGTAGCACGCTTGTTGAAGTAAGATCTTCGATTGAGCTCAACCAATGTAAGGAAGGTTCATGAAGCCATGGAGGACCAGACCACCAAAGTGTCGACTCCTTCAAGTCACTAGGTGAGCAACCACGAGACTTGAAGAAGTACGCTGGATTTTCTTCTGAAGCGACGTGGTGCCATCGATGGGAAGGTACTGTGTTGGAAATCTGCGCGACTCGGTTGGCCTCATATACCATTAACATGTGAGCTGGAGTATTGAGCAGGCTTAAAACAATTCGAGAATCGGTGAAGTAGGCAACACTTTCAAGTATGGATTGCGGAACTGAAGAAACCAAACGAGACAACAGTACGGCGCCGCAAAGTTCTTGACGAGGTATAGATGTGTACTTCATAGGAGCTATCTTTGTTTTTGCCTTCACTAATGAAACCTTAACCTCACCGTGTTTTCCTTCCGAGTGTAAATACAGAGCCGCTCCATAACCTTTGGAGGAGGCAGCGCAAAAACCAACCAATCGACGAATATCCTGAGGTTGTGATATGTGTCTTGGAATTAGAAGGGTCGATAAGTTGTGCCAGTCCGTCGATAATTCCATCCACAAAGCAAGGATTTGAGGCGGTAATTCATCGTCCCGTTCAATCTTAGCCTTCCAGATGTCTTGAAGCAATAATTTGGCAGGAAAGATGACGGGAGCTACCAATCCAAGTGGATCAAAATCTTGATAAGCAAGACAATAAATGTCTCATAGTGCATAACGTGACTTCGGGATTCTCGACGACGTATGCTTTGAAACGAATGATTTGAGGAAAACCACAGCAAGCCTAAAATGTTTGAAAAATCATCTGTCGGATTGGATAAGGATTCACTGTGTTCTTCTCGGGGCTTTGTTTAGATTTGTTGTGATATTTGTTATCAAATCCTATTGGTTCTGAAGAGGCCTACAATAGGTAGGCCCTACATCCCTAATTCAAATTCACCCTTTGCTAGCATCGCAATCAATTGGGCTTAAAGCTCTAAAGCTTTTTGTAAGATTTCAGCTGCGGTAGAAATATCGTCCACATAACTATTTTCGAGGATGCGACTCGCAGCTCGAGGAAACTCTGAACCGTGGACTTCAACAAGGCTCCTTACCACTCTGAGTGCTTGATAAGCACTAGGCTTGAGCCCGTAAGTGGCAGCATTCAACTCCATAATTTGGATCGCCTTTGTTGGAATGCGACCTAAAGGCCAATGAGTGGAGGGCGAACTCATGGTTTTCACTATTACTACATCGCCAAGGTTTAACTCTTTAGACGACCGTGTCCATTTTTGGCGTTGATTGAGAGTATAGAGATACTCAAGAGACCAACGATTCCAGAAGGTCCCAACAATTTGGGAGACTCTCTTTCAGCGATCATGAAGGGTAATCTTTTCAGGAATTTCGAGTTCAGGGCGCGCTGTCAAGGGTGCATCGTTAAGTAAATGACCAGGGCTTAAGTAATTCACGAATTCATGAGGATCAGAACATAGGCTGCATAGCGGTCTGCTATTGAGAATAGACTCAATACGAGCGAAAAGGGTGAAATATTCTTCTGTGGAGAACACTGCATTTTTGGACAGGCGGTAAAGAAGTGTTTTTGAAGATTTCACGGCAGCCTCCCACAGCCCGCCGAATTTTATTGATTACAACCTTTAATATAAATTTGGAAATATTAAATTATAAAAAAATAATGTACTTAATACAAGTACTTATTAAATGATTACTTAGTATGAGTAATTCTGAAGAGCATTAAAAGAGTTCTTTTCGTTATAAATTAAACATTTTACATGATAAGTTAATATAAAATGAAGTATGAATCTACATAAAACAACTGTACAATCCACTAATAAACACAAATTATCCCACCCCTCCCTCTTACCCCCACCCCCACCCTTACCTATTTTCATGAAACTGATATAAAACAACTCTACAATCCACTAATAAACACAATACAAAGTTTGAACAAGCTTTGCCCACTAAAAGTTATAATATTAGTAAGAAATTCTCCCACCCCTCTCTTTTATCCCCATTCCCATCCTTACCTATTTTCATGAAACCGATATAAAACAACTCTGCGATCCATTAATAAACACAATACAAAGTTTGAACAAGTTTTGTCCACTAAAAGTTATAATATTAGTAAGAAATTCTCCCACCCTTCCCTCTTACCCCCACCCCTACCTATTTTCATGAAACTGATATAAAACAGCTCAACAATCCACTAATAAACACAATACAAAGTTTGAACAAGTTTTGTCCACTAAAAGTTATAATATTAATAAGGAATTCTCCCACCCCTCTACTTACCTCCACCCCCACCCTTACCTATTTTCATGAAACCGATACAAACAAACTCTACAATAGTGGATTAAAAATAATACAAAGTTTGAACAAGATCCGTCAACTGTAAGTATTTTTTGCACCATAATGAGCATCAGATCGGGACTACTCTCTTTGTCTCAGGAATACCGCTACCTTCTCACTTGTGTGGATAGATTCACCAGATGGCCAGAAGCAGTTCCAATGGTTGACCAAACAGCAGAGAAAGCGGCACGCAAGTTCTTGGAATGTTGGGTCAGCCGTTTCGGGACTCCTGTTCAGATTACCACGGAGCAACCTGTTTCACTACATCACTAATTTAATAGGAGCTCAAATTCAGCACACAACAGCTTTCCATCCGCAGGCGAATGGCATGGTTGAGCGATGGCACCGTTCTCTCAAGGCCTCCTTATGTGTTTGAAGCACGCTCGTGAGCGATGGACCGAAGAGCTTCCTTTTGTTATGTTAGGACTACGCTCATCTTTGAAAACCGACCTAGGAGCTTCAGCAGCTGAACTGGTATACGGCACCCGTTTAAGGTTACCAGGAGAATTGTTCCTACTACCGGAGATAGTTTTATGTATGTTTGTTTAATGTGGTTTATAATTTATATTATAATAATTGAAAATACCTCCACATATATATTATAAAATACAACAGTTTGATCATTTGTTCACTAATCAATTCCTAAATAGTACAACAACTCCGTCTAAGCCGTTCGAAATAGTTCATATGGACACCATAACTTTAGAAAACAAAAAATATTTAATATTAATTGACACTTTTTCCAAATTCTCCCAAATTTACAATTTAAAAAACGGCCAAGCAACAGAAGTAGTAAACAAGTTAATTTCGCATTTTTCTCACCACTGTCTACCTAAACAAATAGTAACCGACAACGGTTTAGAATTTAGAAATTCATTAATTTCAGATCTATTAAAATTACATAAAATCCAGTTACATTATACGGCTACTCAATCACCCCAATCAAACGGACCCATCGAAAGATTCCATAGTACATTAATAGAACACATACGGTTATTAAACAATAGAGATGAATTCAAAAAAGATACATTAGAGAAAAAAATTAAATATGCTGTTCACGCGTACAACAATACTATCCATTCTATCACGCAGCTAAAGCCAATTGAAATAATTTCCGGACATTTAGATGTAGATTTACCCATTTCAATAGACTTCGATAACCAAATCATAAATGTTACTAAACATAAGGAAAGAGTAAAAATTTGGCACTATCAAATAAATCAGAGGAATCTAGACACAAAAGAAAAATATATATCTCGATTAAACAAAAATCGCGAACCAATTCCAGAAAATATACCCGAGGAAGTTTTTGTTGCTAACAAACAGAAACAATCCAAATTAAAAAATAATTTAAAAAAGGAAAGAATTAAAGACAAGTACAGTAAACCCTCGATATAGCGAACTGGAAGGGGGTTTGATATTCATAGTTCGCTATAACGAGAGTCTGTCATATCGAATATATGATCGATGGTGCTTCTTCTTGGCCGGAAACCGCATTGGTATTCGCCGATGTTTCTCTCTGCCCATTTTATAAGTCTTCTATTTATTGCGATAGAGAGGACTTTGTAGGTAGTTGCCAGTAAGGCGATTCCTCGATAGTTTTGGCAGGCTAACCTGTCCCCTTTCTTATGTATTGGGCACAAAACAGCCACGTTCCATTCCTTGGGCATCGTCATTTCCGTCCAGACATCAAAGATGAGGTTATATATAACCTCTACAACTCTCTCCCCACCGTACTTCAGTACCTCATTCGGTATGCCATCTATTCCAGGAGCTCTATTATTATGAAGTGCCTGGATTATTTCGGCTATTTCCTCCATGTCAGGTGGCAATTCCTCTTCCTCTACAGCATCTGACTCTCTTTCCTCTTCGACAATATGTCTTAGTTGGCTGTTAGTTCTTTACTTGGATTAAGTAACTCTTCAAAAAATTGCTTCCATCTTTCCAGAACTGCCCTTTTTTCGGCTATTAGGTTCCCTTCTTTATCTTTAATAAATTCCAGCCTAGGATTGTATCCATTCCGAAATTCTTTTGTTGTTTTGAAGAACTTTCTAGTCTGGTTAGCCGCGAAGTCTTCCTGGAGTTTTTCTAACTTTTTTGTTTCCTGCAGCCTTTTCTTCTGTTTGCATATTTTCTTGACTTCCCTTCTTTTTACTTTGTAGTCCTCAGCTGTTGTCCTGGTTCTCCGCTGGATCAATTTCTGTCTGGCCTTATTTCTTTCTTCTATTGCCCTTATGCAGTCCTCGTCAAACCAATCATTACGCTTCTTTATATGTGTAGTACTAAGGATATTTTCTGTCACGCATTTGAGTGCTTCTTTAAGCTGGTTCCATTTTTTTTTTTTTTATGAATTGATACATTAGATTTTAATAAGATATACATTTTTTTTCTTTTCGATTATAATCCTTATAATTTAATTTTAGGTTCACTGTTCACTCTCACTGGGGTGACGATAGAAATAAAAAATGTTACTTCTAATTCTAATAAGGGTACGCTAAATTGCAAATATCTCAACACACAATAATACACTTTTTAGATTTAGGACCACTGTTTGCAGAATATCTTTTCGTAAATTGGCAGTTCGAAAGCTATTTAAATAATTCACATTTTAACAATTCTATATTAAAAGAACTAAAAGCGCACATTGATGTAATAAACACAATACAAATACAAGATTTATCATCGGTGAAAAAATAAATAATATTAAATTACATGATATCAGCAATAATAGAGTCAAAAGAGCCCTAATAAATATTCTAGGGACTTTGGTAAAAACAATAACCGGAAACTTGGATAATAACGACGGAAAACATTTTTCCAATTTAATAAAATTCTTAAAAGAAAATCAAGACCAAATTGTTGATCAACTACACAACCAATATTCCGTAAACAATGATTAATTTCGCAATTTAATAGAACTATTAAAAATATACAGGAAAACACACTGCATATTGCACAAAAAATCAATCATATAGGAACTTCAGTTAACTTGCTAACAATTAAAGAATTATTAGATCACATCCAAATCATTTTCACTTTAATTTCTGCAACCATTTCTGATCTAGAAACCTCTTTAACCTTCTGTAAATTAAATATTCTACATCCATCAATAATTAATACAAAAACATTGTTCAAAGAATTAGAAAAAATAGCTCCACACTACAACAATCAATTTTTATACCCATTTCAATTAAATTCTATCCTTGATATTAAACGCACAATATTTGTAGAATGTATTTTGCATGAAAATGAAATCGTTTATACTTTATCACTTCCAATTTTTGAAGAAAATGTTTACAATTTGTATAATTTATACCCAATCCCATCTATTGTAAAGGATGAAATCATAACAATAATTCCAAGATTCAAATATCTCTTAAATATTAATAACAACATAAAGTTTCTTAATCAACATTGTATAAAAAGAAATAGCATTCACCATTGTCATGCAGCTGACATATCTCATCATAGCGATTTCTGTATTCAAGAAATTTTACAAAAGTCATCCACTACAAATTGTCTCTACACACGTTTACACCAAGAAGAAAACCATATAGAGGAAGATCCGGAAACACCTTACATTCTCATAGCATTCTACAACCCAGATGATCTTCAAATTCAATAAGAAAAAGACACTGTAAATTATCATATAAAAGAAATATATTTAATTAAAACAAATTTTAATTCAATCATGTATCATAATAAAACTGTTCTTTCATCCAGTAAAACCCATGGTTCTGTAACATTATTTGGTAAGCGAACTTTAAATATTCAAGCCTCACAACTTTTAAAGACAACTCTAGAGATTAAAAATTTAAAATTTCACGAATTACAAACTTCACATCTTTCACATCTTGTATCAACAAATATTACATATGACTCCAACAGTTTACCTACATACTTTAATTTTATGGTTAGTTTTTATTTTTATTATAATGTTTATAATTTCACTTTTAATTTTCATTTATTATTTTTACGAAACTAAAATTGTAACTAATTTCACCCGAACTGGTGAAATTCGTGTCTAAGGGGGAAGGAGTTAATATATTAGTTACATATTTTATTTTTCTTTAGCTTAACATTTTGTACTCCTTCTATCCTAGCTTATGCAAAGCATTGTAATCTATTTCTTAGAATCCCGTCCTGGGAACCTCCCTCCCAGCATCATACAACGCGCTAGGCGTGTTCCCACGAATGTAAGCACTTCTAATCCTTTAAATACCCTGGTAAATATTACTTCTGGCTTCCAGTTGTAGCTTGTAGCTTGCAGCTGTAGCCCGTCTCTATGCCAGTTTTCTTTCTGATTTTGTAAATTTATGTTTTGATGTAAAATAAATCTTTTTAAAAAAGTACTTTAAATCTAATAATTAAATCTTTAATTCTAGTACTCTAAAAGTACTACATTTCTATATAATCTAACTTATCTATATAATAAATATATATATATGTACATATATATATATATATATATATATATATATATATATATACACATATATATAAATTATAATTGTTTGTTTAACGTCCATTTTTGTGCTACTAAGGCTAATCGGACGATGCTACAGTGGGAGTCCTAAATTTTGCCTATCCAGGTATAATTAGGATTGGGATCTTTAACGAGTACCTGACATCGTACAGGCTCGGGACCTCCATTTTACGTCCTATCCGAGGGACGGCATAGCTAAGGATTTTATATAAAGGATATAAATTATAATTAATTTTAAATTAACAATTATTTTAAGCCATTTAGTCATCTCTCTGTCACAAACTGGCCATTTACGCTATAGGGATCAATGTATTTACATGTGTAGGCTGATTTAATTCTTATCTTTCTCTCCTGACATCTATTAAAAACCATTTTTCTGTAGCTGATTTCAGGGAATCCAGGTCATCAAATCTTGTCCCTTTTAAGAATCTCTTTAGATTTGGAAACAGGAAGTAATCACTGGAGGCAAGATCTGGGCTATAGGTTGGGTGGACGAGCTGTTCAAAGCCGCAGTCACGAATGTCAGCCTGTCCAACGCGAGACTAGTGGACCGGCGCAATGTCATGCAACAAGAGGACACCTCGAGTCACCATTCCCCGACGTTTCTCCACGATGGCTTGACGCAGTTTTTAAATGACGTCAGCGTAATACTGACCTGTTATTGTAGAACCGATATCGAGGTAATCAATTAATAGAACACCCTTTGCATTCCAGAAAATTGTTGCCATCACTTTCCTCGCTGAACGCTGGATTTTGAATTGTTTTGGAGTGGGTGAGTCTGAACGTCTCCATTGCATTGACTGCTGCTTGGTCTCTGGGTCCCAATGGTAAAGCCACGTCTCATCCCCTGTCACTAATCAGGCCATGAAGTCCTCTGGGTCCTGGTTAAAGAGGTCTAACAACTCTTGACGAGTCGAAACTCGATGATGCCGATCTTGAACTGAAAGATTTCGGGGAACCCATCTTGCAGACACCTTAGACATTCCTAAAATGTCATGAATGATTGTACTATAGCTACTGTATTGTAGCGCTTCCATAGGAAATGCCTAATCCCATTGCAACTTCAGACACCTTTATTCGACGATTAGCCAAGATCAAGGCCTCTGCTTGAGTCGCATGATCAGAATCAGTTGAAGTTGTTGGTCTCCCGGATCTTGCTTCGTCTTGCACATTTACACGACCTCGTTAAACTCATTGAACCACCTAGTAACTGTAGAAAAAGAGGGACAGTCATGACCATTTACATTCACCATTCTGTCGTAAATATTTTTTACAGAAGACCCTTCTTTACACAAAAATTTAATGATGATTCGATACTCAAACTTGAAGTCACTGGATATCGACATGTTTACAAAGGCACTGCTAAATACTGACTGGACTGACGGACTCAATATTGTGGGCGTGTTTACTCTTGATAGATAAGCTATCAGGGACAAAACAAGGATTAACGGAATAAGATTTGTTTATACCTTAGTTGCAAAACTTTTTGATCGCCCCTCGTATATATATATATATATATATATAAATTATAATTAATTTAAAATTAACAATTATTTTAAGCCATTTAGTCATCTCTCTGTCACCAACTGACCATTTGCACTATAGGGATCAATGTATTTACATGTGTAGGCTGATTTAATTCTTATCTTTCTCTCCTGACATCTATTATTTTTTAATAGTTTATATTTAATTTGCTTATAATATCTGTATAATGTGTACTTAGATTTTTAGTATCCGTTCTGAAATTTATTTTTTTATTTAGATTTTATGTCATGTTGATGGCTTCTAATATTTTTCTATTTTTAGTTATTTTTTCTTTTTCTATTATTTTTGCTTCTTCAAAATTAAATGTATGGTTGTTTTTTATGCTGTGTAGGGCCAGTGCTGTTTTGTTTATATTTTTGTTATTTTTAAAATAATTTATGTGTTGCGATACTCTTGTTTTTAATTTCTTGGACGTTTCACCTATGTATTGGGTTGTTTGATAATTAATGTCGTTTTTTTCGCATAGATAGCTGGAACTGTATATTTCATGAAGTAGACAAGATTAGAAAAGATGCAGTAGATAAGATAAGATAAGATAAGCTAAGACTTTAGACTTTGTTTTGTAAATATCTGTATTAGTAAAGAACAAGTTGGTTAAAAATACAATTGAAAATAGACAATCAAAGAGAGCATTATCGACATATTTTAGATATTATTGATACTGATTCTGATATGGATAGTAGCGATATGGCACAAAATTATTCCATGACAAAAGAAGATTATGGCCATTTGCCATACTATAATGGTGATCCGACCCAATTAATTGCATTTTTAAAACCATTAAAAATCATTTATAATAATGTTTGTAGCAAAGGAATTGCCAATAAGGCACAAAACGAAAATAAATTAATTCAGATAGCTTTATCCCGCCTTACCGGTAATGCCCAACAATTATGCATGTATGAAGATTTTACAACCATTGAACAATTAAAAACACATTTAATTAATAACTTTAGGGACTCGAGAACAACGTCACACTTGCAACATGAAGTGTCCCAAATAAGGATGTACAGAAATGAACATCCTATTGAATACATCAACAGAATTTTGCCGTACCAAATTCTGATCCTGATCCGAATTATGGTGGACAATGATATTGTCAACAAAGAACAAGAAATAAAATCCCAAAAAAGTGAAATAATAGACCATGTTCATAGAAATTTGCCCCTCGGACTTAAAGATACCCTTAATCATGTAATCCTACGTGATTTAATAGACATGAAAAATAGCATATATAATAATTGTAGAATCATTATGGACGATTTGTACCCTCACGGACAAAAATTTGATCCAAAGGGCCCAGTTCAGAAAAAACAAAACAATAGTTACCCTAAAAATAACCATCAAAACAATAACTTTCGTCAAAATTATAGCTACAACGCCCCTACTTCTAGAACTCAATATTATGAGAACAGGAATCATGATTATAGGCCGAACTATGACGAACAAAATCGGTATCACAACTATGAACAAAGGCGATACCACGATTACAAGCAACAAAATAGTTCTGTAGCTACAGCTACACAATTGTCTACGGCAGGGTAAATTGTAACCTGACACTATTGCACAATTTTTATTTGCCGCTAATAATTTGCGAATCGATAATTGAAATACACACTTTTTCGGCACACTTAATCCAATTATCGATTTGCATTACCAGTATTCCCGAGAAAAATTCACTAGTGCAACACACATCTGCTTTCTCTCCAAAGTTTTCCGAATTTTATCAGTCAGCATCTAATGGACCACTGCGTACAGTTCCCGATAGTGTCACTCAATTATTCCGGTAATCAATAGTCCTTCATCCAGCTGCATTCGCACCATTTCGTCAAAAAAAGAGCAGTAAGTCATACCATACATATTGCAATAGACTAACCAGCCATTACCTTGTCTACTGTTCACCGCTACATCTAACATCAAGCTCCAAAGAGGTCGGAGCCAACGGGTGCATTTAATTTAATTTAATTTCTTTTACAAGTTGACTTTTATTTACTCTCAGAGTATTACTTTATGTTGTTTAATTATTTTCGTTCAAGTTTTTATGTATTGTCTGTTTTATTTATTTGAAGAAATTTATGTATATATTTTTACAGAACACGCAAAATTTTTGTTAAGTACCGAAAATCACCCATATTTACATCCACATGGTGACCCTGTATGTTGAAATTTTCATCATAAGAAATCAAAATGCCCAACGAAGGTAACGCACCGATACAAGAAGAGGCCGGATTATTGCCGATGGTGACCACACAACCACAGATCGATATGTACCAAGGACCAGCATCCCGATTGCCTAGATTTTGGAAGACCAACCCGGCATTGTGGTTCGCCACGTGCGAATCTGTTTTCGCAACATCGAAAATCACGTCTAGCGCCATTAAATTCCAACTTTTACTACCCAACATCGACCTAGACGTATTAATTCAGGTTCAAGATCTTGTTACTGACCCGGAAAAGCAGCAATACGAACTCTTGAAAGCGCGGTTAATGCAGATATACGGCGAATCAGAAACTCTATGAATATAGAAGTTGCTCGAAGATATGCCGTTAGGTGATCAGACCCCTTCGCAACCACTGAGACGAATGCAACAATGCAACAACTCGCCGGAACCAGTGTCAACCAAGATTTCATTCGAACACTGTGGTTGAGAAATCTCCCTAACCGGTTCCAACCTATTCTCGCAGCAACAGGTCATGACAATGTAGAGAAACTGGCCGAGATAGCTGACAAGATTTATGAAGTATCTTCACCATCGGAGACGTATACCATATCGCAGCCATCGACTTCACAAGTTCTTCCTCCACCATCATGTGCCTGCGCTTCGGAAATTCGGGAACTTCGGAAAGATGTCGACGAAATTCTTCGAACCTTGAAGACGAGAGAACGTGGCAGAACTCCAAGTCGAAGACCTCGCAACGATTCTCGATCACGATCCAAATCTCGAGATGGCAGCATCTGCTACTATCACCGGATCTACAAGGAGAAGGCACGGCGTTGCACCACACTCGACCACACAGCGGTCAATAACATAATCGAGACCAAAGGTCGCCCCGTTACAGCGAAGTGCCGACGTCTACCACCGGGAATCTATCAAGACGTGAAGAAGGAGATTAAGAACCTCATCAAAGAAGGAATCTGTCGCCCGTCTAAGAGTCCCTGGTCAAGTCCACTGCATGTGGTGAAGAAAAAGGATGGGAGCCTCAGATTATGTGGAGACTACCGTGCTCTCAACAAGCAAGTATGGAATTGCAGTAAATCCAGCTAAATGCATTTTTGGTGTTACTGAACTGGAATTCCTCGGTTACCACCTCACCACTACTGGCATAACACCTTTAAACAACAAAGTAAAGGCCATCCTTGAATACCCACCTCCTAAGGACTTGCGCCAGCTCAGGCGATTTATGGGTATGGTCAATTTTTATAGACCCTGCTTACCAAACGCAGCGAGTATACAAAGGCCACTTAACACCTTAATGCATGGTAAGCCAAAAAACGACAAATCCCCTATTGCGTGGGATGAGGAGACCTTAAAAGCTTTCGAAGAAACTAAAAAGAATCTCGCAGAAGCTTCTGAGCTTTTTCATCCGCACCCAAACGCTTAAATGTTCATTGCTTACAACAAAGGAAAGAGAACACGTGGTACCCTCTTAGTTTTTTCTCCAAGGCACTTACATCCGCCCAGAAGAAGTATTCAGTTTATGACAGAGAGCTGATGGCGATGTATGAGGCTGTTAAGCATTTTCGGCCACTAATAGAGGGAAAAATCTTTTCCATCATTACGGACCACCGTCCACTCACTCACGCCTTCAGCCAGAGACCAGAAACTACAACTCCTCTTCGCTCTCGTTGGCTTTCATACATAGGCCAATTCACCACAGAGGTAGTCTACAAGCCTGGTACCAACAATGTGGTGACGGATGCACTGTCCAGGATCGAAGAAATTCATACACCTGATGACTTCGCCGAACTTTCCATTGCGCAGCTCGACGATCCTGAAGTACAAAGACTGAAGAATCAGGATAACCTGCAGCTCAAACGAGTGGATATACCAGGATGTGATAAGTCCCTCCTCTGCGAAATGTCAACTAGCAAGGCAAGACCATACCTACCACAAGGATTCAGACGCAGTGCTTTCCTCAAAATACACAACTTGAGCCACCCAGGTGTGCGGGCAACAAGAAAAATGGTAGCATAGCGATTCTTCTGGCTGAGCCTCAATAAAGACGTAGCAGAATGGGTACGTGCTTGCATACCATGCCAGAGAGCAAAGATCCACCGCCACACAGAGACTCCCCCTGGGCAATTTCAAACAACCGCCAGATTCCAACATGTCCATCTGGATCTGATTGGTCCATTACCAACATCTAATGGATTTAGATATTGTCTGACGATGATCGATAGACATACCCGTTGGACGGAAGCAGTTCCACTTCAAGATATTACCGCAGAGAGTGTTTCCGACGCCTTCTACAACAATTGGATATGCCGTTTTGGAGGACCATCCAGAATTACAACCGATCAAGGCCATCAATATGAATCCCAATTGTTTAATGAGCTTTCTGCCCTCCTCGGTGTCAAGCGCAATCGTACAACTGCATACCACCCCCAATCGAATGGTTGCGTTGAACGTTGGCTACGCTTAAGACTGCAATAACAGCCCAAATGAATAGCAAAAATTGGACCAAAGTATTACCGTCCGTGTTGTTAGGTATTCGAGCCAGCCTCAGAGATGACACCTCAGCCAGCATCGCCGAAGCATTGTACGGATATCCCATCAGACTACCCGGTGAATTTCTTGAAGAAACAGCGTATTCGATCCTCATGCTTCTCTCCTCGAGTTGAAGGAAAAGCTAGCAAGATTGAGACCAGCTGAATCCCGCAGATCAAATAGGAAGACTTTCGTCCATCATGAACTTAATAAATGCACGCACGTTTTTGTCAGGGAAGACTGCGTTAAACGTCCCTTAGTGCCACCTTATTCAGGAACATATAAAGTTCTTAAAAGACAGGGGAAATTCTTTTCAGTACAATTACCTGGTCGTAAAGTAAATGTATCTCTGGACCGACTGAAACCTGCCTTTCTACTAACAGATTCACCTGAAGAACTGAAACCAGTTTTGAAACCATCCAATCCTGCAGCGAATAAACAGCCTACAGTATCACAGGATCACAAATCTGATAATCATATGCCACAAGAAGCTTACAGAACCCGTTCTGGACGTTTAGCCAAACCTAAGGTGACCTTTTGTGACTCCGTCATCTAGGAGGGCAGCCCTGTAGCTACACAATTTTCTACGGCAGGGTAAATTGTAACCTATTGTAACCTGACACTATTGCACAATTTTTATTTGCCGCTAATAATTTGCGAATCGATAATTGAATTACACACTTTTTCGGCACACTTAATCCAATTATCGATTTGCATTACCAGTATTCCCGGGGAAAATTCACTAGTGCAACACACATATGCTTTCTCTCCAAAGTTTTCCGAATTTTATCAGTCAGAATCTAATGGACCACTGCGTACAGTTCCCGATAGTGTCACTCAATTATTCCGGTAATCAATAGTCCTTCATCCAGCTGCATTCACATCATTTCGTCAAAAAAAGAGCAGTAAGTCATACCATACATATAGACATGCGCGCCACAGAAAAATCTTCGGCGGCGAGCCGCCGATGATTTTTAACCGGCGGCGGCGGCGCATACCGGCGCGCCGATGCTCGCGAGATTTTTGTATCATGGGCGTACGCAGGCAAAGGCAGCTGCCCCCTCTACAAATTTTGAGAAACAAAAACAACCAATAAATAAATTCGTATTCATTTAATCTCTATATATATAAGAGGCTTTGTCCTGACTGACAGAATCAACGCAGAGCAAAAACTACTAATGATAGAAACTTGAAGTTCGGAATTTAGACTTTAAACGCGATGTAGGTAACCACTAAGAAAGGAATTTCAAAAATGTAACCCCTAAGGGGCTTAAATGGCGAAATTGTCGTTTAACTCTAACGGAAATCTATTGTTGAGATTTTAAACCATATGTTTTTTATTTGAATATCGATTTAACGTTACAATAGTATTGAAATAGATATTCACATAAAATATGGCTACTGATTATTTAAATATTAGTGGTAATCAAATTATGCACACTGTGATTGTGTGGATGGTGCGTGTTTATTTCGATCTCTTTTCCATATATTTCTCCATATATATATACTTCTCCATATATATATATATATATATATATATATATATATACTCCATATATACATACTTCTCCATGTATAAGAGGCTTTGTCCTGACTGACAGAATCAACGCAGAGCAAAAACTACTTATGATTAGAAACTTCGGAATTTAGATTTTAAAAGCGATGTAGGTAACCACTAAGAAAGGAATATCAAAAATGTAACCCCTAAGAATATCTAAAATGTAAATGGCGAAATTGTCGTTTAACTCTAACGGACATCTATTTTCGAACTTCGTCTATTTTCCTAATCTAATTAGGACTCATTTTAAAGAATTTTATTCTTTCGACGAGTTTAACTCGAAAGGTTTTACAGCCGAAAAATGAAGCGTTCACGACGAGTAAGACATTTTTGGTTTCGGCGGTTTTAGTGAACTCTCTCCATTGCGCGTCTCCGTCTCTTCTACCGAGCCGGCAGCTTCCCCCTCCAACATTCCACCTACCGGAAGCTCAAATTCTACTAAATCTCCTAAAAATCAGTTAACATATTATATTAGATCAATACCAAGATAATGGTCACAGAATTGATTTTAAAGGCTCGCGGGCGAAGCCGCGACGGGGATTGCTAGTATATTTATAAAGCATTACATAAACACTTATTATAACATTTAAATATCAGTAAGTTTTATTTTGACAATTAAGTGAGCCTTACAAGGTCAGAATACCTCGACCCTTTCGAAAATTTTATCACCCTGCCCCCCCCCCCAGAGGAAATCCTGCGGACGCACCTGGGAGTACTCGTTTATTATTTTATTTGTTGAATTGGATTGTTAATGTTAAGACCGTACATTAAAGGAGTTTCACTTGTAAAAAACATACTTTACAGTCTTGTGACACAGATAACTAGTTTTTGAAATGAAAACAGATAAGCTGAATGGGGTTAAAGGTCATTGTTTACTTATAACAAGTTCTTATCTCTCTAATTCCACCTTTCAATTCAGGTCAGTTTCTTTCCGACTGTTGTGAGTTATTGGTCGATTTAAAAATGTCTAATTTTGAGCACCGTGCAGTGATAAAATATTTTGTAAAAAATGGGATGGGGTCGAAGGAAATATTTGAAGACATATTTGCAACTTTGTGGGACTCTGCCCCATCGTATGCCACTATCAAAAGGTGGACCGCACTCTTCAAAGCTGGCCGAGGAAACCTCGAAGATGATGACCGATCTGGGCAACGTTAGTCTCAGAAGGAGTTTTGCTGGTCGATTTTCTGCAGCATGGCATGACAATAACAGGGCAATACTATGCAGACCTTCTCGTGAAACTGCGAGAGGCCATCAAAGAGAAACGTCGAGGAAAGATCACCAAAGGTGTGCTGCTACTGCAGGACAACACTCCCCTCCATAAATCAAGAGTTACCACGGAGACGGCCAAGCTGCTCCCGCACCCACCCTACTCGCCAGACCTGGCCCCCTCAGAGTTCTACCTCTTCCCAATATGAAAAAACATTTGTGTGGGAAAGTGTTTTCGTCAGACGATGAGGTGATCTCAGCTCTCAAAGTCGTTTAGGAAGGTTTCGAAAAAAAAAATTTTGGCCGGGTTACAGATGTTAGGGAAGCGGTGGAATAAGTGCGTTGCTGTTGTGGGGGACTATATTGAAAAATAAAAATATGTAAGTTGAAAATATATTTTTATATATATGTATATCAGGCTTAGAACTTTCTTTACCCCCCTCGTACTTCTAAAGATCCATCGTGTTCCTTCAGTGATCAGTTGACTTGAAAGTTGAATAGGATCTCAAAGAGGAGGGATTTGAAAGTGGAAGTTAATAGAGCGTGTCGGATAAAGGAGGGAATAGAGTTCCAGAGGGATGTTGCTTGCATTATGAAGGATTTGTTCATGTATAAGTTCGATGGGGTGGAGGATATATATCGGACGTACGGGATCTGGTTTGGCGGGATTGGATGGAGGATTTAAATTGTAGGCTCTGCAAGATATAGGAGGGTCGTTGAGTTCTGATGGTCTAGTATAAGAAGAAATCAAGTAGATACCGACAGCGGTAGGACTGGCAGAGCCACTTCATCTCGGCATAGTACTGGGTTATATGCGTATCTCTTGGGATCCTAAAGACAAAACGTATTGAATATTTCATTAGGCGTTTAAGTTTGGCTTCGAGTAACTCAGACAGTCCGCTGTACCCCATACAGCCGTAGTCAAAGTGGGGAGAGATGAGAGAGGACGGTTGAACTGTTTCCGGATAGAGATAGTGTGACGGGAAATTTGTGAGATATGTGGTTTCCAAGAGGGGGATTGGTCGAAGGTAACGCCAAGGTTTTTGACAGAATTGTGGAATGAGATAGATGAGTTGTTTAGGACTAGATTCGGAGCGACAGGAGTTGATTTGAGGAGAAAGGGAGATCCAATCAAGGTGGCTTTCGTCTGCTTCGCGTTCAGAGTAAATTCGTTGAGGTTTGCACATATTCTGTCGATATCTTCCTATAATTTTAGGATATCGTCGGAGGAATCAGCGGGGCAAAGGAGAGAATTAGCTGGCCGTCATCGGCATACAGATGGTATTGACAGCGATGGGTGGAGGATGGAAGTTCATTGATACAGATAGAAAAAAGCGTGGGGGACAAAGAGGAACACCTTTAGATTGGAGATGTTAGAGACAAATTGAGTGCATTAGCTGAAAATGGAATTGATTGGTTTTGATTGGACAGTTTGAATTGATTGAATTGATTGGACAGTTTGCTGAGAATTACCTATTATGCTTTGGAGTCGGGGGTACTGGATAAGGATTGCTGGAAGTAGTTGGATTTGGCCAGGTATATTAAGGATTGAGTGCTATTTCGGAGGAGCTTGATGGTAATCTTCAGAAAGTCAGGTGTCCTAAAATCTTCTTCTAGCTGCGTCTCTAAGTTTCATAAAATTCCTTAGCGTAGGTGTTATCCAGGATGCTCTAGGATGCTTAACTGGAATCAAAGTTTCGAAAGGATTTAGTTGTGGGAGAATAAAGCAGGAGGGGAAGGTTATATAATTGTATGAGGTCGTGGGAAGACTGTAAAGGAACCTGATGCTGTGATAAGACGAGGAGTTTTTTAGGGAATCGAGATCATAAAAGACAAGCCAAGTGATGGAATGCTGGGTGTTAAGAGTCGGATCGTAAGGGACTATAAATAAATAAAGGGAATAGAGGGTATTTGAAAGATAGGCTTGGTTAGGAGAAGGTATCTGGAGATTGTTGTTGAGGTCTCCGGAGAGAACAATGTTGGAATATGAAGGGATCGTGTTGTAATGGATGGCTTCCAATGTTTCATCAAAGGTAACTTTCAGAGGCAGGTAGATGAGACCAAAGAGTACGGATGTGGGAAGGTGGATATTTCAGCAAACAGGTATTCAATGGGCGGGGAAAGGGAAGTGGGGGAAAGAAGGGAAGTGGTTAAATGGTGGAGTATTATAGGATTCATCTGAAACTTACTGGGTCACTGAGATGGAATACAACTGCACTGATAAAATAGAAAGATTGTTCAAGTAGAAAGCATAATAAGTGGTAACAGTCGTTAAAAAATTAATAATAAATAAAATCAAAGTTTTACTATATTTTGAGGGGGAAAATGAATGAAGATAAAAAAAATAATGGAATTCTTTATCAGTCCTTTAAACAATAACAAGGACTGGTAATAATTCGATTAGGGTAATTATACCGCAGACAAATAGAAACAACTGGTTGCAACCAATTCTTGCTGGTACGATGCGGCGGTCGAGGAATGACTTGATATGTTCTAACAACGTTTCATATCCGCTGATCAATTTTTCTCGTAGCTTTATGAAGGTCTGCAAATAGGCCTTAAAGAAAAACTCTGTTGCCAATAATATCAACGCCAAGCACAAAAACACCCTGCTCTGAGAGTGTTGTACATGCGGCGCGCCACCTTCATCGGCGGCGGCTCGGCGCAGTTAAAATCATCCGGCGGCGGCGGCGCGGCGCGGCGGCGCGCACGTCTACATACATATTGCAATAGACTAACCAGCCATTACCTTGTCTACTGTTCACCGCTACATCTAACATCAAGCTCCAAAGAGGTCGGAGCCAACGAGTGCGTTTAATTCAATTTAATTTCTTTTACAAGTTGACTTTTATTTATTCTCAGAGTATTACTTTATGTTGTTTAATTATTTTCATTCAAGTTTTTATGTATTGTCTGTTTTATTTATTTGAAGAAATATATCTATATATTTTTACAGAACACGCAAAATGTTTGTTAAGTACCGAAAATCACCCATATTTACATCCACATTACTTAACAATTCTAATTTACCTGATCAACGAAGTCATTAAGGTTACCGTAATCAGCCGCAACACTCTAATTGGCAACAGCCTAGAACACCGTTCCCTTCTCAACCGTTTAATCCCAATTCTCAAAACCCAGTTTCAATGAGAACGGTTTGCAGTAATAATGTCCACCATATGGAGGACGAAAATGAACAATTGAAACAAAGAGTCGCGGAGCTAGAAAAAACATTTCATAATTTTTTATGCTCCGACAAGCTGGAAACTGGCCCCGACATCTCCTCAAGCACATAAACGGACTTACTACATTCACAGACAAATTAGGCAGCAACTGGCTTATTGACACCGGATCTGAAATCAACTATATTAATCCAAGTTCCTTACCGGAAGGAATCGAAATTTAATTAATTCATCCGGAACAGTTCATTGTGACTACTCCTACCGGCAGCAAAATTGGCAATGGTTTTGTACTATTGGACCTCGCCCCGCGTTTATGACTAGACCATGAACTATTAATTGAATTTAAAATATTTCATGTTAGTGATAAATTTGATTTATTATTAGGTGAAGAAGTAGAAATAGAACTTAAAATTAAGATTAAAATAAAAGATTTAAAAATACATAATATTACAATTAGAAATGGTAAAATAGTAGATAATCATAAATTGAATATAATTAAACATTAGAAAAAACTTCACGAATTAATTAGGCACGATCACATAGATGCCAAAACAAAAGAAAAATTATTCGTTACCTTAATGAAATACCCTGAAATCATCAAAACTGAAGATGATATTTTACAAAGTACCGACTTCTTTAAACATTCGATCCGCTTAAAAACTGAAAAACCAATATTTACTAGAAATTATAGGTTCCTTCAACATTTTCAAAAGGATGTAAACTTGGAAATTGAAAGATTATTAAAAAACGGAAATTTAAGAGAAAGTAACTCTCCTTACAACAGCCCTATTTGGGTAGTACCAAAAAAACCTGACGCAAGCGGTGTTAAAAAATTTCGGATAGTCATTGATTATCGGAAACTAAACGCAGAAACTATTCCAGATACATTCCCTTTGCCCAACATTGACGATTTATTAAACAAATTGTGCAATTCCAAAATTTTTACAACCATTGATTTAGCCTCAGGCTTCGATCAGATCGAGATGGAACCAGATTCTATAGAAAAAACAGTATTTTCAACAGTTTCCGGTCATTACGAGTTCCTTCGTATGCCATTTGGTCTGTGTAATGCTCCCCCCACCTTCCAAAGAGCAATGAATGCTATACTTGCTAATGTCCCTTATACCTTAGTATATATGGATGATATTATAGTCTATTCCGAAAACATCCAAGACCACCGAAAAGGCCTTAAAACCGTTTTTTCTAAATTAAGAACCCACAAATTTTCCGCTTGAGGAAAGCGGAGAAGTCGAGGCCAACAGAGTAGATAGCATAAGCAATATCGCTACTCAGCACTCCCAAGACTCCAATCACGAGCAAATATTAATCGCTGACGAAAATAAGCCTATCAATATAGAAAAATATCAAATATTTGTACAAAGAGGCTCAGGTAAAACAATCATAACAAGACCGTTTGAAATATTTAGATATTTAATGGAATCCGCGTATCCTTGGAAACATGATATAGAAGAAAAACTGTTAGAATTACTCAAGCCCAACACAGTGTTAGGAGTTTATTGTGAACCTAATGTTGAAACCGTTAAGAACGAATTTGAAGGAATTTTCAAAAACGTTTCGGAAATTATTGAAACTAAATTTCCAACTGTAAAAATCAAAAGATACAATCAAAAAGTAATAGATGTAGAGAAAAACGAACAACAAGAATTAATTGATAATTACCATATAGGCAAATCATTCCACAGAGGTATCCTTGAAACATATGAAATAATTAAGAGAAATTATTACTTCCCAAAAATGAAGGGAGAAATAACTGAATTCATTAATAACTGTTCTGTATGCCGAAAAACAAAATATGAAAGAAAGCCAGTTAAAACCAAATATCCGATCACCCCCACTCCAATCAGGTCTTTTGAAAAATTAATGATTGACACCCTACATTACGAACGGCTTTTTATAATAACCATAATTAATACATTTAAAAAAAAACTATTTGCTAGAGTTGTTAAAGCATGTAATGCCACAAATCTTCGAAGTACTATCAGAATACCTGTCACTGTTCCCTAACCCAATTAGAATCAAAATGGATTGTGGAAAAGAGTACAAAAATAATTTAATCCAAAATTTCTTAGAAAGCTTAGGAATAGAACCTTATTACATGACCCCCAATCACCTTTATTCACTAGGATTGTTAAATAGAGCCCATTCAACCCTGATAGAAATTTTGAGTACACCTGGACGAACTTTATAACATATTAAATTATATCACAATACTCGTATTAGATATTTAAAACTCTTTGGAAACATGCAGATTAGGAATACCACGCTCTAACATAATCAAAAACACAGATCTGAATGACACAAACCTAATTTCCCAAGATCTGGAACAATTTGGCTTACAAGCAAGATTTCGTGTATAATTAAAGATAAAATCATTCATTATATCATCTCTTTACCGGTTGAAACTCAAACTTTAAGTGCCCTATACTTCCTATCAATACCAGTAATTCACAATAACGAGACCATTATAACTATTGCTAGAAATGGTATAATTTTGTATAATATATCAGAAACATTTGTAGGAAATTGTATATATGCTAAGAATAATTATTATTGCACTAACCTTAGGACTTTAAGTGACAAATGTACAAACTATGCTATACATAGTGATTTAAAATATTGTATTACTACTAACCTTATTGATACTAATCCTTTTATAAAATAGATTGAGCTAATAGATACCTATGTAACATTTAGAATTAAGAACATTATCATAAGGACTACTGAATTCCACCCCTTGTCTTTACCTTAATCTGCTGTTATCAAACTAGATAGTAATGAAACAATTGTTAATCAAACCAGAAATTCATACATAGATGTAGACACTCTCTCTTTTAATCATCAGGTTGTAACATACAAGAAACTTAATGTAACCCTAGAAACATTACATGAACCCATAGAAAATAAGGATGTTTTTGAGGAATTGGATACCGTAGATCATAACATAATACTCTCATTTCCTATTGTCTTAGCTAGTATTATAGCATATTTGTTGATTATTCATTTCTTTTCAGTATATTTTAAAATCTCAAAGTTATGTCATCAGAAATCTAAATCACCATCTCCAGAACCAGCAGCTTTATCTTCATTTAAACCTTGGGAAAATCCTGTATTAAACATTTTCTCACTGAGCTCGAAATTTTCAGAAGGGAGGAGTTATGGACACTGTTGTGTTAATAAATACACCTTATTTATTAACTTGTTTATTAAATAAGCACAACTATCAGTTGTGTGTTGACAGTGGTATAGTGCGCATCAACTAATCCTCTGGAGCTCACCGCTACTATCAGGCCAGATCTTTTCATAAATTAGTTTATTTTCTTTTTCTTTTTTATACAGATTTTTTTATTTTTTATATAGAATTTATTTATTAAGACATAAATAAAATTATCTTTAACCATGGGAGAAAGCAGCCAGGGGACTGACCCCCCGGATAAATACTCAAACAAGCCGCCAACACGGCAACAGGGCAATTTTAAATATCTACAACATTTCAAAGGACCTTTTACTGTAATTGTAGAGAGGTCCGTAGAGGAAAACTTACCATGTTTCCATGATATGAAGATAGGAAAAGTTTTAGGATTAAATAACTCACAGGTTTTCTCTATTAAAAAAAAAATAGGCAACAAATTGAAATAAATTTTAAAACAAGCGAACAGGCGAACCGATTCTTACAAAATCCATTTCTAGAAAGTAACAAATTAAAAGCTTATATTCCTAATAGTTTAGTACTAAAATATGGTGTAATTAGAGATGTGCATCCTTCTCTCTCCGAGGAAGAAATTCTGAATGAAATTAATTCTAATGAAAAAATTGTAAAAGTTCGCCGATTTTATAGAAAAATTCGAGATTCGGACGAAAATATTTCTTCTATTGCTACCGGCACGATTCAAATTGTTTTCCATGCTCAAAGGTTGCCCGATAATATCATTTTAAATTTAGCCCCAAGAAAGGTCCAGCCATACGTATTTAAGCAACTTTTTTGCGTAAAATGCCTGAGATATAAAAGAAAAATGTCGTGGTAAAGACAGATGTATAAAATGTGGTTCGAATGACCACATTTCAGAGGCATGCGTTAACACGATCAGATGTATATTCTGCAAAAACGCTCACCTACCGACAAATAAAGAATGTCCTGAAGCAATTCGGCAAAATAAAATAAAAGAGGCCATGGCCCTAAAACCACTTAGTTACAAGGAAGCTAATAATTTATTCCCCATACCTACCTACAATAAATTCTCGTTATTAGATTTCCCTCAATTATCAACAGCTAATGATTTCACTGAAAATAATTTTATACCGTTTAGAACAAATATTATAAAAAATCCGGGAAAAAAAATTTCATTTCAATTTAATAAAGACAATGTAAAACGACCGAGGCTTAACGATAACCCAGTAGAGTATCAAAACACAAACAATGAAGGTCCTTCAAACAAAACATCTTCAATTACTCCTCTTATCACAAACAATCCCCACAGAGTCGACTCTGATTCAAAATACGTAAATATGCTCAATTCTTTAATTAATAAAATTAAAACATTGAATAACGAGCAGGAAACGGTAAATATAATAGGTCAAACCTTTTACAATTTCGTTCAAGAGAACAATTCAATTATAAGATCCATCTCGGAGTTAACAAAATCAGATAGCATGTCTATTGATTAGCTATTATAATTAAAACTAATAATAATAACTTATAAGCTATCCATAAATAAAACCACTATCAATGCCATGAACATTTATACAAATATATATAATTTTATTTTAAGGACAATAGGTACCAATATATTTAATGTGTGTTTATAAATATATGTTCCCTTTTTTTTTTTTTTTTTTTTTTTTTTTTTTTTTTTTTTTTTTTTTTTTTTTTTTTTCCCTCTCTCTATTCATTTATATTTACTTATCTAATCATTACGTTATTTATTCCTATAAAGTTATTTCTCTAACCTCTCTCTATTATATTTCTAAATGGGGGAAAATAAGAAAAAAATCAATTTATTAAAAACAGATCTTAAAATCCTTCAACACAATTGCAGAAGCATAAATAATAAATTTTCCGAGATGGTAAACTACCTTAATATTAACAAAATTCACATAGCCTTACTACAAGAAACCTGGTTTAATAATAAAAGGAACTATCATACACAGAACTTCAATATAATAAAAAAAAATAGGCGTGACAGGTATGGGGGAGTGGGCATATTTATCCATAATTCTCTGCTTTATGAAATCATTGAGCTACCTAATTTGGGATCAATAGAAGCAGTCGGGGTAAAACTTCTTAACACTACACCTTCTATCATCCTAGTCTCTGTCTATATCCCTCCAGATAATAGAAGGCGGCCATCACCTCAGAACCTTCAAAAGCTGTTCGATCTTCAAACTAACTTTCCAAATTGTAGTTTACTCTTAGGGGGTGACTTTAATACGCACTCCTCATTCTTTGGTAGCAATGAGTACGATACTCTTAGAGGGGACGACTTAATTATGGTATTACAGAACAGCCAGTTATTTCTATTAAATGAAACAGGAAGAATCACTAAATTAGGGACATCTTTATCCAGACCTTCAATATTAGACCTTACTTTCGCAACTGCCGACATTTACCATAAAATAACCTGGACTACAACTCCAGAAACACTAGGGAGCGATCATTTACAGATAATTATTGAAATAAAAAACTGTAAAACTCACACACAGCATAAATACAAACCTAAACGAAATTTCAAAAGGCTGAACAAAAAAGTATTTACTCAAACCCTCCTTGAGATCGAAAAACCAAATCAAAAATATAATATAACAGATCTGACTCATATGATAAACTTAGCGGAAGAAAAATCAATTCCTCGGAAAAATTCTGAATATAACAATAAATTCGTTCCTAAATGCTGGTGGAATGAGGACATCCGTAGGTCTTATGGGGAAAAGAAAAATGCTATAAAACAATATTTAAATAACATGACTATTGAAAACTACAAAATCATGAGAACTAAAATTAATAAAACTAAATCTCTCATCAAAAAAGCAAAAAATGAAACTTGGAAGCGTTACATTGAAAGCATCAACCCGAAAGAAACCGGTTCTATGTGGAACAAAATCAAAACTCTCCGTGGAAAAAGGGCAAAAATGCAAAACATAGTATTAACTAGTCGATCATCTGCAATATCCTTTCTTGAACAATTATCAAACATTTTCGTTCCGAGACAACCACTGCTCCATGCTCCAATACCACAGGCCGCCCACCTACTGGACTCACCCTTCCGTTTTACAGAACTCGAAGCGGCACTTAAAGGAAAGACTGGAACTGCCCCGGGCATCGCTGAAATTAACTACGTCATGATAAGCCTTTTGCCTGATTCTTTTAAACAAAGCCTACTATTGGTTTTCAATGAACTATGGGAGGTAGCTAGGGTCCCCCCTGACTGGCGAAAAATCCTCATATTTCCAATACCAAAACCCGGAAAAGATCCACTAGATATAACTTCATACCGGCCCATCGCGCTAATCTCCTGCCTCGCCAAAATATTCAATAAAATCGTCAAAATGCGATTGGAATGGTTTATTGAATCTGAGAACATCTTAAGCCCTTTTTGTATTGGCTTTTGGAAAAATAGGTCCACCGCTGATGCCATATTGCTTTTGACAAATGACATATACAAAGCCTACAAAGAGAAAAAAGTCCTTGTCGCATTAAAAATAGACCTTGAAAAAGCATATGACCAAGTAAAAATACAAATTCTTTTAGCTAAACTAAAAATTCTAAAAGTCCCCGTAAAACTCACCCAATGGATTATAAATTATTTATCTTATCGGACATACTACTTGGATAGCTGGGAAGGTCAAGTAGTTTTTGATACATACAATGGGCTTCCACAGGGAGATACCCTCAGTCCAACCCTTTTCAATCTGTATACGGAACATATCACAAATTGCGGGATTGATAAATGTAAAATTATTCAATTTGCAGACGATTTCTTGATTTACACCGTAGTAAAATCTGCAGAGGAAGGTAAAGATATTATAGACAAAGCTCTGGACACCATATCAAAAAAGTTTTCAGATATTAACCTCAAAGTTAACCCCAATAAATGTAGTATAACTCCTTTTACAAGAAAAAGAAATATTAATATAGCAGATTTTGCGATTTCTAACGAAAGAAAAAAAATTAAATGTGAAGAACATTTAAAATTATACTTTAAACAACATCTAAAAAATGTTTATATCAAATCTGTTCATAATCAAAACGTTATAAAATCCTTAGCCGGTGTTTCTTGGGGGTCCCACCCATACAACATGATTGTGCTATACAAATCTATTGTAAGATCAATATTCGACTATTGTTGCGTCATATACAAGGAGACGAAATCTCCTCTCATTCGTAAACTAAATACTGTTCAGAACTCGGCTATTAGGATATGTCTGGGTGCCTTCAAAACGTCCCCCGTAAATGCACTACAAGCCTCAGCCGGAGAAATGCCTTTACAATTGAGGAGAACATGGTTGACAAAAAAATATATCCTCAAAGTATGGTCCTACGATAAACACCCTGTTGGTAAAGAAATTAGAACTGGTAATGTTTTCTGCCCCCAACTAGCGGAAATCATCAACGAGCTGCAACCTCTTCTCAAATCATTACATACTTCCGATGCTCCTCTGGAATACACTATCCCTTTGCCCAAATCGTTTTTAAAAATCCATAGTAGCTCCCATCTATCTGGCAAAGTTGAAAAGAAAAGTTTTTACCCTCCAACCTCTTTGAAACAACTAGCACTCAGCACAATTACAGAACGATACCCAGATCACATACAAGTTTATACTGACGCATCAAAAACTAAAAACCGAACCTCCATAGCTGTATTTGATCCACAAAAGAACCATAAATTATCTTTATCAGTGCCAGCAAAATTCAGCATATTCAGCGCTGAACTTTTTGCCATTCTAAATGCCATAACATACGCTGAAAAAACATATTTCATGAACAAAATAGTTATTTTAACAGATTCAGCAGCTTCGTGTCAACACCTCGAATTTTTCCACCTAAAAAAATCTCAAACATATATTTCCTATAAAATTATTTCTACGTTACAAAATGCCAATAACCACTACTATTTCCAATGGGTTCCGGGTCACGTGGGCTTATCGGGAAATGAGCAGGCAGACAAAGCAGCCAATCAAAATCAGACTCACCAAGATAACGCCAAAATCCCATTATTTGACATTACCAGAGTAGTGAGAGGAACAATATTGAAAGACTGGCAGCAATTTTACGAGTGGCAATGTTCCTCGAAAGGTAAGGACCACTACGACGTGCACCAGAAGGTAACTCTTATTCCATGGTTCTCGACTCTTAAATATCATGCCAACCGTCAAAATTTAGTTAAGCTGACGAGATTAAGAATAAATCATGGCAGAACGAACAAGTTCTTAAAGTTAATGGGACTGGTTAATAGCGGTGATTGCCCTACATGCCTATGCCCTGAAGATCCTAGACACATTGTGTTCAAATGTAAAATATTTGAAAAACAGAGGATAATTAGCCTGGGATCGCGGATCATAGATGATGGTGAGGAAATGCTACGATCAATAAATAAAGACACAGCCCGTAAACTGATTAACTTTCTGAACGAAATAAACTTACCGATGTAAACACATATGGTCATTAAGACATCACCCCTTTTTTTCATTTTCATTTTATCTAAAAAAAAAACTGCTACCATAATTACTCAGTAATACCTTTTTTGTAGGTTATTTTAATTAGGTTTTTAAAATCTGAAGGAACAGTTTGGCGAAATAGGATTTGTCAACAAATCTTGGTGCCAAAAAAAAAAAAAAAAAAAAAAAAAAAAAAAAAAAAAAAAAAAAAAAAAGCACAACTATATACATGATAGGCTTACAACAATGAAACCTCCCCTAACTCCCGCCAGCTGTCCTCTTTCTCACAGGTTTACCACTATACACCACATCTCCCTTTCTTTATTAACAAACAATCTTACTTTAAACATTAACAACTTTATATAAAGTAATTGAATTTACTTTTACTGAGTTCAGTTACACATAATAAACACTATCACTATATCTTGCCGGTGGTTTTATCTTTCTGCCTCTTCTTGAGATTTTTATCCACTCTTCGCCTCCTTCTGCTTCCTTTGGGCTATCTAAACAATCTTGCTTTACCTCCTCCCTCTCCTCTTGGTCACTATACTGATTCCGCTCTTCTGGTTTCTTTAACTGGTCCGCCAACTGATCTTCATCTTCCCTGGGAATAACCAAAATATCTTTTCTATTTCGCCTAACTTCCCCCTTATCAGTCGATACTATGTACGATCTAGGGAAGTGTGATTTGCTTTTTACTTGGCCGTATCTTCTTAAATCTTTTATCCAAACTTTATCTGCTTGACCCAATGGTTTCAACTCTTTAACTCTATGATGACTATCAAAATTTTTCTTGTACCTTGTTTTTATTCTCTCATCACTTTCCCGAAATTCTTCATATCTACTCGCAGACAGTTTTTCATAATCACGTGTAGACGGTAAACAAGACCGCAGCTTTCTCCCATATAACAACTCCGCCGGTGATAACCCTGACTCTAATGAGGTATTTCTATATTCTAGCAGACCTAGATTGACATCTTTACATTTCAAGAGTATATTTTTAGCTGTCTGCACAGCTCGTTCTGCACTACCATTAGATTGTGCAAAGGTAGGACTTGATATTTCATGTTCAATACCCCAATCCAATAAAAATTCTGAAAACATTTGCGATGTAAACTTTGTTCCTCCATCTGATCTAATACTTCGTGGTACACCATGCCTACTGAAAATATTTTTTAATCTGGCTATGACCGCTTCTGATGTCAGTGCATCCAATCTCACTAACTCCAAAAAGCGTGAATAATAATCCTGAATGACTACAAACCAGGATCCTTTACATTTAAGTAGATCCACTGAGACTTTTTCCCAGGGGTGTTGTGGAAGACTTGATGGTAAAAGAGGTTCACTGAAGTTTTTTGCTTGCTCTAGACACTCCTTACACCACATGACCATGTTCTTAATATCCGAGGAGCATCCAGGCCACCAAACCGATTCCTGAGCCCTCCTACGATACTTGACAATACCTTGATGACCACCATGAATTCTCTCCAATATGTCCTTTCTTAATTTCTTTGGAATGAGCATTCTTACTCCTCTCAATATTAGTCCATTCTGAATATTCAATTCCCCTCTGTATTTTCAATAAGGCGAATTAACTGACCATTTATCGCTTAGGATACACTCTTTTATTCGTACACACTCTTCATCTTTCTCCTGTGCCTCTTTAATTTCTTTTAACCTTCTATCTGTGCAGGGTAAAGCAGTTATTAAAGCGTCTACAAATAAATCATGCTCTATGTTGTTGTCTTCTTTGGCCTTTTCTACCGGACTACGTGACAACATATCAGCTGTAAACAGTTGCTTTCCTGGAACGTACCTGATTTTGTACTGAAATTTAACAGCCTCATTCTAAGCATGGAAGCATCTGCCGAGACCCTTGTTGCCACATTTCTCTGGTATGGGGCTAACACTGGTGCTGACGTCAACTCTTTTTTTTAACTCATCCCATGCCAACTGTTGCGGTGCATCCCAGGTCCACTCCATATCTTTTTTTAATAAGATTCTCAATTGTGCTGTTTTTTCTGCCAGCTGTGGAACAAATTTCATTAAATAATTTACCATCCCCAGGAATTGACGCAACATTGTGAAGTTTGTGGGAGCAATCATTTCCACAATTGCCTTGACCTTACTTGGATCAGGCCTTATACCATTCCCAATCAAATGACCTATGAATTTCACTTCTCGCACCTTTATGTGACACTTCTCTTTATTTAACGTGACCCCAAATTGCCGCAAGCGCTGTAAAACTTTAACCAACCTGGTATCATGTTCCTCCTCTGATTTTCCTACTACCAGTATGTCGTCTGCTTGATTAATTACTCCTTCTAATCCACTCAGAATCATACAAATTCTTTTTTGATATACTTCCGGGCCTGTACTTATTCCAAAGGGTAATCTTTTAAAGAAGAACCGACCGAATGGTGTTATAAAGGTGGTAACCTTGTAACTATCTGGGTGTAATGGAACTTGCCAGAATCCATTTGACGCATCTAACAAACTGAACACTTGTCCATCTTCCACCTTTGCCAGTGACTCCTCCGCCGATGGTAACTGCCATTTCTCCCTGAGAATACTCTTATTTAATTGGGTATAATCCACACAAATTCTGACTCTTCCATCTTTTTTTGGTACCACCACAATTGGGGCACACCACTCTGTCGGCTCCACAATTTCTTCTATAATTCCTTTGCGCTGCATGCTCATCAGTTCCTGCTGTACAGCAGATCTAAGTGACAAAGCTACTCGCCTCGTAGCACCAACTGCAAATGGATGAGCCTGTTTGCTCAACATTATTTTATAACTCCCCTTTCATAGCTCCTAATGCCTTGTCATCAAACACATCCGAATACTCACTAATACACAGTTCTGCTAAATTTAACTGAATTAATTGCAAGTTAGATATTGCTCTCCTACCTAACAAGGGAAGTGGTTGATCAGGCACAACAAAGATTTCCTCTTGAGTCACTCTACCTACATATATCCTATATCTCCTATCCTCGATATCCTACATCGACTGTCACCCAACCATCAGTTCTTAAAATTTGGTGACCTGCACCCATTAGTACTTTATTTGTTGGTTTACATTGTAACCCTAATTAACAACACAAATCTCTGCTAATGAGGGACACATCTGCACCTGTATCTATCTTAAACAAAACTTTCCTGCCGTTTACTTCGGCGGGATGACGGTTTACGGAACCGTCATCTAGGTATCTAGGTATCTGATTTACCTCTCCTAGATACTCACTATTTTTCTCTTTGACCTCCTGAACTTTATTAATTGAACCTTCTCGCACTTTTGTGCATACTCTTCCAAAATGTTCTTTCATACCACATGAGTAACACTTAGCTTCTTTTGCTGGACATTTCCCAGAAGCATGCACACCACCACACCTAAAGCAACTTATTTTATCAGTCTTCTTTGCCAGCGGCTTAACTGAACCGGTTTTACATTTATCAATTAATTTGCTACTTATTGCATCTACATAATCTGATTGGTCTCTCACCACTTTTTGCTGCCATTGCAAGCTTTTTGCTTGACGAGCCTTATTTATAGCTTTATTCAAGTCTAAATTTTCATCCATTTACATGGCTCCCATGCTTGATCTTGGACTCCGATAACTATTAAATCTCTTATAAGCTCTTCTTTCAGATTTCCAAATTTACATGTATCGGCTAATTCATGTAAATCATGAATGAACACGTCTACTGGTTCACCCACAGATTGCCTACGTTTTAAAAACTTGGTCCTTTCAAACACAATATTAGTCTTATGTCCTAAATAGGCAGCAAATTTATCTCATACCTTTTCATATGACTTTGAATCCTCTTCTGAGAGCTGAAATGAGCTTAGCAAGTCCTCACCTTCTTCACCCAAACAATACATAAAAAAATTGATCTGCATTTCGTTTGATTTTTCACTTAAGTTTGATGCTACACGATATCTCTCAAACCTTTTTATCCACTTGGGCCATTGTGAAGGTTCTTTGAAACAAAATGGTTCTGGAGCACTTAATTGGCACGAAAAATTATCCGACATCATGAACGACTGAACACCACTATCTCGTGTCGGGGTTTTATTCGTTTTGTTAACACTACCACTGTCCAGTATCGTTTCAAACTGTTTTTGACTCATTATTAACAACTGACACCATGTTGTGTTAATAAATACACCTTATTTATTAACTTGTTTATTAAATAAGCACAACTATATACATGATAGGCTTACAACAATGAAACCTCCCCTAACTCCCGCCAGCTGTCCTCTTTCTCACAGGTTTACCACTATATACCACAGACACTAAAAGACCCAAGTCAGCACATAGCAGACTCCCCCACCTAAGCCTGTATATATACCCCCTCAATTGTAACCCCATAGTCAGTAACGTTTTAGATGTCGTAATTAGTTACTTTCAGTAGTAGTAGTGTTAACCTAAGTGTACAAATGTTCATTGTATTCTTTTATTCAATAAAGTTTTTTTTAATCAATTTTTAAGAAGAAAATCTAAGTGGCGCCCGAACTTAGGGACCTGGCGGTTCTTCAAGATAGAATATTGAAGAAATATTCCAGTAGACCCGGTGAATGAGAAAAAAATATATAAATGAATGCCGCCTAATTTTAGTCAATAATTTGGCAAGGGATTTTAGTCTCCTTTCCGATGTACATTATTATTTTATTACGTAATCTTGTATTGATAGGCTAGGCGAAAGTAAGACCGCTAAATGGGTTTATTTCGGGGAAAATACCGTAAAACGGGGTGACATTCAGTAGTCATGGTGCCATTTACCATGGTGATTTATTTTTATATATGTTTGATTGTTATCATTTAGTTGAAACCTTGA
Source organism: Aelia acuminata (assembly GCA_911387785.2). Classification (NCBI taxonomy): domain Eukaryota; kingdom Metazoa; phylum Arthropoda; class Insecta; order Hemiptera; family Pentatomidae; genus Aelia; species Aelia acuminata. The sequence continues at coordinate 83,793,113 of OU426980.1, forward strand.
AATAAAGCACCATGATAAATGGAATGAAAGAAGTTATATGTGGCCAGTAGGTTGCAGCACATTACTGACCAACTGACAAGTACACTGAATCGCCTAACCTGATTCTTTTTAAGGAGGGAAATTCAAAAACTGTAGAAAAATAGGCTTGTCACAAAGTCACCCCATTAGTCACAATGTCACCCCGTTTTACCGTAATTCATCACTCGGTTTCGGTTATTGGGATTGAATCGATGACGGCGTTTATAATTCTGATTTTTTATTTCATAAAGAAGTGAGTTAAAGGAATCTTATCGAGAAGGCCTATAGTCACGGGTACGGAAGCAGGCCTCACAGCGACCAATTCCAAGAAGGGAGATACAAAAGAGTAAGAGAATCTAGTAGCCCAGTCAGCGTTAAAAAGTAGGTCAGTGGGTGAAATGCCTTATGCAACAAGGCATCTAGAGTAATTAATATTGAGGTAAATGGGTTATAAAGTCAAATAAAACTAGCAGAGTCGAGAAAAACTTCATTATAATTATAAAAGGACTCATAATATATATACATCACAAAACACAATCAGGCTTGGTTAAACTTCGTTGTAAAAACAGGGCAGGTTACAATCAGTGTTGCCAGTGTCAACCGAATTGAGAAAAATCTGGTGCGTGCTCGCAACACACAACTTTCACTTACCAACTTACTTAGATTAGAAATTATTGTGTTTTGTTAATTGCCACTTTCAAAGTTACACATTTTTCCACATTCATTTCTTATTTTTGTTTTCATTTGCTCAAAAAAAATAACTAATTTCTTTTATTATTAAATAAAAGTTTTTACTTGTGATAATTCGGCAATGCAAGCATAATACTCCAAGTCGTCTGATTTTATAATTCTCTATGTACTTGTTGAATATTTCATTTAGTTCCGATGAAACAAATAATTTTCAATAAATGAACAGAGCATCTTTAATTATAACGCTTAATGGTTTGTCATTAAAAGCGTACGGCGCATGCGTCAGCCTAAGGTGTTTTATGAGTTGACGGAATTTTTTTCTTTTTTTCTCTTGTATATGTTTACTTGATTATCTTCATATGTCATATTTAGCCATTTCTTATTTTTGGGCGCGATGAGAGACAGTTAATTTCTCAATATAAACTAAAACAAAGGTACTTTATAGGAAAACAAAAAAGGCCCCTTCCCTATTTAAGCCCCCTCAGAAAATTTTAATACTGATAAAACTTACCTGATATTATTGAACACCTAACTTTCATTAAACATGACGAATTTGATCAAAATCATTAAAGTCGTTTTTGAGATAATCGAAAAAAAAGGTAAAAATTGGAAAAAAAGTTAAGAAATAAAGTGCCCCCTCCGTTAAACCAATTTTGATGAAATGTTGGCTGTCACATCTTTGGCATATACATACGTCAAATACCAAGTTTGATCAAAATCTTTAAAGCCGTTTTTGAGTAAATAAAAAAAACACATAAAAATGATACAAAATTTATTAAGTAAAGTCCCCCTTCCGGTTGATCAATTTTGATGAAATTTTTACAGTCATATCTAGGGCATATTAATACATCAAATACTTAGTTTAATCAAAATCGTTAGAGCCGTTTTTGAGAAAATCGAAAAAACCTAAAAAGTTATTAAATAAAGTACCCCCACCCTTTGACCAATTTTGATGAAATTTTTGCTGTCACATCGCGGGCATATTCATACACTAAATACCCAATTTCAGGTTCGCACGGTTAATAGTTTTTGAGCTAGTCTGTTCACATACACAAACACACACACAAACACACACACACACACACACACACACACACACACACACACACACACACAGACCATTTCGCGGGAATTGGTTATTTCGACTCAGGGGACCCCAAAACGTGTATTTCCGTTGAAAACCGGAAGTCGAAATTTTTCACGATCGCAATACTTCCACTTACTATATATTTCATATATAGGTAAGTGAAAGTAAAAAAACTATAGATAATAAGCATAAATCTTTCAATAAATTGTAAAATTAAGAAAGTAAAATTAAGAATTAATAAAACGCAATAAACAATTTATCTCAACAATTAAGATTTTTGATTGTTTTTTATCGTTAGTTTAATGACTTATATTTTTCTAGTTCCTTAGTAGTGGAAATTGGAAATGTGCAGTAAAAGCAGAATTTGTAAGAAAAGTCTTAGAGTGTATTATTGATTAAATTTGTGTCAATTATCGTTGAAGATTAAATTTGGAGTAGCTGAACATCGGAATTTGATTTTGGTTTTTCATTAAGTACAGAAATAACTGTAAAGGAATTTCACTGCGTCTTATAGAAGTTGTGATGGTTCTTAAGGGAAAATTAAATAGGACGGTCGGCATCCCACACCCCTTTGAAGTTCAAAGAGGAGTAAAGTACTTGAAGAGGGTAGTAAAGTACTTAAAGGGTATAGTAAAATACTTGAAGTAGTAAAGTACTTAGAGAGTAAAGTTTTTGAATTTTTTGTGGAATCCTACGAATCAAACGTAGAAGGTTAAACTATGCAACAAGATTCTCAGAGTCAAACTGAGGTAAGATTTAGGGGATGTGCTAATCAAAAGCACGGTAAATCAAAGAATGAACGATAAGGGGTGAGCCGATGATTGTCGAATTCAAAAAGAAAATGATGCAGTGAGGTTACTCGATTTGAGTCTTTTTCGTTTATCACTTTTTTTGTTGTTCTGAAATTTTGTTTTGTTTTTAAGATCCAGTACATGGTAGTTTTGTTTGTAAATGTTAAAGTTAAGTAGATTCTGGTAAAAACGAGTTTTCTGCCACTTGTTTTTTCTTTTATGGTACAGGTCCCAACTTTACCAACGAGGACGTTAGTATTCAGGGGAGGAGGGAGTTGTCACGTTGAAAAATTAAGCAGGCCATTGAACCTAGGAGACCCCGAGAGAGAGGGGGAACTCCTAGAAGAGTCTGGCCCAGGCGAGAGAAGGAGCAGTCTGGGAGGAGCAGGCTGAGGCGGTCTGAGTCTGAGATGGTCAGTCTAGGTCTGGGAGAGTCTGAGACAGTCAGGGAGTCTGAGGCAGTTCGGCAGTGGCAGACACAGCCAGGCAGTCTGAGAGGGGCAGTCTAGGTCTGAGAGAGTCTAAGTCTGGGACAGGCAGAGTGAGGCTGAGATAGGCACTGACAGGCCAGGAGTGGGATCTGAGTAGTATTGTAGCCCCAGGTATCGAGTATATGAGTGGCACAAGTATTTATGAGTTATGAGACCCCCCCATTTTGGTAGTGTGGACCTGTAGATGGTTTATTGTCAACCCTTGCCCAAAGATCCCTATGTCACATTGGACTGGTAGATATTAAGAAGAGAGGTGACAATATGAATATTATAAAATTAATTTAAATTACTGTGATTGATGAATATAAATGTTTTTAGTTGTTTCCTGAAGATGAGGCCCCGAAACGATGAAAATTGAAAAATAAATAAAAAAATGCAAAAAAATTATTGGAAGTTGTTAATTTTCATTAAACTTGAATTACAAATGTTTATTTTGTTATATCAGAAGTTTATACAGTGTAGTTTTCAATGAATAGAGTAAAATGGACAATTGATTCACAAATAGCTTTATTTCATTACAGAAAATAGAATAATCACTAGCATCTATACTTTTCCACTTCAAGTCAATTAATTTAGATAAATCACATTGTGGGCCCTATTGTGAAGCACAGTTTTCTTCTTACTTGGCAATGTGCCTGTCTCATGTTAACACTTAGTAGTGGTGGGGTCTAAACAATATAACAGCCTTAAATCACCTGTTATTATAAAATAACAGTGATTGGAATAACCTGTTAAAAGTATACCGACGTTATTGAAATCACTCCTTCATTATAGAGCAAACTATTACTTGTGCAGGCGTGATAACAGGTGAGATCATTATAACAGGCTAAACATTAAGAAAATATCATAATAATTGAACAAAGAAAAATGATGCTTGATTTTGATGTGCTGAAGCTATGGTGAGTGGTATGGTCGAATGAAATTAAGTTGACTTACAGTTTGATGTAGAAATTTTCCTTGTTCTATTGCTGGTGCAGGTGCTGCTGTTGCTGTTAGCCATTTTATCTTCCTGTTCTCTTCTCCTCTGTTAGGCTTCTCTACTCCTCCATAATTACTGAATATTCAGTTTATACTTAAAGAGGGATCCCTCACAGTGCTGAACAGCAGGGGATGAACATGAAATTTTCCTGTAGGGTCCAGGCTTCTCAGCTTATCATGGCCCTCCAGAGATAGCAGCATTTAGAAATGGTGCATTTAAATTTAATTGCATTTAATTGAGCTGCAGCGAACATTATTACACCAAAAACTGATAGAATAAATAAATTCACCACTAGTATCATTTAATCAAAATCAGGAATAATGTTAATAACGCATTTCATAAAAATTGTAATACGTAGATAAAGAAAACAAAACTTAATAAATTATTTTCCATAATGGTGATCATATTGAAAGATATCGAGTGAAAGAAATTTTTATTAGCCATTTCCCCAACACATAATAATAAAATTTTAAAATTAGGTAGTCATTCCCAATATCCGACTACATGCATCCCCCTACTATTAAAAATACCAGCAACTCAGAGTAATGCTCTCGGCTTTCAGTGATCTGCAATCTGATCACTTTGAAAATGTACATAAAATGAATTTAGATTTGGGAATAGCATATTTAACTCATAAGGTTCTAAAACAAACTAAAATCTATGGAATTTGAAAGTGAGAAATTCGACAACTGTAAAATTGTTTCCCCAAAAGAGTTAACAAATACTATCGCTGAATTAATTTTTAAAAAATATCCTGGTGCTGATAGAATTGCCAATATATTTTTTAAAAAATTATCCAAAATGTCACAGGTTCATTTGATCTAAATAATTAATCATACATAAATACTTCCCCATCTTCCCCATGGAAAATAGCAAAAGTAATAACTATTCCCAAACGTGGAAATAATTGGTCACTTTCTAGTAGTTTTCAGTCAATATCATCTCAGCTCCCTTGGCATAATGTTGGAAGCAAACACCCATCATTAAACCAAAAACTGATAGAATAAAAAAATTCTCTACTAGTATCATTTAATCAAAATCAGGAATAATGTTAACAACTCATTTTGTAAAAATCGTAATCCGTAGATAAAGAAAACAAAAAACTAACTCAATAAATTATTTTCCATAATGGTAATCATATTGAAAGATTTTATAAAATAATTTTAACAAGAATGAAGTCATTAACCAATGAAGATCAACAGATTTCTCCTTTCCAGTTCGGAAAGGAGAAATCCGCTTACTTGCCACAATCAGGGGCGCATTGAGAACCAATCGAATTGAGAACCAAATTTGAAGGGGGGTCATGATCCCCTCAGTCTCATAACCATGTGTTGCCTTATGCCTATCAGCACTTTTTTTTTTTTTTAAATGTTCATGATATAATTTCCTTGTATTTAAAGGCCAGCGATCTAAAAAAACAATAGTATTAACTTTAGGGGTTTAGTAGCTATGCAATTGTATGATTCCCTTACAGTAGTATTTAACAGTAAAGTATTTGAGGGGGGAAGGTCATACATGTGACCCTCACCCGAGGATGCCAAAGCAAATGATACCATATCTTATAATTTTAATATAAAAAAAGCATACAGGTATATTAACACTATTAAAAAAGCCTTTGATTGTGGTTGGCCCAGGGGTCTGATATATAAGCTCATTATATTTATAAATTTCCTAGATATCTTATCTCTTTGATATATTTATCAAATACCTTATAAATTACCTGATATATTTTTTATTGATATATTACCTTTGAAATGAATTTTTCTTTCTCCAAATCAAGGATTCCAAATCCGACTTAAAAATTATCTAGGCTGGTGTTCCAAAATGCATAGTACTTGGTCTTGTTATTTTCAATATTTACATAAAAGAAGTCACAGTAACAAAAGTTAATCCTGATTTATTTATTTTTTTTTTTGCTATTGATTCTTTTTTTTATCTCATCATACAGAATCAATGCAATCAAAAATTACCTATTTTTAACAATTTTAAAAACTGTTAAATACTTTAATAAATAAAAAATCTAATAATAAAAAAACAAGTCATCTTTTTAACCAAACACAGACCCAAATTAGGCAGATTTAGAGTACGATAATGCTTTACCTTGGTCAAACAATACCAACTACTTAAGATTCAATTTAGATTCTCGGATAGCCTACATAAACCATGTTAAAATTAAATTAAGTAATACTAAATGTAAGGGAATATCCAAATATTCCCAGCTTAATGATTTCCTTGAACCGAATGCCCTCCCCAATCCTCTTCAGTCCGGCTAGAGGCAATCCGTAAATTACAAAAAGGTAAAGACAGCATCAATGCCTGGGCAGAGAAAAATGAATTAAGACTAAATAGAGAAAAAATCAAGGCCATCCTACTTGGCTCTAAGCATATCTTCAATTCCCCACCTTACTACCCATTACTCTACCTCAAAAGGCAACCTAGTCATTTCCACACCTATGTCAGAAACCTGAAAGTGTTCTTTGACCAGCACTTGTCGTGGAGCAACCATATTTCTGAAATCACCAGAAAATCCATTGCCATCCTTAACCCTTAACTACTCACCTGAATCAAGGTTACTTATCTACTCACCTCGGGTCAATATGACCCAGAACAAAAAAAAAAATTAAACAACCTTAGGGTGTAAGATATTAGTTTTAAACAACAGGAGAAGGCTTGAAAATAGATATTTATTTATGTATACAATAAATGAAAGTTTTAAAATATGATGAATATGTTGAATTATAGGTCTGAAGTGAAGTACTAAAATAAAGGAACTCCTTAACATTACTATTATTAACATCATTTCTTTTGATTTAAATTCAAAAAAATTTCTACGAACAACCTTTGCAGTTAAAACAGATAAGAAATGAGTGTTTTATTACAAATTTAGTCCCCGCATTGGACACAAAAAAATGGCTTACACAACTACTCACCTCGGGTCAAAATATCGATTTAGATAAAATAAACACCTCCTTTATTTTTCAGAAACTGTCAAGATGTAACTGGAGCCAAAGGACATGTCAAAGTTTGGTGATCATTCAATGCCAAAAAGGAGTAAATAGAATGAAATGAAATTTGGTACGGGTCAATATGACCCGACGTGAGTAGTTAAGGGTTAAACAGTTCTTTAGATCACGTGATTGCCTGTCCTCAAAAACCCCTCAGCTCCTAGTCTCCTCTCTCATATTCCATTTCATTTTGAATGAGAATGAGTTTGCATGAAGAGACTGAGAAAGAAGAGAAGAGGTTGAAGAGACTAAGGAATTGCTTCATTAGTTTCATCTTTGGTATCCCCAGGTGCTCCCACGTTTTCAGTTGGTATTCTGTGTTGAAGTGGCTCTACCCACTTTTCTGGGTGTTACTTCCTAGGAGTGCATCTTTTCCGAACCTTCAAGACCAAGAAGCCGCCATATACCCTCTAATTGTTCATATCCTGCTCCTCTATACATTCTCTAAACACCAGATCCTAAACCTTTACCTTTACATCCCTTTCTACCGAACTACCTCCTTTAAAAAATCCTTTATCATCTGTAATGGCTCTTTGGCCAATGAGGGCTGTCCTACCTCTTTGGACTGCTTTCTGGCTAGAGAGTAGTAGGTACTACTTCCCCTATTCCCCTGCTGGCTTTGTAGACGTGCGCGCCGCCGCGCCGCGCCGCCGCCGGATGATTTTAACTGTGCCCAGACGCCCCCAATGAAGGTTGCGCGCCGCATGTACAACACTAGCAGAGCAGGGTGTTTTTGTGCTTGGCATTGATATTATTGGCAACAGAGTTTTTCTTTAAGGCCTATTTGCAGACCTTCATAAAGCTACGAGAAAAATTGATCAGCGGATATGAAACGTTGTTAGGACATATCAAGTCATTCCTCAACCGCCGCATTGTACCAGCAAGAATTAGTTGCAACAAGTTGTTTCTATTTTTCTGCGGTATAATTACCCTAATCGAATTATTACCAGTCCTTGTTATTGTTTAAAGAGCTGATAAAGAATTCCATTATTTCTTTTATCTTCATTCATTTTCCCCCTCAAAATACAGTAAAACTTTGATTTTATTTATTATTAATTTTTAACGACTGTTACCACTTATTATGCTTTCTACTTAAACAATGTTTCTATTTCATCAGTGCTGTTGTATTCCATCTCAGTGATCCAGTATGTTTCAGATGAATCCTATAATACTCCACCATTTAACCACTTCCCTTCTTTCCCCCACTTCCCTTTCCCCGCACATTGAACACCTGTTTGCTGAAATATCCACCTCCCCACATCCGTACTCTTTGGTTTCATCTACCTGCCTCCGAAAGTTACCTTTGATGAAACATTCGAAGCCATCCATTACAACACGATCCCTTCATATTCCAACATTGTTCTCTCCTGAGACCTCAACAACAATCTCCAGATACCTTCTCCTAACCAAGCCTATCTTTCAAATATCCTCTATTCCCTTAATTTATTTATAGGCCCTTACGACCCGACTCTTAACACCCAGCACTCCATCACTTGGCTTGTCTTTTATGATCTCGATTCCCATAAAAACTCCTCGCCTTATCACAGCATCCGGTTCCTTTACAGTCTTCCCACGACCTCATACAATTATATAACCTTCCCATCCTGCTGTATCCCCCCACAACTAAATCCTTTCGAAACCTTGATTCCCTATCACCTGCAATCCTAGCGCCTGATCTTGAGATGATCCAATGGGACCCCATATACACCTCAAACGCCATTGACTCCATGGTGGAAACCCTTATCACTTAACTTCATACCATCCTAGACCGTCACGCTCTACTCAAGTTCAAGACAATTAAGCATCCTCAAGGACCCTGGCTAACACCTACGCTAAGGAATTTTATGAAACTAAGAGACGCAGCTAGAAGAAGATTTTAGGGCACCGGACTTTCTGAAGATTACCATCAAGCTTCTCCTACCTACCTAGGGCACCCAGCAAATAATGCTCGCATTTCCATAGCGTATGATGCTTCTGATACCTGTGTTGGCGCGGTACTCCAGTAATGGCAAGAAAACAGGTGGATTCCTCTTGGATTCTTCTCCAAAGCATTATCGCCTCCACAACGCACGTATGCTGCTTATGATCGCGAGCTGCTGGCGATGCTTAAGGCAATCAAGCACTTTAGGCCAGTGGTTGAAGGGAGGCAGTTTACTATTTTTACTGATCACAAACCACTGACCTATGCATTCCTGCCAAAGTCGAACACAGCAGCTCCCATGCGTATCCGTTGGCTGAATTTTATTTCTGTTCTCCACGGACATTCAGCATATTGGAGGATCTGCAAACTCGGTGGCAGACGCACTGTCCCGGGTGGAAGAGCTGTCACTAGATGAAGATTGGGATCAACTCGCCGCTACTCAAGAAAAGGATGAGGAGTTAAGTAGGCTGCTCACTCAGGAAAACCTGGAATTTAAGAAATTCTCCCTCCCTGGAGTCCACCTTCCAGTGTGGTGTGAGATTTCCAAGGACAAGGCCAGACCTTACATCCCTAGAATGTTCCGGCGCAAGTGTTTTGACCTGTGTCATAAGAATAGCCACCCTGGAGTGCGGGCCAGCCGGCGTTTCATTACAGGCAAATATTTTTGGCCCTCAATAAATGTTGATGTGGAGAACTGGGCCAAAGCTTGTGTGGCCTGTCAACGCTCAAAGGTAACACGTCACACAATTGTGCCTCCAATGGTATTCACTGGAAGTGGACGCTTTGAACATGTACATGTGGATCTCATAGGCCCTCTGCCTCCATCAAAGGGTATGAGATACTGCCTAACTATGGTAGACCGATTCAGAAGTTGGCCTGAAGCTGCCCCACTACCAGATATGTCAGCAGACACGTTGCGAAGGCGTTCTTTGACTTATGGATAGCCCGCTTCGGTTGACCAAAGAGAATCACTACCGACCAGGGGAGTCAATTTGAATCAAGACTATTCACCAGCTTCAGGAAGCTCATAGGCGCTGATCGAGCTCGCTCCACTGCATATCACCCTCAGACCAATGGCTGTGTGGAGCGTTGGCATCGCTCCCTCAAAGCAGCGTTGACAGCACATATGGATCCCTTAGCATTGGGTAGACAAGCTACCCATTGTACTCTTAGGCCTAAGGACTACCATACGGCAGGACATCAATGCTAGTATTGCTGAAGCGGTGTATGGGCAGCCTCTTCGCCTACCAGGAGAGTTTCTTGTCGCATCTCCAGGCCCGCAAGATCCACAGGAAAACTTACACTGGCTAAGGTGCTCGATGGATCAGCTGCGACCTGCACCTTTCAGATCATCATCGCGCTCACCATTTGTGCATGCAGCTCTGAGGTCCTGCTCTCATGTGTTTCTCAGGGACAACGCTGTGAGGAAGCCACTGCAGCCACCTTATACAGGTCCTTATCTTGTTTTGAGCCGGTATGAGAAGGTCTTCAAGCTCCAGCTCCCAGACCACACTACTATTAATGTCTCTGTGGTATCGGGCTTAACCCGATAAGCCAGCTTTTCAGCTAAAGGATGCAGAGTCTTCTCTAACACCAGAGCAACAACAGCCCGGAAGTTGTCAACCCATGCAACCTCAGCAACAGTTACCACCACCTCCATCAGGGACAACTTACAAAACTCGCTCAGGGCGGGTTGTATGCCCAAATGTAAGATTCTTGGACAGCCTCATTGGGGGGGAGTCATGTAATGGCTCTTTGGCCAATGAGGGCTGTCCTACCTCTTTGGACTGCTTTCTGGCCAGAGAGTAGTAGAGAGAGGTTACATTTTCACTACATGCTACTAGCTTTTGTATTGTGCATTAATCAATGAAATCTTGTAATTATTAATGCCCAACTGCTTGCAAGTAGTCAATTATTATTTTGTTTCTTTTCTCTATGCATGTTTGCTTCCTTTTAAGTTTTGCTTTGCACAGATATTTTTGTTTAAGTTTGGTAGAGTAGTTTTGTAGATTTGGTCTTGTGTGGTTTTGTAAATATTATTTTTTTAGTTCAGCAAAGTTTTTTGTAAATAGTTCTTTTATTTGTTTATTAAAGATTTATTTTTTTCTTTGTAATTTGAGTTATTTATTGAGTGAAACCTATCAGGATCCCTTACACATCTATGCTGCCAACTTCTGAAATTCCTTACCTGTCTCCATCCGTTAAACTTCATTCCTCACTTCCTTCAAAAATAAATTATTTCTCCACCTCCTTAAACAACAATCTTCCATAAATGTGAAAATAATGAAACGAACATTGAGTATATATTTATTTGATTTTTATTATGATTTTCCCAGCTCAAAAGTTTAGAAGCTGATACAATTTTTGTTTTCAATATCCAAATGTTATTTTCCATACTGTTTTTCTTTTTCATGTTTTCTGGGGTTTTCTTTTATTTTTTAAGACATAATTTTAAGACTTTTGAAGAAATAAGTGTATATTAGCTGATTATATTTTGACAGGGACGGTTTTATCATGAGTAATGTCTTCTCAACGTGAAAATATACTAGTTCATTGAAGAAATTTGACTAAGTTCAGGTCCTATATGACCAGGAAGATCGAAAATATAATGAACAATAAAAATATAGAGAGCAACTTTGTGGTTTTCTACCATTAAATAAGAATGAAGCTATAAATGAAATTAGATGTGTATTTAAATTTCAACATAATAATATTTTAAGTTACAACTTGTGAGGGATTCTCAGTATTATGAGGATTTAATGATCACATATGTGAAATATACATAGGTGAAATATGCATACGTGAAATATACATCTCAAAATAAGGAGAATAATAATGTTTATATGGTAATAATTATATGGTTATAATTTATTTTTCAATTTTTAAGTGGAATCATTAAAATTAAAAGAATGTTTGTTAGATGAGCAATACATAGAAAATTAAAATAAAATAAAAACTAAAAAAAAAACTACTCCATAAAAATGTATTATTTTCAATTATGCATACTCAGATAGTATTATTCAAATTTGCAACTTTGATTCCTAAATATTTTGCAGTTGATGCTTTTGAATCTTTTACATTTCTACACTTCCAACATTGATTATGTTTGAGTAGCCAGTATTAGACCCAATAAAAGAGATTTATGTATCTTTCTTTTCTGTGTATGATTTTATTGTTGTAAGAAGCTGCATGTGCAACTTTGGAGAAGAGTATCCCAGCTAAAAATGCTGAAAGATACTTTTTTTACTACTACTCAGACTTAATTGATCTATTAAAACAAATTCATAGATTTCCGTAAAGATAAAATGTCTCACCCCTAACTAGATATGAGTTCCACTTAGACATTGTAGAAAATAAATCACTCAAAGTGAATTTTTACATTATTATCTTTCATTATAGTTTAATACCATGGTTGTCTTCTTGATGACAATTTATTACTTGCTAAGTAATACTTCTCTCCAGAGCTCTCCCAGGTTATGATTAAGGATGGGGAGAATATATAAATATTTAGGATATGGGGGATGATCTTCAGGAAAGGGGTCTACTAGGAGATTTGAAGTCTATCTTGATGGGATTAAGGCTTTTTTCAAAGAAACATTAAACACTGATTTTTTTGGGAGGGAAAGATTAAATATATGAGAAAAAAAAACGGCAGAGGACCATAATTAAAATTAATTTCATCAAACTCAGTGTATTTGGTTGCCTGATTTCGATATGAAGGACCTATTGTACATCTGAAAAATGAAGGAGGCGTTACATGATGCAGGAAAAAGGGTACTAGTACTGAACAGTGGTACTTTTACATACAGTACATCAAACTAAAATGATGATCCGGAGATAATTAAGTAAGGATTTGGCGTAGGAAGGAGGTATTAGGAGCAGAGGAAAGGAATCAAGTAGTGAACGATTCAATCCAATTTTATGCATAAAATATTATAAAGAGCCTCGACGCCAACAGGCGGGGGCAGGGGAGGGAAGCTGCCCCCCATAGCAAATATTAGAAACAAAAGCTACAGATTAAATGAATTCGTATTCATTAATATATTTATTAAGTATTGTATAGAAACATAATTTAATTACGGTCATAAGAATTTTACCATCCTGCCCCCCTCCTAGACAAATATTTTACCAGCCTGTCCCTCCCTTGACGAAATCATGCGGACGCCTTTGATGAAGAGATTAAAAACTGGTGACAAATTTTATCATTATAAACGGGCACACACCTATCTCCATAAATGCCTTCAATAATTCAATTACCTGATTGTATTTATTGTGGGTATTTTCGTGGTTGGATTCGAGCATAAGTTTCACGTATGCTGTTGGCTTGCAATCAGGAAGAGATATTGATTTTAGTTCCCTTGACTTATAGCTGGATTTTTTATTATCACTGAGAGTTATGTAACCAATATAGCTAAAGTTTAGATCGGAAACGTCTTCTATCTCTTCGTGTTCCTCGGGGCCCAGCCATAGTTCCAGTTTCCTCGCTAAAAGAACAAAAATATTATATACAAGTTTGCTAAGTTATGTTTAGGGTGTTTGAAGAATCTTAAGAGTAATATTTTTTGACACTAACAAATCCAAGTAATAAATCAATTACTAAGTAAGTAACAAATCCAAGTAAATACATTAATTTATTTCTTCAATTAAGCTACTACGACGTTTTAGATATTCATCCCCATCTGCAGGCTATAATAAGATAAAATAAACAACATTTATGTGTAAAAATCAATCATTGAATTAATTCTTATTAGTTAATTTCAGGACCAGCTAGGAGTCCAGGCCATTGAACCTAGGAGACCCTGAGAGAAAGGGGGAACTCCTAGAAGAGGCTGGACCAGGCGATGAGAGGGGAGTTAGAGTCTGGAAATAGCAGACACAGCAGCAGTCTGAGAGAGACAGGCACAGTGAGGCTGAGAGATGCACCGACAGGCCAGGAGTGGGATTCGAGTAGTTTAGTAGCCACAAGTATCCAGTATACGAGTGGCCCCAAGTATTTATGTAGTTATGAGACCCCCCCCTTTAGTAGTTGGGACCTGTAGATTGTTTATTGTAAATAATAAATGATGTAAATAGTCTATAGTTTGACTGATTACCGCATAGCCCTTGCCCAAAGATCCCTGTGTCACATTGGACTGGTAGACTTAAGAATAGGGGTGACACATTTTTGGTGGAGGCGCCGGGCAACGGTTTTGTTGTGTGCAAAAGCGAGCTGCAAGAGTTGCCTAGCATGGTTTGTGTAGAAGATAGAGGAGCGAAAGGTTCCTGGCAGTGTTATGTAGAAGATGGAGGAGCTCCTGGAGAATTTCGGATTGGTGGAAACGGCTGCGTTCCTGGAGGAGAGCAGGAAGGTACTAGAGGAAGAAAGAATCAGCACTGTGGATCAGCTGGACTAACTCAGAGAGCTACGGAGCTGAAAAGAGAGACGGGAGCTACCCGAAGTATTTTGAGCTCGCCAAGTTGGCATCTTAGGTAAAGAAATTAAATTTATTTTTTGTTTTGTAAAAATAAAATTTAGCCATAAGAGGAAACACTTGTAGAAAGAATCCCAGCTATAGTGTAAGATAGAAATAAGAGAGAAACTAGAGGTTTTGTAATTTTAAGAGATGGGGTATCTAAGTATTTTGAGCTCCTCAATGGCTGACGATTTAGGAGGAAGATTAAAAGAGGTTGAGTTTTTAGTTAAGTTCCAGGAAGAATTGAAGGCAAAAATTATGGAGTTATTTCTACAATGTTTCAACTAGATAATTTAATAATTAGTGATTATTTTATTAATGTGAATAGTCTTTGTGTATAGAGTATTTTAGGTTTAGATTTTTTAGAAAAATATAAGTCAAAAAGTAACTTAGAAGAGAGGTCTTTGTCGATAAAAACTCTTGTCGGAAGAAAATTTCATTTTGACCCTTTAATCGTAATCGTGGGATTGAATGGAGTAGAGACAGACAGGAAGGGGACGGAAATAGCCACGACGGGCTCTTATTACCGGTTAAAGTATATAAGAAATTTAGGCATGAGTTCGGAAGGGGAAATGAAAATCGAAACAACAGATGAAATCTCGGTCCACCAACCGCCATATAGAGTGTCACCTAAAGAAGGGATATAATAATGGGACAGTTAGAAGAAATGTTGGCTGAAAAATTAATTAGGCCAAGTCGGCAAATTACGCGAGTCCGGTGGTTTTAATTAAGAAAAGGGATGGCTCTTATAGGTTTTGTGTAGATTATCGAAAATTAAATGCGAAAGTTATTTTAGATCGCTGCCCTCTTCCGAGAATTGACGACCTGTTGGGGTGTTTAGAAGGGTGCAACATGTTCTCTAGTCTAGACTTACGAAGTGGGTTTTGGCAAATTCCGATAGCAGAGGAGGATCGGCGTAAAACAGCCTTCACTACCTGTCACGGGCTGTTCGAATGGAATAGGCTCCCGTTCAGAATCGCATCAGCTCCAAGTTGTTTTCAGAGGACCATCGATTCAGTTTTGGCCGGACTTAAATTTAAATCGTGAGTGGTCTACATTGACGACATTTTAGTAATGTCAAAAAATGATTTTGGAAATGATCCATCTACGAAATTTGGAAGAAGTTTTAGAACGTTTAAAGGAAAGGAATTTAAAATTGAACCCTCCAAAACTTAAATTTGGTTATCCGGAAATCAAGGTTTAAGCTCATCTAGTCAGCAGTGAAGGGTTGAGCCTAGATCCGGAAAAGATAGCTGCCGTGAAAGAATTTAAAAGACCGAAAAACGTAAAGGTCAGTGTTTGGAATTAGGAGAGAGAGAACGTCCCTAGCTCTGCTAGCATCTAACCAGCTAAGGCTTTATCGATATATATTTACCTATTATTTTTCTTTTATATTTATTCTAGCATCTTTTTTTAGTTTTGCTCTATACTATTATTATAAGTTTAAATTTATCTATTATTATCTTTTACGAAATACTTTTCTTTTCCTTTTTTTGTTTTCGTTAAATTTTATTTTTCTATGAGGATCCCATAGATCTTAGTAGCCCAAAGGAAAAAAAAAACGGCCTCGGGGTCGCCTTAAAATTTTGCCGGACAATACAGAAAATATTTCAAGTCTAACATTTTTAATAATCCAGCGAATAGACGAAGAAGACTTTGCCAAAGTGTCACCCTTTTTTATGAACAAATTTCTTAGTGGTTTTGGTGGCGACCTAAAAAATGTTAAAAAATTAAAATATGGTACACTGTTGATCGAGACTAGCAACGGAAAACAATCGGAAAAATTATTAAGATGCGAAAATTTCGGCGGTCAATTTCCCATTAAAGTTTCCCCTCATAGCACCTTAAATTATAGCAGAGAAGTATGTCGTTGCTAAGATCTTCAATTTTTGGAAATTGAAGAAATTAAAAAAGAGTTGTGTCAAGTAATTAAAGACATAGTACGCATTAAAATAAAAAGAAACAACAATGAAATTCTTACCAACTCATATATCATAACATTTCCTACTCCGAAAATTCCAGTCAATAAAAACTGGACATCAGAAGGTCAAAGTCCAGCAATACATCCCAAATCCCATGCGGTGTTTCAATTGCCTAGGATTTGCCCACCCAACCAATATTTGTAAGCTACAAGCTAAATGTATGTGGCAAGGCAAAGCAGGAAAACAACACTCGGTGCAATTTACCGGCCAAATGTGCGAACTGTGGGGGCCCACACAATGCTCTTGATCCCTCATGCCCAGTTTTTATAATTAACAAAGAGATAAAATCGATTCAAATAACTAATAAAATACCCCTAAACGAGGCTAAAAAAACATCTAAAGAACAGAACCCAACACACTTCAGTAAAACATTCGCCGAAATAATAAAACAAAAATCATCAAATACTGAAAAACTAGATATTAGTACCCAAACAGACTCAATATTCATATTCATCATCGTTTTTTCTTCATGAACAAGTTCTTTTTTACTTTTCCTTTTATATCGTAATATATATTTTATTAATTTATATTACTCTTAATTGTATCATATATTCGTACATTTTAATTCGTATTCATTCACTCCTTTATTTATATTCATCATTGTTTTTTTCTTCATGAACAAGCTCTTTTTTACTTCTACTTTTATATCGTAATATATATCTTATTAATTTTTATTACTCTAAATTGTGCCATATATTCGTACTTTTTAATTTTTATTCATTCACTCCTTTATTTATATTCATCATTGTTTTTTCTTCATGAACAAGCTCTTCTTTACTTTTACTTTTATATCGTTATATATATTTTATTAATTTATATTACTCTTAATTGTATCATATATTCGTACATTTTAATTCGTATTCATTCACTCCTTTATTTATATTCATCATTGTTTTTTCTTCATGAACAAGCTTTTTTTTACTTTTACTTTTATATCGTTATATATATTTTATTAAATTATATTACTCTTAATTGTATCATTTATTCGTACCTTTTAATTTATACTCATTCACTTCTTTTTTATTCGTATGTGTCTATTTACTTACTGCTATGTACAGTGGCTCACAGTCAAAATGATGCAAACGAATATTTTTATTTCGAATGCTAATTACTCCTTCTTTGTTAAAATTTAAAAACCAATGCATATCAGGACATAATGATTCATCGCCATACATTAAATTTATATAATCAAATCAACTTAACAGCAATTATAGACATAGAAAAAAAAATTCTTCAATAAAACTCGTAGGGATCGAAGGTCACAGTGAAAAAGATGCAAGGTTTACTTCCGTTTAGAAAAAATTGAAAGTAACAAGTATTCTTCAATTATCGGCTAAATGAGTTGATTAACCTTTTAATTCCTTTTTATTCTTTCAATGAAAACAAAATAAACAATAAGAATACAAGTAATCAGTCTAGTTCGGGCATTTGCTTAAAATGGGTGAGCACACAACTATTCCTGAACGAGAAATAGTGGTTAACAATTTTAAAATGGGCAAAAAACAACGAAAAATCGCCTCTACTATCAATAGGATTTATGTCACTGTTGAAAGTTTTAAAAACGAAAATAGAATAATAAAAAAAAATCGTATTAGTGCAAAACATTTATTTACTGGTAATGATGAACTTAGGATTTTGCGCCAAATAACAAATAATCCAAAATTAGGTGCTCAAAATTGACCACATTAGTTAAAAAACATTTAAATAAAATGGTATGTGCTGAAACCATTCGAAGGGTCTTAAGAAAAAACCTATACAACGGTAGAGTTGCATGGCAAAAACCTTATATCAGTGACAAAAATAAAAAGCAAAAAAAAACAAAAATTGTTGAAAATAAATTTTGGCTTGGTATAAAATAGTTTTTTTTTTTTCAAAGTAAATTCCTTGCATCATTTTGACTGTGAGCCACTCGGGGAACGAACATCAGACGTGATCTAGCGGCGCACAGCTGGAAGCAGTAGTTGAACAGCGCTAGTTTCGCGACCGGAATATTCATGCAGACTGCCCAACTCTGACAAAAAGGCGCATCTTTTCTGTTCGTAGTTTTTCTAATTGAATTCTATGGAGTAGAGAAAATAGTCATCCGGCGGGTGCGGGAGAAGATAGGAAGATTGGGAGCGGTCGCAGCGAGTCGAAAACTCCAGAAAATCAACTTTATAAACCGCAGTAAGTGAAATAACCATGCTCCGTTCCAGACATTTATTTCTTTAGTTGTTCTAGTTGGCTCACTCTGAAAGTCCCGAATAAATTCATTTCATTTATGTATGATGATTAATCAATAGGATAAATTCAGTTTTTTCTTTTATGCATTTTCTTTATAACATTTTATACAGTCCATTCATCATTTTATCACTATCCATTGTAAAATTAATTCACCACAAATTATTCTATTGCAGACCATTAAAAGATGATGCAATAGAATAAACAATGAATCTATTCGATTGTACATGCCTATTATTCACCACTCTATATTAAGCTACTAACCAATTCACATACTTATACTTTATTTCTGTATATTTTTTATAAATATCCATTTTTTACTTCTGAACTCTTATCCTATTTTTGCCACAAATACTCAATGTTCCATTATCTCCCATTCACAGCCTCAACGATTCAGCTGGTGTATTTATATAACAAATTATTATGTCAATTATTTCATGGAATTGCAACGGTTTCAACACTCAATTTGAAGAACTAATGTTATTAGTTAAGGATGAAAACCCAGCTGTACTTTGTCTTCCCTAAATAAAACATCCTAGGTGGATCATAGAAAAATCGGATTGGTCGGTTTTTCAAAATAACTTACATATAACAAACTCAGACATAATATCATCCAACAGTAGTGACGAGATAATCCATAAGATAACAACAGCGATTCTTAAAGCAGCGGGTCTTTCAATTCCAAAAACCTCAAACAAAACGAGACCTCACAAATGCGTACCATGGTACGATGAAGAATGCAAAGCCGTAATAAAAAGAAGAAGAAATGATCTCAAAACTTCTCAAAAGGAACCGACTCTAAGCAACCTAATAGAATACAAGAGGAGCCGTTCACTTTCGAGGAGAATAAAAAAAAGCAAAAAGAGAACATCCTGGGTAAAATTTTTAAAGTCCATCTCAACAAACACTTCCCCAAACACTTTTTGGAAAAAGATACAAGGCATTTCTGGGACCCATAAAGAAAATCAGTTAGCCCTTTTAATAGGCGAAACAGTAGAACAAAAGGAAGAGTTGTTAGCAGAACACTTTGCTGAATTTTATTCTGGTCTATACTCCGCTCAATCCCAACATGAACTCGATAACTCCGAACTAAACTCAACCGAAAAAGAATATAACCACCCTTTCACTAAAACCGAATTACTAGCCTGCCTGAAGGAGCTGAAATCGATTCACCAGGAATCGATAATATTCATAACGATATGTTAAAAAATTTACCACCGCAGCCTCTGAATGCCCTTTTGGCCCTATATAACCACGTCTGGTGCACAGGGGATTTTCCAAGCATCTGGAGAAGATCCGTAATAATTCCAATCCCCAAACCTGGAAAAAAACAAGCTCTATCCTCCAAGTTACCGGTCGAGGAAGTTTCTTTTTTGGAAGTCAATATAGAATAGAATAATAACTTATTTTCCTCAAAATATATAAAATAACGATAGCATGGACATAGTCCGTTTGCTAGAGTTGCCTTACAGATAAAATAAACAAAATTTTCGGATAGATTTTAGACGTAAATGGGACATAAGAAGTAGAACTATTCTAGAAGAAGAAAAAGAAAATTCCTGTGGACATAAAAAAAAAAGAAATGTTAAGAAGTTTTACCACTATTATCATCTTTCGTCTGTTATTTAATACCGTAAAACGAGGTGACATTGTGACTAATGGGGTGACTTTGTGACAAGCCTATTTTTCTACAGTTTTTGAATTTCCCTCCTTAAAAAGAATCAGGTTAGGCGATTCAGTGTACTTGTCAGTTGGTCAGTAATGTGCTGCAACCTACTGGCCACATATAACTTCTTTCATTCCATTTATCATGGAGCTTTATTTCAAAGTTTCAACTAAATGAAAACAATCAAACATATATGAAATAAAGCACCATGGTAAATGGAATGAAAGAAGTTATATGTGGCCAGTAGGTTGCAGCACATTACTGACCAACTGACAAATACACTGAATTGCCTAACCTTATTCTTTTTAAGGAGGGAAATTCAAAAACTGTAGAAAAATAGGCTTGTCACAAAGTCACCTCGTTTTACGGTATGTAATAATTATATTTTTTAAGGTTATAAGCTTGTTATATTTAGTATAGGCTTTTAAATATGTTGTGTAATAATATATATTACTCACGTATCAGGTATTGATGAGCCAATATCTGCACCTGCGTTAAGGTTATAGGATAATGCAGTCTGAAAATTAATTCTTGAGGAAATTGACAGTACCTGAAATATAATTAGTTATTAGATAATATTTAAAATATCTGATATATTGAATTCTTATTTTGAAAACTGTTAAATTATTGAAATAATTTGTTTTGGTTAGTTTTCAATTAAACCTACCAACATATTAGTTGATATAACAAAATTGTTTAAACGTCTTAACTGTTATACTGTATATAACGTATATACAGCTAAGATATTCAGTACTTATTTCAGAATTAAATAGTAATTTAGTATTTCTTCCAAGGTAAATGCACAAATGGCTATGGTGTACTTAAGTTTAGCACCTAGAATATTGATTTAATGGTCATAATTGTAATAAAATCAATAGAATAAATTAATTTCATTATGTACACGGTTAACTTAATTTATTTTGATAAGCATTCTATTATAAGTGCTTACTTCTATATACCCCTCCATGTACTTTTAAAAAATAAGCGAATATCTGTATGTGGTGATTAGATCACTATTTTGTTGTACTCACAACGTAAAATTGAATTTTCATATTTATTTTTTTGCTGCAGATAATATATTAAATTGGTGGAATACTTTGTTTCTGGTATCAAATTTTTAAAACATGTTTGGCAATAGAGACTTAAATAATGTGATAATTGATTAAGTAATATTTAAATCGTCTCAGTATCTCAATACTAAATAAATAAATGATTTTGATAAACATTTTGTCAAATGTTAAAGCAAATTTTTTTCAGATAGTAAATAAAATCATTGAACTGATTGTTAAAAACGGTTCTTATAATAGTTACTGTTTCTGTGATGCTATTCCATTATATTATAGAAGACATAAATCAAATTTAATATTCTTAAAAAGTAATCAAAAGTATGATTAATACATCCAGGATTAACAATAAAATACGAAAGAAGTAAGAGTATCATGTAAATTAATAAGTACCTATGAGATTGCCATCCTTTGACAGTAGGTCCATGCTCATCCAATTCACTGGCTCTGAATTTTTCATCCTCACCTAACAGATAAAATACTAATCATCCTGTTAACGGTATTAAAAGTTTACAGGAGCTTAATTGTTTTATCACTTACTGGAGGCGAATATTACGTTAAAAGGGGCCTTTCTTGGCATCTAGACTGCATATTTCCAGAATAGCCACAATTGGGTCCAACCTACACTCCTTTTAATCAATAGAACCCGTCCGTGCATGCGCCCCCTTAAACCTTATAATCACTTTCTCCCTGTCATCAACAAAATTTATTATTTTAGTGATTTATCGATATACTTGTATATAAATCAGTATAAAAGATACTCATTAATGTCGATTATAAAAGTTTAAATTTCTTTTAATGAACAATAAACTCACAAAAAATATTTCTGTTCATTGTAAGGAGCAGCAGAGTTCTTTTTCCACATTCACCATTTAAAAACAAGATACAAATAACTTTATTTCTATTAAAATTGAAAGCTAATTTCGCCATATCATCGATATATACTTTTAAAATGGAATTTAAAACATTTTTTTAAATTAAAAAAAACATAAAGTATGATGTCTTAATATCTCGATAAATACAGAAATTCAAAAGAATTTCAGACTTCATCTCAGATAGGATAATATAAAAATAAAAAATAAAAAAGTAAAATATTTGTTATTTATAGAGCCTCCTGCTGAAAAAATACATGGTTTTCATCAATTGCCGGAAATATTTAATGATAATTTGTTCATACTCTGTTGATATTTCTTTTTTCGTTTATCACATTATTTATATTAAGGCAAAAGCTAAGTAGTATTTATACTAAAGCAAAAGTAAAATAAACAAAACGAAAGTTATTTTTAAACCTTTATTTTAATAATAATTAAATATATTTGATATTGTTGATAAAGGGTGGTTTGGGCAGGGGGGGGGGGGCGGTACTTGCCAATTTATCAACTTTTAAAATTGAATTTATAAATTAGTTAAATTAAGACTACTTCCAATTATTAATATTATGGTTGACATATTTATTTTTGTATAGGTGTCACTTTTTCGTATAATAGTTCCTATTGAACTTCGATACGCCCATGATTCAATAATGTGAAACCAAAACTACCTCACTACACTAAATAGCTTACGAAATACAGATTTTCAAACAGGCCAATTTTTCAAACTTGAAATTTCTATGCTGATTTTCATGTCATTATATCCAAACTCCCTGTTATCTTCAATAATCTGCCTGATATTACATATAAAAGCTGTAAAACATTAATAAAATTGAATATCAAAAATCGATATTTTTTAATGTTCTGGTGGAAACTTTTTGGCACTTTTCCAGTTTTTGCATATAATTCGAAAACAATTCACCACACAGATAATTGTATTATATTTAATATAATATAGCATAAAATATAGCGTCGAATGAGTCTATTTAAATTAAAATTGGTTAAGTCGTTTCACCAAAACCTATTTTCGAAATTTGCTAGTTTTTAAACTTTCAAGCGGGAAATTAATTTTGGTCATGTTCCAACGCCTGAAACTCGAAGCGGACAATCCAAATTAAAATGTTCCACAAAAAGTTGTAAAACATTTAACTCTGTGTAATATGAGCTCACAATTTTAATCTTAACTTACTCCAGTGAAGAGAAATTAATTAAAGCGTAAAAATATTCGTTGCGCGTATTTGCTGCTACGACTTCTTTAGTGAAGTGAAGGGGATATGATAAAATATTACATAGAACTAAGTGTCCAAGTGTGTAGGTGCTTGGGAAAATTGATCTTCAACTTAATATTATGGAAGGGTGTGGTGGTAAGAGAGGAGGAAGGTTTGTTGGGAGAGGAAGGCCATCGTTCACAACAAGAAGACTAAAATCGAAACACCGAATTTATTCAACAAACTTTTTCATCAATTGTATACATAAATTTTAAATGAAGCGAATGAAATATAGAAGTAAATGCATATATTTACAGTTACAAGAGCTCCGGTACTGTGTCTATCGTCTGATCGTTTACAGACATCCCCCCCCCCCCACTTAAACGGGATTCGATACTGTAGCTATCGTCTGGTTGTATACAGAGATCTGCCCCCCCCCCTCAGTTAAGCGGGCTGCGGTACAGTAGCTATCGTCTGATTGTTAACAGTGATCTCCTCTCCCCGAGAAGTTCCTTTCCCACAGGTAAAATTCTTCTTGTTCTACATATTATATGTTCTTTACCTCACTTCCTTACTTTTAGTTAAGTTAGAATTAGTAAATCATTTACAGCTGTTCCGATATTAATAGATAAATCTAGTCTAGCTATTAAAACTGCAGTCAATTCCAGGCGCACTATTAAAATAAATTTGATAGGAACAACTCTGGTCTTCGCCTTTATGAGAGACACCTTCTGTTGAGGCCGACATAGATTTTTTATTTTGTATATATATTTTAAGTGAAAGTATTTTTCTTTTGTTTGGTCTTTTGTAAAATTTCATCTTACAATCGTCTATTGCGATATTTTTGCATAGCCTTGCGTTTCATAAAGCGCCTTCGCCATCAACCTGTTTCTAAAGGGTCAATCTCATTGAAAGAAATCGACGAAGCACGGTTAATGTGCATTAGGTTAATTGAGGGAGACTATCTTTCCCCAAGGGAAAACATAAAATCTAAGCCTTGGATTGCGCTGACACCCTTTAAAGATTCCCGAGATGTTTTCAGGGTGGGCGGCCGTTTGGAACACTCCAAACTCTCCCTTTGCTTTTGCCTAATCATGAAAGTTTTATTTCATAAAACTTTGGTGGGCGGCATGTCATGCTTTTGCCTTATCATGAAAGTTAAAGTTTTATTTCATAAAACTTTGGTGGGCGGCATGTCGAGGCCGACATAGATTTTTTATTTTGTATATATATTTTAAGTGAAAGTATTTTTCTTTTGTTTGGTCTTTTGTAAAATTGAATGAGTCTAAATTTTATTGTTTATTATGTTAAGCTTTCCGAGGTCATGCATCGTGTGAGCTCGTAACATGTCGGGCCAGTCAGCTGACACCCGAGTGGCATGAGTTCAGTGTGTGGCTCGCCATTTTAGAAGGTAAACCTCATGTTCCACTAGTACAATTACAATTATTTTTTTTCTTCGTACCCATGGGTCATGCCCATCGCTACCTGGGGCTGCAATGGCCCTGTTAACAAATCCTCGCCGGCATCAAGTGCTGCGGGTGACAGCAGGAAGTTTTAGAGAAGGCTGATGTTCAATAGAACCACAGCTATTCGATGTATTGGTTTATTCAGCGCTTGCTAGCCGTAAGTTACAAAAAACATTTTATTTTACGTTTACCTGATGCCAGTGGTGTACGATCTTGATAAATGTGGACAAATTCACAATATCACTAAGGATCGGGGAAGGAGTTTGTCTCATAGACATTCATTAATTAATTAGCCTGGTCTAGTGGATAAGGCACTGAACTCTAGTTGTGAACTAACTGGGTTCAATCCTGAGGTTCTGTATAAACTTTTTTTTGTGTATAAATTTGTAAAATATGATTTTTAATTTTTTTATTAATCAATGGTGGTCCTTTTGTTTATTTGTAAATTTTTGTAATTAATTTTAGAGTTTTTTTGCTATTAAGAATTTATTTTTTATTTTTATTTGATCAAGGTTTATTATTTTTCTCTCAAAAATGGATTCTGTTATATATAAATTATTTATATATTTGTAATAATAATTAAATGAAGGTGATACAATATAATTTTGATTTTAAAGGTTTTCCCAAGGATTATTCTTTAACCAATTTTTAATTTTATTTTATTTCCTTTCTGTTGCAACCAAAAAACATTTTTTTTTTTTTTTATTTTATCAGGCGGCCAGGCACTCAACCTTTCAATAGCGAAAGGCAGGTCGGCCCTCACATTTGGTCCTCCGGGGCGGATATGCAGCAGATAAAAATTAAAAAATGATTTACATAAATTGCATGTTAAAGAATAATTTTTATTTTTTTTTTTTGAGGTTCTAAGTTTGAAAAAATATTATAAAGTTTTTTGTTTAGCGTTAAGAGATTTTGTTTTATTTTATGATTTGTAGGTTTGCCTCTAATGACGCCTACCACTCGATTTTTATCTCCTTTTGAATATTAATTTTTTGTTTTTAAATTTCTAGCATATACTCCTTTACGTTTTATTATGGATGCTCGTACTTTAGGCCAGATTAGTCTCCTGAAGACCAAACTTCGAGGCTTCGGAAATAAAAGGGATTGTCGAGCAAGGACGACTTATTTCCAAGGATGATAGTCATTTGTTCCTGTTCAAAGGGATGTTTAGGGAGCTTAAGCCATATTTTGATATTTTTAATGAAACATGGCAGAAATTGCTTGAACTGCATTCGACAGCTGAAGCTCAGGCGACCTTCCCGAGCAAAAGCGATAAAACTTTACAGACAGCTGCGAAACGTTATTATGAAGCTTGCGCTATCTATGAGTCGCATATGAATCCCACTCCAGCTGCTGCTGCAAGCGCCCAGCATTCGGGGTTCAATGAGGGCGGATCGAGCACTTTAAATGAATCAAGATCGGTCCGTGCTCTTTTCGAGACACTTATGTCTCATTAATTCATCTGGAACCTTCCCTATCAAAGATCGAAAAGTTTCATTTTTTGGTTTCCTGCTTAAAAGGTCCTGCGCTCTTTCTCATCAGAAGCGTCCCTCTAATGGAATCCAATTACGAGCAGGCCTGGAAGATCTTGAAGGAAAACTACAACGACAAAAGACGCCTCGCCGGGAATTCTTTGAAGGCCATACTTAATTATGCCCCATTCAGAAATAGGCCTTCGGCCAGTGGCCTAAAGCACTTTATTACCGTCGTGCTAGAAAGCGTCAACGTTTTCAAGCAGCTGGAATTTGAAAGCCCGGATGACTTTATCTTATCCTATCTAGTACTTAGGTGTTTAGATCCAGCAACAAGGAAGGATTACGAAAGGGAAGTAGCTGACCTTGAATTTCCTCCCTTTCAGAGTTTGGTGACCTTCATCAAGAATGAGTGGAAAACCTTGGACTTGACGACTGATGACTCCAAAAGTCCTCCGTTCCCAGCCTCATCACAAAGCAAACCTAAGGTCTCTCAAAGCACCTACCCCATGGGCAAACCAGGTTTCTGGAGCAAGAAGCCCGATGTGTCTTTGTTCGTCGATGGAGAACGCTTTTCCTTGGTAAGTAAGGGTTCTGTCTCCCTTCAGCAAAGCTGTCCAGTATGTAAAGCGCAACACACTCTCTACAATTGCTCCGCATTTCGTAATGCTTCCCCAGGGGACAAACGAAAGCAGTTAAAAGGGTGGAATGGTTGTATGAACTGCTTGTCATCAAATCACAAAGTCAATGCCTGTAATTCTACGAGGACATGCCAGCACTGTGGGGAGAAACACCACTCTTGGCTTCACATCACCTCAGCAGAAGATACTGCCACCGAAGGAACTGGAGCTCAGGCAGCTGCTTTAGGGGCCACGTCCCGCTTCGGAACGATTATATTAGGGACCGCTCTTGCACGAATGCTGGATGGACAAGGGCGTTACCAAACCGTGCGGATGGTCACGGATCCTGGTAGCCAGTTTTCCTTTGTCACTGAGAGATGTGCTTCACGGCTTGGTCTTGAAATTCATAGGTCGCCTCCGCCTATCATCGGAATTGGAAAAATACCGGTTCCTAAGAATATGATTCTGGGGTCAGTCTCTTGTATTCTTAGGCCTCGATGCAGCGCAGAAGAATTCTCAACTGAGGCCGTTTTAGTGTCTGATATCACTAACCATCTACCGCAATCAAGGCTTCCGCTGGAAATGCATCAACACTTTGGTGCCTATGAGCTGGCCGATCCAACTTATTGGAAGCCTCAGGAAGTGGAGGTACTGATTGGAGGTGATGTTTACTACGAACTCATCACGGGTCCTCCCATAACCTTCAGCAAAGATCTACCAAAGCTCGTCCCTTGTTACAGTGTAACAAGGTTTATGGTATATTTTTTTTTTTGGAAAAAAAAATGGTAAAGGTTCGGGAGACCAAGGCCTTTGCTTTTCATTACAGCTTGGTCCGAACAATTTTTATTGTTAGTTTTGGCCATGATTTTTTTTTTGCATTCGGCAGAAATTTTTTTTTGCTTAAACAGGTTTGAATAAAATTTTGTAAATATCGGACATAGTTTTATATTGTGATTTCAATTATTTAACCTATTGTTATAAGGCAATAAACAAAAGGGAACCAAATCGAGTGAGCTTAATAACTCGAAATTTAATAGCAATTTCAATAGAATATCTTTTTTTATAGTATGCTATATAAAATGTAAGATTAAATGTAAATTAAATTAGTATAAAATAAAATAAAAGTTGCAATATTGGTGGAATTTAAAGACATATTGTTTAAAGAAGTGAAAGTGAAGAAATATGAACTTATAACAACGAGCGCTACGTGGTGGCAGAGAAAAAAAAAAAAAAAAGACGAGCGGGGGAGAGACAGTCGAGGCTTGAGTGGTGACGGCTCTGCCGGATTTAAATTTTTTTTCTGAGCCTTTTCTTTAAGTTCCAAAGTGAGTGTGGTAGTCGAACATTACCCGAGGAGTGGACTTACAAGATCAGGAAAATCTGAGGCTGATTTGGCGAGCAAAGAGCCAAAAATTGAAAATAGAAGAAGACTGGGGGCGAGCGACCGACGGGTGCACCCACCAACCAGCTAAGTTTCAGTTTTTTTTTTTTTTTTTTCAGAGCTCTGAATTAATATTTTAATTATGTGGGAGAGAAATGAATTTTTTTGTAATAATTTGAGGGAATAATAGTAGTTATAAAAATAAGAATAGAAAAGTAGTTTTTGTAATTATTATAATTTAGTTTGTGTGATGGAGGATTTTTTTTTTTGTTTTGAGCATTTTTGCCTCTTATTGTAAATATTTATAGGGTTGATCAAAAGTTGGTTTTTTTTTTTTTTTTATGATTGTAATTTTTAAAAAATGTAAATAAATCAATATTAATTTCTTTTGATGTTCAATTTGTTTTTTTTTTGTTTTTTTTTTTGTAAATGAATTTTATATTCCCTCAAAGAGTAAGAAATTGCTATTGAATTCACAGTACTGATTTTTTTCCTACCAAATTATTATTTATTTCACAAGGTAAGTTTGATCCAAAAAGGAAGAAAAATAATTAACATAAGAGATGTTGGTTCCCTGGTATCCATATTGAATTTCATTGTAGAGATAAGGATTCAATTTTTATTTTTTTTTAATTCTTTTCAATAGTACTTCAATCAACCATTTGCCTTCTTGAACCTCCTATTTTTTTTTTGTTTATGTATAAGGGAATGGTACCATTAAACCAATTGGGAAAGCTACAAATTTCCAAATTAAGGAGTCTTAACCTGACTGTTCAAATGGAATGAATGTAAATGTGGCCGAGTAGGTAAGTGCCCTAGTTACTCATAGTGAAGTTTTGAGGTTCGAAACTGGGCCCCTCTAAATTCTTTGTTTTTCCTTTATTTGCTTTTTAAATATTCTTGTTTACTATCAAATAGATTTCTTTTGCCCTTGGTAGAGTGTATGGATTAGGTTTTCGACGTTTTTCCGGATCTTAGGTTTTAAGAACAAAAAAACGGCGTGGCGCCTACAATTTTTTCTATTATATTTTTATTTCCCTCCCTGTTAATCGGCATTTATTCATTGAATTATTTTTATTTACTTCTTGATTAATTTTTAATTATTTAATTTTTTTTGGTTGCTTCTTTTTCTACCCACCCCTTCTCCACTGAGTAGGGCATATTTTTACGTTCCCGAAATTGGGTAACACCCTTCTATGCTTGGACACATTGTAGCAGGACCATATAAGAATCAACCAGGTAGGGAAGATCATGGGCTGTCTTTCATGGTCCACACTCATACTGAAATTGTAAATGTCATGCAGAAATTCTGGGAGATTGAAGAATTACCGAAGAAGAGTTTGCTTTCGGAAGAGGAGGTGGCATACGAAGAGCATTTTCGTTCCACGCACTATCGTCTTCCCAATGGACGGTTCGTGGTAGCATTGCCATTTAAGCCCAGCATAGATCGGTTAAAAAACCCACGGTCGCAGGTCTTTAGCCGTTTTCTCAACCTTGAAACCAAGTTGTCTCGTCGCCCAGGGTTTAAGGAGGAATATGTAAAATTCATGGAGGAATATTTAGATCTGGACCATATGCAGAGGACAGGAAAGGAGTCTAAATATTTGATCCCGCATCACGCTGTCTCAAAGAATGATAATGGCAAGACTAAAATTCGGGTAGTCTTCGATGCATCATGCGAAGGTCGCAATGGTTCCCTTAATAATCATTTGATGGTGGATCCCACATTGCAGAGGGACATATGTGATATTGTTGTTGGGTTCAGGCTACACCCTGTGGTGCTGGTGGCCGATATTGTCAAGATGTATAGGCAGATTCTGGTGCGACCCGAGGACAGGCCTTACCAGCACATTCTATGGCGTTCGGATCCGAAGGAGGAATTGCTAGCCATGGAGCTCAATACTGTTACGTATGGCGTGAACTCCTCCGCCTTTCTTGCCATCCGAACGTTGCATCAGTTGGTAGAGGAAGACGGTCATCGTTATCCCCACGCTGCCAAGGTGGTTAAGCAATGTAGCTACATGGATGACTTCGTGATCGGGGCTCATTCTTTAGAGGAGGCAGTTCTTCTGCAAGAAGAATTAGTGAGTTTGCTTCGACTAGGAGGTTTTGAGCTGGGGAAGTGGAAGAGTAATCATCCCAGGCTCATTCCAGACAATGACAACTCAACTATAGTGCTTGGTTGGTTGAACCTGCCCTTGAGCCAACTCAAGTCCTTTGTGGCACATAGAGTTGCGTCGATCCTTGAAATTACCGAGAAGAGAACATGGCACTATGTCCCTTGATTACTTTACTGGCTATGGAGTGGCCATCGCTTTTGCAATGGATGGAGGGCATTTCATCTTACAATCGTCTATTGCGATCTTTTTGCATAGCCTTGCGTTTCATAAAGCGCCTTCGCCATCAACCTGTTTCTAAAGGGTCAATCTCATTGAAAGAAATCGACGAAGCACGGTTAATGTGCATTAGGTTAATTGAGGGAGACTATCTTTCCTTAAGGGAAAACATAAAATCTAAGCCTTGGATTGCGCTGACACCCTTTAAAGATTCCCGAGATGTTTTCAGGGTGGGCGGCCGTTTGGAACACTCCAAACTCTCCCTTTGCTTTTGCCTAATCATGAAAGTTTTATTTCATAAAACTTTGGTGGGCGGCATGTCATGCTTTTGCCTTATCATGAAAGTTAAAGTTTTATTTCATAAAACTTTGGTGGGCGGCATGTCGAGGCCGACATAGATTTTTTATTTTGTATATATATTTTAAGTGAAAGTATTTTTCTTTTGTTTGGTCTTTTGTAAAATTGAATGAGTGTCAATTTTATTGTTTATTATGTTAAGCTTTCCGAGGTCATGCATCGTTTGAGCTCGTAACATGTCGGGCCAGTCAGCTGACACCCGAGTGGCATGAGTTCAGTGTGTGGCTCGCCATTTTAGAGGGCAAACCTCATGTTCCACTAGTACAATTACAATTATTTTTTTTCTTCGTACCCATGGGTCATGCCCATCGCTACCTGGGGCTGCAATGGCCCTGTTAACAAATCCTCGCCGGCATCAAGTGCTGCGGGTGACAGCAGGAAGTTTTAGAGAAGGCTGATCTTCAATAGAACCACAGCTATTCGATGTATTGGTTTATTCGGCGCTTGCTAGCCGTAAGTTACAAAAAACATTTTATTTTACGTTTATCTGATGCCAGTGGTGTACGATCTTGATAAATGTGGACAAATTCACAATATCACTAAGGATCGGGGAAGGAGTTTGTCTCATAGATATTCATTAATTAATTAGCCTGGTCTAGTGGATAAGGCACTGAACTCTAGTTGTGAACTAACTGGGTTCAATCCTGAGGTTCTGTATAAACTTTTTTTTGTGTATAAATTTGTAAAATATGATTTTTAATTTTTTTATTAATCAATGGTGGTCCTTTTGTTTATTTGTAAATTTTTGTAATTAATTTTAGAGTTTTTTTGCTATTAAGAATTTATTTTTTATTTTTATTTGATCAAGGTTTATTATTTTTCTCTCAAAAATGGATTCTGTTTTATATAAATTATTTATATATTTGTAAAAATAATTAAATGAAGGTGATACAATATAATTTTGATTTTAACCAATTTTTAATTTTATTTTATTTCCTTTCTGTTGCAACCAAAAAACATTTTTTTTTTTTTTTTATTTTATCAGGCGGCCAGGCACTCAACCTTTCAATAGCGAAAGGTAGGTCGGCCCTCACACCTTCACTGTTCAAACACCTGAGATACACCGCTGCTGCGTGATCTTTAGTGGAAGTGTTGCAAAATCCAACCATTTCACGATTGGCATAGATGGAAGTTATGTATCGTGGATTGGAAACAGTGGAGAGAACATTACAGTCGATAGAAATCATGTTCCATGACTTGATTAGAGATGGTGGTAGAGGTTCGTCCCCATTAAGTCAAGCCTCCCAGGTCTCTTGGAGAAGAATTTTGGTAAGAAGAATGACCGGTGACAGGAAGGCCAAGAGATCAAATATGCTAACAATGAAAGACAATACCAGACGCCTGGTCAGATTACTGTGGTTGGACGTTCTTGTTATACAACTCGTAAAGCTTGATATGGACCAGCACTATAGGCGTACATATTGTACATGTGAACACTACTGTATTCAATTTCCATTCAACAGAGGTATCCTTGGGACTATCTTTCAGAAGACCCCAAAAACGACAGTATTTTCTGAACCAGAATCACCACCTATCTATGTAAATAAAATCCAGAACTTCATTGCATTCCGTCAACAAATAGCCGACTTGATCCGGCAGCCCAACTTCAGACGCTT
Source organism: Aelia acuminata (assembly GCA_911387785.2). NCBI lineage: Eukaryota > Metazoa > Arthropoda > Insecta > Hemiptera > Pentatomidae > Aelia > Aelia acuminata. The sequence goes on from OU426980.1 coordinate 83,825,805, forward strand.
TTCAAGAATAAACGACATAAAGATCAATACAAACTCGAAAGAAAATTATAATAAACTAATAAATTATTTATCTACGAAAAAATATTATTTTCTTTATTACCAATTAAGGGAAGAAAAATCCTATAGAGTAGTTTTTAGAGATCTACATTCAACCACCCCCACATCTGTCATCCAAAGTGGCCTTGAGGAAATCGGTCACACTGTGAGATGGGTATCTCCTGTTTTACACCCAACACAGAAATATCCACTGCCACTATTTTTTGTGGACTTAGAGCCAGCGATAAAAAACACAGAAATATTTAAAGTAAACAGACTGGATTATTCAATAGTTAAATTTGAAGAGCTAGAAACAAACATATTATAGTGCAGTGCACTAAATGTCAAAATTTGGGACATCACTCACTCACTCCATGGCTCTACGGTCCTTTTTGAGAACCTGGGCCTCCTTTACAATAGTTTTAGGACGTTTTGCCACTCCGCTCTGTCTAGGGCTTGTCTCCTCCATCTTCTAACGCCCAGCTTTTCCAAAGTTTTTTCGACGCCTTCTATCCAACGACTTCGTGGTCGCCCTCTTTGCCTTCGTCCTCCTGGCTTACCATTCAATAGTGTTTTAGGCAGTCTACCTTCAGGCATCCTTTCGACGTGTCCTGCCCATCTTAATTGACACTTCTTGATGTATGTCACCAATTCTTGGTCTTGAAACATGCGTCGAAGTTCTTCGTTTTTCCGCAGCCTCCATCTCCCAGCTTCACAGACAGGTCCATATATTCTTCTGAGTACTTTTCGTTCCCAAACATTTAATAATCTTTCGATTTCATTTGACAGTACCCAGGTTTCACAGCAAAATTTGGGACATACAAAGGCCTATTTTCATCACCCTGCCAGGTGTGTCAAATGTGCTGGAGCACACGCATCTGACACTGACAAGAAACCCAGAGATGGATGAGCCAGCGCAATGTGCTCTTTGTGGTGAAGGCCACCCTGCTAACTAAAAAGGCTGTCTAGTTTATAAAAAAACCTACCGACTGAAAACACATGGCATTGTAGTAAGAAACTTGAATCTTGAACAAAAAAATTCCACACAGGCACCTGAAATAGAAAATGATGAATTTTTCCAGAGTTGCCAGCTCACACTATCCTTCAGCAACCTTCTACCTCTACTGCTTCCGATCACCCTCAACAGAACATCACAGCACCGCTAACGAAAATTGATGTCAAGAAACAACAGCCACTTCGTCAGGAGCCCTATGGTTTAAATTACCGCCAGAAAATCCTCCTCCAGCACGTTCCAGTCCTATCTTCCAAAATAATATCCCTTCAGAAAAAACTCTAAATCCACATCCATGTCCCCAACGACGGGGCCAACCCACATCCAGTGTCCATAGTCACAAAACCTATCCACCGTAAGTCCATGATCCATTTCAAACCCAGAATCCAAACGATTTCAACTCAATCCTTGCATCATTCCTGCTGGATCTACAAAAAACTATCAAATCGCACATCACCCTTTTGACCACACTCCTTTCAGAATTCCCAATCAATCACCACGATGAGCGCTAAGCCTCTTTGTGTCATTCTGTTGAATGGCAACGGACTACAAACCGCGGGTAACTAGACATTTCAGAACTAGATAATCACCTTGACATTGTCCTCATAACTGAAACCCACTTCATAAAACGGTCACACTTTTATATACGGGACTACATCACTTATAGATCAGACCACCCTGACAACACTTCCCACGCCGGTTCTTGCATCCTTATCCATAAATCCTTATCTCATTTCCTTATTCCTTCCACTCCAAAATTGTTTACTAAACTGAAAGAAAAAAGTCTATACTCAACAATAGAGACTTTGGTTTTTTTGAAGGAGATAAACAAAACATTTACATTAAAAACTCATTAACATATTATAACAGGAAATTATTTAGAGACGCAAAACTTGCCAAAACTGAGAAAAGACTTTTCTTTTTTGAAAAAAGAAAAAAGAGAAAAGCAAACATATAAACAAATTTTCGGCCTTCCAATGGGCGATTGTTTAAGTGTTAATCTATCGGGGATAGTAATGAACCACATCATTAACAAGGCACTTAATCAATCCGGTATAAAGCCCCTATTAATTACTAAATACATTGACGACTTACTCGTTATCCATAAAACAGCAGATAATCAATTACTATTAGATAATCTCAACGCCATCCATCCCAGAATAGTTTTCACCTATGAAATTGAGGAAAACAATAGGATTAAATATTTGGACATGACAATAATCCGTGAAAAACATAAAATATATTCAAAATGGTACAAAAAACCCATAACAACCAATAGTATACTAAACTACAACTCTAATCATCCAAAAACTCAAATTACTAACGTAGGTAATAATCTTATAAAAAAAAGCCATACTCCTAACTGATGATGCATATATAAAAGATACCAAAAAAGAAATTTTTTCTATTTTAAATAACAGCTTCTACCCTAACAGGCTAATATCAAAACTATGGTATGGGGCAATTAATAAATATAAAATCCCCCCTTCACAAACAGATGATTATTTAAAAAATAAGGTTCAGGATAGTGACACAGCCGATAAAATAGACAACAACTTGCCACGTTCAACAGAGAACAGCCATAAACCCCCTTCTCAAACCACGTTAACCCAATGTTTTAATACAGAAACACCTAAAATTACAATAGACAAAGAACCGGAAACCACAACAAAAGACACCGTATCTAACCCCGACACCAATCACCAACATCACTACACACAAAAATTCAAATCCATCACATACATCGATAAACTAACATATAACATTATAAACACCTTCAAAAAACTAGATGTGGATGACTTCAAATTCGCACTCAAACCTTCTCACCCAATACGTCAACTTCTCATGAAAACAAAAGACCCCACACCAATTGAAAACCAAAGAAACCTAATATACAACATTCCCTGCAAAAACTGTGACAAATCATACATTGGCACAACTTCAACCGACCTCAAAACTAGAATCTATAACCATAAAAGCACACTCAAACCAAATTCAAAAACAGCCACATCATTATCTAACCACGCTAAACAAACCAGACATGAAATAGATTTTGATAACGTAAAAATTCTACACAAATCCACCTCCCGTCCAAAACAAAAAATAATTGAATCCATATACATTGCAATAAATCAAGACAGAATATTTAATACCAAACAGGAAGCAGCCCACATCCCTAAGCACTATTCGCACGTAATACATTACAATAGAACGCGCTCGCGTTGACCTTAAACCAGTAGGCCCGCAGTACCCTTCAAAGATGATGGGCCAGACGACATGGTTGTTCAAAATTGTTGAATTCCTGTATGCACTGACGACCCTATTTCAGGAGAATTAAAGGGTAAGCATGCTATTGTTTTATTTTATATTATGGAGAATGACAAAACTATATTATGTAAAGATGTTATTTTTATAAAAATTTTAATACTGTTTATGAATGTTTGTTCATTATATTTTAGATGAATATGGCGCAGGACGCCGAAAGCTCCTTGTATTATACAAAATAAAAATTTTTATATTAGAGATCGTCTTGGTGGATATACTTTGTACTGAGAAAAGTTATACATTTTTATGGTTCAGTATTAAATAATAAATAATAAATTGTTTATGAAAAAAGACGAAAAAAGCAGTCCAATATTATTGAGATCAATTAATGATCTTATCGAAATTAAATAATAAGATCAATTAATATCCAATTATGTCTGCAATAGATAAGTTTAAAATTTTTGAAAATTTTACTAATATTAGTTTTGGCGATTGTACTAAATATTTAAAAATATCACATACAAATGTAGAGTCTCTTGTTAACCATATAGATGAATTTAAATTAATTTTTGATAACTAAATTTTCGATATTGTGACAATTTCTGAAACATTCTTAAAACCTATTCTGTCGTCATGCGCTTTTAATTTGGCAAACTACGCAATGTTTAGAAATGATCGCATTAATAAAGAGGGGGGAGGAGTTGCCATGTATGTACATAATAATTTATCATGGAAAATTCTAAGTATGTCAAAAGGGCAATATAATAAGTAGAAGAAGAAAAGTAGAATATATGATAGCCGAAATTTCCAACCCTTTTAATAGGTTATTAATTAGTGTAGCATATAGGCCTCCAAAAGCTGGAGGATTACTAGATTATTTTTTAGATTTACAAAATTATATTTTGAATTATGAACAATTTTTAATCTTAGGCGATCTAAATATTAACCTTAATTCAAAAGACAATGAATTTTACAAAGCGCAATTATTGGATCAGGTAACCTGTCTTAGCTTGAAAATTTTACCGTTAAACGCAACATTTCACAGAAATGACTTTCATTCATTCCTTGATTTAATAATCGTTAAAGATGAAAAACGAATTCACAAATTTGGACAATTTAATTCATCAGGTATTTCACCTCATGATACAATTTTTTGTTGCCTAGCAATAAGGAATAAGATCAAATTTAATAAAATTTTAAAAATAAGAGATTTTAAAAGTCATAATAAACAAAATGTGGAACATGATTTTGAAAAATTAAATAAAGAACAATTAATAGAATTAAATGATGTCAATGAAAAAGTGGAATTGTTAACAAATACCTTGTTAAACATTATGAACAATCATTTTCCAATTAAAACAATAAGAGTAAATAAAAGCCCAGCTCCTTGGTTAACTAAAGATTTATTGACTCAAATGAAGGAAAGAAATAGACTTCATAGATTGTCTATTCGTCACGGTTCAGATCAAAATAAAGAAGCGTATAGAAAATTGAGAAATCAAATAAAAAATAAAATAAGAAATGAAAAAAAGAAATATTATGATAATTATTACCTCTTTGGGGGTAATAGGACTGTGTTCTGCCAGGAAGAAGAATCTGACTTGGCAACTGAACAAACTTCCTCCGGTCGAATCACTTCATGGATCTTGTCCGCTACTTCAGCCAGCTTCTCCACATCGGTGTGCCCAGCCGTAGTAAGGATCGCCTGCGTATTGGTAGGCAGTGAACGCAGCCATAAAGTCTTCAATATATCCTTGTTGAGCGTATCTCCTGCCAGTTGCTGCATATGTCTAAGCCACTGGGATGGTTTTTCCTCACCCAATTGTTTTCCTTCCAAAAGTTGTTGGATACGACGGCTTTCGGACTCAGCATAGCAGCCTATTAAACGAGACTTCAAATCTTCATACGGGGTGGCACTTGGATTTCTAACAATGTCCGAAACCTGTCTCATAACATCTAAGTCCAACATCGGTATGACAGTTTGAAATTTCGTAAGGCTATTAGTAATCCCCGAACGAGCGAAAACGGCCTCCATTTGGCAAAACCATAAATCAGGGTCAGACTTCCAAAAGGGTGGTGTTTTATTAGTGGCAGAAAATGCAGCCAACACTTCGGGCTTACTTTCTATTTCATCCGGCATTTTAAAAAAATTTAAATATGAGCACCAATTTTAATCAGAATCTCTAATAAGAAAATTAAATCAAAACGACCCCAAAAAACGGTCAAAAACAATAATCTTAAACTTAAATGTAAATTTGGAATCAATGACGTCACTAGCCAAACTTTTTTTTAATTTAGGGGTCACCACTTATTACCTCTTTGGGGGTAATAGGACGTCACTGGAAAGGTTTCGATGATTAAAACAAGTGCTCACCCTTGAAATTACATTTATTTTGCAAAAAAATATTATCTAATTATCTGGCATGCCAAAAACTACAATAAATTAAATAAATACTGAATACTCAGAATACACTACTCATGCAAAAATATATACATAATTAATAATACGTGCACTACTCAACTTGTTTAAATAAATAAATAAATCTATGAATAACTAATAAAACTATAAACGATCAACAATAAATAAACTCTAAAGAAACTGTAACAATCTAAAAATACATGCTTTAACCTAATAACTTAAAACTAATAATAAATAACTTAAACTAGGTACTACCATTATCACAGTCTATCATTCTCATAATTAACATCTTTCGTATGGCCATACTTTCTTAATTACTAGAATATCACAGTTCTTTTTCATTAGAGTTTCAAAATGCACATGCAACTGAGCCGTTGCCTAAAAACCTTCTCCCCTGGTTACACCAAAGAGGTACTGTAAGGCGCAGTTATTATAATTAATTAGTACGGACTGCTACAGTACTCCCCCCTAATAACTGCGTCTAAAAATCTAACGTTTGGCCTAATGGTGCGGCCAAACCGACTCTTCAACGGGGGTGCTGCTGGTCCCTCCCCTTCGTTCTCTTCCTCGGTGGCTGCAGTTGGAATGCTACAAGCTTTCAATTTTTCAAACGTTGGGGCCTCTCTGCTATTATCTTCTTCCTGTGCAAGCAGGAAAGCTGGCTTCACTCGGTCAAGCGAGACGGTAAGCTCCCTGTTCGGTAACTTCAGAGTGCAAAGTTTATCAGTCCTCTGTAGAATAGGATAAGGTCCAGAGTATGGTGGGGTGAGACTCTTCTTCAGCCTATCATCCCTCAAAAATGCATATTTGCAGTTTGCAAGTGCGTGGTGGACAAACATCTTCTTGCTTCCTCGAAATGGTGCTGGACGTAGATGGTTCATATCCTCCCTTAACTGACGAACAAAGTCAGTCATGTTGGAAGATCTAGTATCTGAAGCTAAAAATTCACCAGGTAACCTCAGGTTCTGCCCATAAACAGCTTCGGCGACGCTAGTACCTGTATCTTCCCTGATGACAGTCCTTAATCCCAAAAGCACCGTAGGAATTAGGTTGGCCCAGTTCTCCACATCCAAGTGAGCAATCAAAGATGCCTTCAAAGACCTGTGCCATCGTTCCATACAGCCGTTCGATTGCGGATGGTACGGAGATGTCCTAATCTTGTTGGTTCCTCGACCACTGGCTCTTCGAAGGACGACATATGCCCATTTCTACCATATGTCTGAATTCCTCTTTTACTTTCCGATATTTATCTGCAGGTAGTCTTCTCGCTTTAGCTGAAACTGGGCGACCGGTCGTTTCAATGAAGTGCACCGTGTCATGCTTTACTGGCTCCTTCATGGAACTTGGTCGGGTTATATTTGGGAATTCTCTAAGCAAGAAAGCATATGGATGTCCCTCAGGAACTGCAGAGATCGATGCTGGAACCTCCTTAATAATTTTGCCTCGCGAAGTCAACCCTGTAGTCTTATCGATCAGCTGCCGGCCTTTGAGATCTACCATCAAATTATAATGAGAGATGAAGTCCGCTCCGATAATAGGTCTGGGTATGTCCGCAATTACAAAAGACCATCTAAATGCACGACGAAGTCCGAGATCTAATTTCAAGGTCTCCTCACCGTAGGTCTTAATTCTGGTCCCATTAGCAGCATAAAGGGCAAAATCCTTCTGGACTGGCTTCATACTCTTCTTCGGAGGAACCACGGAGATTGCCGCACCAGTGTCTATCAGCAGAGAGAGCCCTGTCCACTTATCTTTGACGAAAAGGCGGCGTTGGGCAAGATTACTGGCACCGGTACACGCCACTTCCGGGCCACCAGTTAGTTTCCCGAATTCTTTTTCAGTATCTCCCAGGCGCAAGGTTGGATACATTTATTGGCTTTTTCCTTAAACCTAAAATGGTAAAAACACAACCAATCTGGATTTTCATGGGCCCTAGAGCGACTTCGGCTTCTTTGGTTCCTGTCGCAAGAACGAGATGAACGTCTTCGCGTTCCTTGGCGTCCCCTAGTCGACAGAGCTGCAACTTGCGCAGTAAGTTGCTCTATCTTGGCTTCCAGGCGCAAAGCTGTGTTCTGCCAGGAAGAAGAATCTGACTTGGCAACTGAACAAACTTCCTCCGGTCGAATCACTTCATGGATCTTGTCCGCTACTTCAGCCAGCTTCTCCACATCGGTGTGCCCAGCCGTAGTAAGGATCGCCTGCGTATTGGTAGGCAGTGAACGCAGCCATAAAGTCTTCAATATATCCTTGTTGAGCGTATCTCCTGCCAGTTGCTGCATATGTCTAAGCCACTGGGATGGTTTTTCCTCACCCAATTGTTTTCCTTCCAAAAGTTGTTGGATACGACGGCTTTCGGACTCAGCATAGCAGCCTATTAAACGAGACTTCAAATCTTCATACGGGGTGGCACTTGGATTTCTAACAATGTCCGAAACCTGTCTCATAACATCTAAGTCCAACATCGGTATGACAGTTTGAAATTTCGTAAGGCTATTAGTAATCCCCGAACGAGCGAAAACGGCCTCCATTTGGCAAAACCATAAATCAGGGTCAGACTTCCAAAAGGGTGGTGTTTTATTAGTGGCAGAAAATGCAGCCAACACTTCGGGCTTACTTTCTATTTCATCCGGCATTTTAAAAAAATTTAAATATGAGCACCAATTTTAATCAGAATCTCTAATAAGAAAATTAAATCAAAACGACCCCAAAAAACGGTCAAAAACAATAATCTTAAACTTAAATGTAAATTTGGAATCAATGACGTCACTAGCCAAACTTTTTTTTAATTTAGGGGTCACCACTTATTACCTCTTTGGGGGTAATAGGACGTCACTGGAAAGGTTTCGATGATTAAAACAAGTGCTCACCCTTGAAATTACATTTATTTTGCAAAAAAATATTATCTAATTATCTGGCATGCCAAAAACTACAATAAATTAAATAAATACTGAATACTCAGAATACACTACTCATGCAAAAATATATACATAATTAATAATACGTGCACTACTCAACTTGTTTAAATAAATAAATAAATCTATGAATAACTAATAAAACTATAAACGATCAACAATAAATAAACTCTAAAGAAACTGTAACAATCTAAAAATACATGCTTTAACCTAATAACTTAAAACTAATAATAAATAACTTAAACTAGGTACTACCATTATCACAGTCTATCATTCTCATAATTAACATCTTTCGTATGGCCATACTTTCTTAATTACTAGAATATCACAGTTCTTTTTCATTAGAGTTTCAAAATGCACATGCAACTGAGCCGTTGCCTAAAAACCTTCTCCCCTGGTTACACCAAAGAGGTACTGTAAGGCGCAGTTATTATAATTAATTAGTACGGACTGCTACAATAATCAATATAAAAGTGTATAGAATCCTAAAGAATTTTGGAAGTTGACAAGAGATCAAGGACTTTTAAAAGAAAAAACATCGTCGAAAGATGATCCAAAAATAAATTTAAATGAGCTTAATGAATATTTTTGTTCATTAGGAAGTAATGTTCAAATAGATGATTCTTTAGAACTATTTTATTGAACTAAAAAATTTCGTGATCAAATAGAATTTTTTGATTTTGGGGAAGTAACTGTAGACGAAGTTTTATCTGCCATTAGTCAAATTAAATCAAAAGCAGTCCAGATCAAATTTCAATATTTTTAGTTAAATTAATGAAAGAAAAATTAGCTAATATCTTAGTTCATATTTACAATAGTTCAATTTCACAAAATGTTTACCCTCAGAAATGGAATGAAACATATGAGCTCCCTTTAGAAAAGAAAAAATCTCCTACTATTTGCAAAGATTTCAGGCCAATAAATTTAATTAGCGTGCTCGCAAAAATTTTCGATAAAATCATGTACAAAAAATTAATATCTTACGTAGAAACAAATAATATTTTAGACAACTATCAATCTGGATATCGAAAAAACTATAGTACACAATCACCTCTCGTGAAACTAACAGATGACATCAGAAAAAATATAGATAAAAAAGAAATCGCGATATTAGTTATACTTGACCTGAGCCACGCATTCAACAGTGTTCATCATACTCTGATGGGAAAAATTTTGTCATACATAGGATGCTCTATTAAAGCAACAAAGTGGTTCCAATCGTATCTGAGTGCAAGAGTACAACGAATTAAAACGATAAAAGGAACGATGTCAGACTGGAGTGAAATAAATAGAGGTGTGCCGCAAGGCTCCACCTTATCGTCGTTATTATTTTCGCTTTATATTAATGGCCTATCAGATGCTCTTGTTCATTGTAAAAGAAGTATTTATGCAGATGATATTAACCTGTATTTGGCATCGAAAGAAGAAAAAATATTAGAGGCTGTGGACCATGTCAATTTTGACTTAAATAATTTGAACGAGTGGTTCAAAAGACATGGTTTAAAATTAAACTTAGAAAAATGCGTTATCATGATAATGGGTCACAGGCGTAAGTTATCGAAAATTTCCAATTCAGATTTGTTAGTAAAAATAGAAAATGTGTTGAAAAGCGTGACATCTACGAAATGTCTAGGTATCACACTTCAAAATAATTTATATTGGGACATTCATGTAAATAATATTGTAAAACAGTGTTTTTCTTGTTTGTACAGCTTAAATAAACTGTTAAGAAGAAAAACTAGATATATAAAATCTATATTATTCAATGCTCTGATAATGCCTCATTTATATTATAGTTTACCTGTGATGTGTGATATAAATTATAATAACAATCAAAAATTACAAAGAATGATAAATGAATGTATCAGGTTTATCTTGAACTTGAAAATTGATGACAAAGTCAAAGACAAATATAAAAAATTAAATATTTTAAAAATTACAGATCTAATAGACCTCATACTGTTGGTTATGACTCACAAAATACTTAAAAATCATAAACCAGAATATTTATTAGATCAGTATAAGATAAGAATCCTTGAACATAATGATTTAAGATCAAATAACACCATGTAAAGTATACCAAAATGCAAAACTAAAATATTTGAAAACTCATTTATTTTTAAAAGTATAAGATTGTATAATTCATTACCTTTAGTTTTGAAAAAAATAAATTCTGATAAAAAGTTTAAAATATAATTAAAAAAGTATCTATTCGATAAATATGAATAAATTGCAATATGAACGAAGTGAGTAGTAATAAATTATGTAAAATAAATTTATGAATGTTAAAACATCTTACAAATTACAGAGAAATTCCAGTTATTAATAGATTTATGTAACTTTAAAGAATTATTCGAATGTAAGAGTTATATAAAGTTCTTCGAGTCATAATTATTTATTCTATTATAATAATTTATTCTTTAATAATTATTTTTGATGTTAAATGTTTAATGCTTAATGTTTTGTATTTGTTGCATGCTTCATGCTGGTGTTGTTCCAGTTATTAATAAAATTATGTACTTTTCAATAATTTTTTTTTTTTTTTTTTTTTTTTTTTTTTTATTGATATGTACTTTTCGATAATTATGTTTTAATGTTAAATGTTTAAAGTTTGATGTTTAAGCTTTTGTTCTTTCAGTTATTAATAAAATTATGTACCTTTAAATAATTATGTTCATGTAAGAATTAGAATTATTCCAGTTATTATCTAGTTATTAATAAAATTATGTGCTTTAAAATATTTATTATAATATAAGAAAAGAACTATTCCAAGTATTATGTAAATATTATTTGTTATTTTTAATGTTTTGTTCTTTTAAATAATTATATTTTAATGTTAAATGTTTAAAGGACAAACGCTCAAAATTACCAATCTACTACAAAAGACTCCTTTATATGACAGTAATAAGACCTATTTGGGCTTACGGAATCGAGCTTTGGGGCTCCACCAAACCATCAAACTCCTCTCGAATCCAATCCTTGCAGTCCAAAATCCTTCGAAAAATCCTTAACGCTCCTTATTTTGTAACAAATAAAACAATCCACAAAGACCTTAATGTTCCGTATGTCGCTGATTTAGCCCGATCCAGATACCAGTCCTTTCATAGTAAACTCCTGATCCATCAGAACCCACTCGTATCCTCCCTCGCTTCCTCCTCTATCCCAGATAATCCTCCAAGGCGTCTGAAAAGAAGATGGCCTCGAGATCTTTTAAATTAGACACTACTTGAGTGCTATCAGTGGATAGTTTCTCTACATGCTTATTCAAGACATTATTTTCTTTTATTTTAGCACATTTACTTAATGTATTATATGTAAATACAGATGTAAATTTCAATAAATATTTATTTAAAAAAAAAAAAAATGTTTAAAGTCTAATGTTTGAGTTTTTGTTGTTTCAGTGATTACTAAAATTATGTACTTTTAAATAATTATTTTCTTTTTTTTATTATTTCTTTATTTATTATTTTCTTGTAAGAATTAGAGCTATTCCAATTATTATCTAGTTATAGATAAAGTTATGTGCTTTAAAATACTTATTATAATGTAAGAAAAGAAGAGAGCTATTCCAAACATTATGTAAATATTATCTGTTAGAATATTAACAGAATTATGTATATTAACTAATTATTATTGGCCACTAGTGGCCAAAAACTGCGACATTTGTTAAATAAATCGATATTCATTCATACATTCATTCCAACTGACGCCATTCAATTACATCGATAACAATTACAATTGATTCTTACCAACTAACATTCTCAGCTGTATACTGTTCTCCTGGCAACAAATCTCCCATAATCTTCTTGAATCCTTAGTCCGTTCCCTCGGACCGCGCTTCATTGCTGGAGGAGACAAAAATGCTTAACACCAACGATAGAATTGTCGCACATCCAAATCACGTGGTAACATCCTTTCCCGTGTCACATCTTCCAATAGTTATTATAGTAAAAAAGTGTGTAGGAAGAGACTATTAGAATTATAAATATATAAAGGTTAGGTCTCAAAGTCTCGTATTATTTCCAAAACTCACCTCATCATGCAGATAAAAGCCAATTTTCCGCCTATTCAGGCATCATCAGAGCTACAATCTTGCTTGTAGAACGTTTGTAGCCCTGATGATGCCTGAATAGGCGAAAATTTGGCTTTTATCTGCATGATAAGGTGAGCTTTGGAAATAATACGATATTTTGAGGCTTAAACTTCTATAAGTAATAACTATAATATATATGCCCTCTCGCCCCATAATCCAACCTATTGGCCTACCTCACTCAGAAAACGTCCCGATATCCTGAATATATTTGTTACCTCTCAGATTTCCTCCTCCCATACCATTGTCAAATCCCTGGACGACCTTTTATCAGATCATAGTCCGGTCTTGCTTTAACTACATTAAAAAATTGCTCCCAAGCCCTCTACATTGATTACAGGACGAGTCAACTGGGACTTGAAAACTTCACTTAAAATAAGAGTAGATATTGACAAAGCTATAGAAAAACTTAAAACATCGATTTCAAGCTGTATAAAGCATAACACCCTAATCAGTAAAAACAGTAATCTGCAACAGACTAACTTGCCACAGCATATTCGATCCTTATTAAGGGAAAAAAGTAGAGCGAGATCGAAGTGTCACAGGACCAGATATCCTTGAGATAAAACTCAATACAGTAAACTGACTAACAAACTAAAAGCAGAAATAAGAAAATTCAAAATTTCATTAACTTCACCGAAAATCTCTCAACTACTGACAAATCACTATGGACGACCAAGAAAAATATACTCAAGTACAAGGACTGTAATCATCCTCTCCTTACTGAATCCCAATCCTGGACCAGAGCTGATGAATAGAAGTCGCAAGTATTCGGTCTTTTTTTTTTATCCCCCTACCGAGCCATTTCTGGCAAACGGGGTTCCGGCAGCGGTGCAGTAATACGTTGGGTGGGAAAAACCCATTCTTAAACGACTTTATCCTATCTTATACTCAAATAGTATAATCCCAGATCACCAGTTTGGATTTCGAACATCCCTCTCCACTATCCAGCAATGTCATCGTGTGGTGGACGTTGTCTCGTCCTCATTTGAGAGCGGATTGTACTGCACTGGAGTCTTTTTCCGCGTGGAACAGGCATTTGATCGAGTCTGGCATCCGGGACCATCTTCTACACAGTTTATACAGCTGATATCCCAACCCATCCTAACACTGTAATTATCACATATGCTGATGACACCTGTGTGCTATAAGTTAATAATGATCCATATATTGCATTCCAAAACTTTCAAGCTCATATAACAAACCTTGAAAAATAGTGTAAAAAATGGAGAATCAAAATCAACCCCAACAAAACCCTTCAAATTACCTTTACTCTCCGTCGTAAACCTACGACCTCCTGTCCTACTGAATCCTTCAATAGTTCTCCACTTGTCCCAGTTGAACAGATCCGCTGCTTAGGACGTCACCTCAACAAACGTCTTACTTGGAATCCCCATACAAGATAGAAACGACAAGAAACCGCTCGACGCTGCCGTCTACTACAACACTTACTGGACAAACGCTCAAAACTACCAATCTACTACAAAAGGCTCCTTTATATGACAGTAATAAGATCTATTTGGGCTTACGGAATCGAGCTTTGGGGCTCCACCAAACCTTCTAATTCCTCTGGTATCCTTACAGTCCAAAATCCTTCGAAAAATCCTTAATGCTCCCTATTTTGTAACAAATAAAATAATCCACAAAGACCTAAATGTTCCATATGTCGCCGATTTAGCCCGATCCAGATACCAGTCCCATCAGAACCCTCGCTTCCTCCTCTATTCCAGATAATCCTCCAAGGCGTCTGAAAAGAAGATGGCCTCGAGTTACATATTATTAGTTGAGAAACTGTCAGTTGATTGTTTCTCGTAAGATTATTATAGACATTATTTTAGCACATTTACTTAATGTATTATATGGAAATACAGTTGTAAATTTCAATAAATATATTTAAAAAAAAAAAACGTATTGAAGGACTTGACCAAAAAATTTTCGGAAGTTCGATAGTCTAATGGACAAAAAGTCTTTTTAAAAAGAAAATTTATTGAACTAGATTACAATACACTGAATAACAGAACTAAATCTAACAGACTGAGAACAATCGGCTCTAGTTGCCGGGGTATATGTACTGTAGGAATGCGGAGTGAGCTTTGAGTCTGCAGGAGGCATATTCCTTGGGTATAACTCGCCCCTCCTTAAGATGAAGCCGTCCTCGACGAAATAATTGGAAATTGAGGATCCGGAGGTGTGGACTTGTCGTTTCTATTCCATACAGTACAAATCTTTCGAAGGTTTAGCCGATTGTGATACAAAACATAAGATGAAAGGGACATTACAATAGTTGTTAGTAGGGAACATAAAATAGTAATATGATCTACATAAATTTCATCGATAAAGTTCAAAGGTTCTACATTAATATTAGCTTTGCGAATGTCTTCAAATGAAAAGTTTACATATGGTATTTCTGATTTCCCAATATGTGTAAGGTTGAGGAACATTTGTGAGTGATTCTGATCTGTCTAAATACAATAATGTAGTTGACAATACCTAGGATGTATTGTCATATTGCTATTTTTACTACTTAGGACTAAATTATCAGTATTAAATATAAGATACTTATTTGCTAAGGGGATATGCTTTACAAAAGGTTTAGGGTCACTAATTACTAGAGATTTACAATTATTCAATTCCTCATCGTCTAACAATTCATTAATACATTGGTTTCCTATTTTTGATATGTTTGTACAATAGTAGTTTTCATTAATTAAAGAGCAATCTCCTGTAAATAATTCTTGATATCTTAATACCAATGAGGGATGGACATGAGCTGTTATAAATTTATTATCTTTTATAACGGGATAGGATAAAAGGAAGAAAGTTTCATATGTAGGAGAAGATAAAGGGAGTTGGACAAAACATGAGATATAATCACAATGAAGGGAATAGTGTACTTTGTCTAGTTGCCATAAAATTTCAGGTTCTTCAGATATAAGTTTAATTTTGGCGTTATTTACTACTTCTTCAAGTTCTACAAGAGACAGAATGCTTGAGTGTATAATATTAAGTTTACATAATTCAAGGCTGGTGTCTATATCATTAATTTTATTATAGAGTAACATGAGATTATTCATTAAAAATGAATATTGTAGATTTCTTTCTATTTCATTGGTTTCTATTCGATTTGAAAGGTTCTGGAAATAGTATTTTATCTTCTCATTATTATTTTGAATAATTTTAATGTTGTTATTGAAATCATTGATTAATTTTTTATTTATTGACATTTGTTTTTCTACGTTATGTTCTAAGGTTTATTCATTTGATTGGACTTTACTTAAAATTTGTTCATACTTAGACCGGTCATCATCGTCCATCATGCCTGTGACTCTGAGCCAAGCCCATTGATTAAGCCACGTTTAATTCTACGTTGATTTAGATCAAGGTGTTCAAATTTTTACTGAGTATACTTTAGGTGGGCTTTTATGATATTGATGTGATTTGGATTTTTACTTTTAATGGATACGCTATTAACGGAATTAAATCAGTTAGATCCCTATATGTTGTCAGAAACTGATCTATTTAGTGAAAGACATAGCTTTGACAAAGTTGAAAACAAGAAAGGTAAAGCCATTATTGAAATGATGGAAAATAGGTCCTTTGTATTATTAAATGGTAGGACCCGAGGAGACAGGCAAGGGCACTTTACTTGTATTCAAGCACGGGGTCAAAGTGTAGTTGATACTGCTTGGTGTAATCTCGAACAGGCTCATAATGTTGCGGATTTTAGCATAGTAAATAAACTATCAAACTCTGATCACTTAGCTTTAAAGATAACACTTAAATACCCAATGTCGTACACATTTAAACCAAAATTTCCAATAACAGACAAACCATATAATGTAATGAAATGGGATAGTAAGAAAAAAGATGAATATATAAATCTATTAAAGCATTCCCCCAAAGTAGGTTTGAATATCCTTGATTACAATTCTGATACTGATTATTTATACAATAATTTATCAAATTCAATCCAGCAGACCGCGAGCCAGCTTGGCCTAATCCGTCGAAAAAACAATGTTACAAGCAATAGCCTTAAAAGAAACAAAAATTGGTTCGATCATGAATGCTATATCGCAAAAAAATGGGTTAAGAGTAATTATAAAAATTGGAAAAAGAATAATTATAATGAAGAATTAAGAACAGTTTTTTTGGCCTCCAAAAAATTGTACAAAAATTTTCTAAAATATAAGAAAAATTCCTATGAATTAAATGTAATCAATGCAATAAGTAACACTACCAACAGTAAACAATTCTGGCAAACAATAAATAGCTTTCGTAATACATCCAATCCAACCAATCCCATAACAATAGAAGCCTGGGAATCATACTGTGAATTTAATTTCCCTACATGCGAACTTAAACAATACACTTATTTTGGAGTTTTACATCCTTTACTAGATTCCCCGATATCAATAGAAGAATTACAAATGTCTCTAGATAAATGCAAACTTAATAAAACCCCAGGAATGGATAACATTTCGTATGAATTTTATATAAATTTACCACAGAACTGGAAACTATATTTATTGACGCTTTACAATAGAATCTTAGACACCGAGATAATCCCGAGGAGCTGGTCTAATATACTAAACCTACCAATCTATAAGAAAGGGGACAGAGCGGAACCGGACAATTACCGCCTTATCTCATTACTTAATTGTATTCTAAAAATTTTAACTCAAATTTTCTTGGAGCGATTAATTTTGTGGGATGAGGAAACGAATTGTATTCCCGAATCACAATCAGGCTTCAGAAAGGGTCGCGGATGTTTGGATAACCTTTTTACATTAAATACCGTCGTTCAATACCAAATAGGATTCAAAAAGCAACAGCTTTTTGGAATATTTATCGATTTCAAGAGGGCCTTTGACTCGTTAAATCGAGAAATCATGTGGGAAAAGTTATTCAAGATAGGTATTAGCCCCAAAATAATAAGGTTATTCAGAAATCTGTATAACTCAATGACGATGAGGATTAAATGCCATGGCCACAATCTTACTAGTGAAATTAAGGTGACCAAAGGGGTGCCCCAGGGTGAGGTTACGAGCCCATACTTCTTCAGTGCTTTCTTAAGCGATATGGAAGAATATATGAGATCAAAGGGGGCTGATGGGATTCAAATCTCGCATTCATGTAATATTATGATATTATTGTATGCAGATGATGTGGTCATATTCTCAGATTCATATTCGGACTCATTAAAAAAATTAAAAATTCTTTTAGAATACTGTAATATTAATCAGTTAGAAGTAAATACGACTAAAACAAAAATAATTCAGTTCCACCGAGGTAAAAACAAATTAATTCCAAAAATTAAGTATAACGAATCAGAAATAGAAATCGTTAAATCGTATACATATTTAGGTATAACAATATCCAGTTCCGGAACTTTTCTAAAAGCAGCTCAAATGGCAGAAACAAAAACCAGAATATCAACTGGAGCAGTTTTAAGCATCTGCAGTAAAGCTAAGATAAGAAATTGGCAAGCTAGAATTAGATTAAATGAAGCCATTAATACCAGCAGTTTATACTATGGTGTACAAATTTGGGGGTTAAGATATTCTGATAGGATAGAAAAAGCCAACTTAAACTTTTATAAAAATCTTAACTCTCTTTGCAAAACCACACCAGCTTGGATGATAAGATTAGAGTTTAACATAACCAATAGTAAATATTATGTGTTAAAATATTGTTTAAAATGGATTTATAAATTATTATTGATGAAAAACAACAGATTCCCCAAAGAATGTTATTTAAAACTCCACGAAATGTCTCAAAAGAAGGACATTATAAAATTTAACTGGTTATGTCAAATCAAGCAGTGGCTTAACGAAATAAATCAAGCACACATACTCAATGAATTTAATGCAACATTATTCAAAAGTAAAATATCTCCGGTACTATATAATTTTAAAAATTATCTCGAGCAAAAAGATAAACTGCAACTACTATCTTCTAAATATCCCACATATATTATTTCACAAAGCGTAAAAATCGGTTTTTCATGAATTGTAAGGTCCTGTCGTGCTCAAATGCCACGAATTGGTATCGATGGATTCAGAATTTCACGGAGCTTTTGCGAAATGCATTCTCAGTGTTCATTTTTTGGTCCAAAATAAAATATGGACCTAAACGTACTGATTCAATGGATCGAAACGAATCAAATTGGGTTTTATAAATTGCGATACGAACATTAAGACCTAATTTAGTTCAATTGAACTAAACTGGGGTTTGCGTTTTAAAGCCCTAAATCCTACCATTTTTGAGATAACGCCTGGGTTAGGCCCCTCAGCCACACGTGGTCAACTACTTATTGTATTACGTTAAGCAAATGTTAGGTCCTTTCGTGCTTAGGTTCTATAAATGTTGTTTCGTCTGATTTAGACTTAATTTTAGCGTTGGAAAATTGCACTCTCACTTTCAGCAATTACAGTATACTCCCACTTAACCGGTTCCTGATTAACCGACTCTTCGGATAAACCGACAGAAGCTGTAAAAGATAAAAAATTCTTTTTAAAATCCAGGGATCGAATTAAACAGTTAACTCTTTTCATTTAAAAGTAAAAGTTTAACTTTTATTAACATGTGTTGATCGATAAAAGGGTATTTTTAACTTTTACTTTTATTATCATATGGTCTTTCAAAACAGTTATTTCATAACTTTTATTTTCAAACCTAAATAATAAAAGTTTTTATTTAACAGTTTTAATAAACCACTTGCTTAAATAAGTTTTAATAAAAAAAGTTGCATGTTTTTACATTATTTTTTTGTTATAATCATTTCTGTCTATTATTTTGTTGTTAAAGGCGGTGATTTTAAAAAAAAAATGTCCAATTTGACTTTTCTTGAGGGCAAGGGATTCCCTAATATTAAAAAATCATACCTTTCGGTATTCTTTATTGAGGGGGGGGGGTCTGTCTGTATATAATAGATAGTGTTGTCTCGAAAAAGATCTATATCAAATTTCGGGGGGAAGGGGGTAAAATTTACATTTTCATTCCAAAATTCAATGGCGGTGGGGGAGGGCGGCTCGCATACCGGTCACTTAACATTTACGGATTTCATTGAAATGACGGTACATTCTCATGTTTTAAATTTTAAATTTCAGAGATAGGTCGTGGCGCGGGAATTCCAGTAATGCATGATTTACCGATTTAATTTGAAATGAGGGTGCATCCTTATGTTTTCTGATCCTTAGAATTTGAAACATTATAAGTTTAAAATTTTGGTTATGGGGGGGGTCGCATTACCAGTAATTTAACATTCACCGATTTTATCGAAATGAGGGTACATCCTTATGTTTTCAGATACGTAGAATTCGTAAAAATCAGTTTTTAATTTCGGTGGTGTGGGGGTAGGGGGCTAACATTATCAGTAATTTTATATTACCGATTTTTTTGAAAAAGTGCGGTCCTATGTTTCTGGATACGTATAATTCGAAAAAATTATAAATTTTGAATTTCAGTGGCACGGGGGGGGAGCGCGGGCATTATCAGTAATGCTTGATTTACCGAATTAATTGAAATGAGGGTGTATCCTTATAATATCAAATTCTTAGAATTTGAAACATTATAAGTTTAAAGTTTTGGTTGTGGGGGGGGAATGTGGGGGGGGGGGCGGCGCCAACATTAATTTAAATATTTACTGATTTCATTGAAATGAGGAGTATTAACATGTTTTCAGATACGTGAAATTCGAAAATGTTTTCAAATTTAAATTTCAGCGGGAGGGGGGCGCCTCAAAAAGTGCGCCCTACTGGCCATACTAGAAGAATAGCGATAATAGTAGTTTTTTTTTTTTCTTTCAAACTGGTCTTAAATCAATTGAAATGCCCATATTACCAAGTTTCTTAGTTGAAGCATAAAAAAATTAATCCCCCCCCCCCAAGAAATCCATAGTGGACATTACTTTCAAAAACACCCCCTAGGATATCATGATTAAATTCCTTAATATCAATGATATTAGGAAAGTATAATTGTTTGATATTTTTTAATTCACCCCCCCCCCAAGAAATTCATAGTGGACATTTCTTTCAAAAACACCCCCCAGGATATCATGATTAAATTCCTTAATGTCAAAGATATTAGGAAAGTATAATTTTTTGATATTTTTTAATCCCTCCCCGCCAAGAAATTCATAGTGGACATTTCTTTCAAAAACACCCCCCAGGATGTCATGATTAATTTCCTTAATGTCAAAGATATTAGAAAAGTATAATTGTTTGATATTTTTTAATCCCCCCCCCCAAGAAATTCATAGTGGACATTTCTTTCAAAAACACCCCCCAAGATATCATGATTAAATTCCTTAATATGAAAGAAATTTGATAATTACAATTTATTTATTGCATAATACATGGATTTTTTTTTATATGAGAGTACTGCCTTTGTAAATTTTGAAATAGATATTTTTTTTATAATTTTTTAAGTTTTGTGTTAGAGGTAATAAGTAAAGGTTTAACTTTTACTTTTTTTTTTAGATTTATAAAAGTTTTAAAACAGTTAAAACTTTTTTGAGCTAGAACTTTTATTTAACAGTTTTGAAAAAACTTTTATCGCTCAGAGGTTATTAATAAAAGTTTTTTCATAAGTTATTTTTATACTTTTTCTCAATAAGTTATAACTGTTTCAATCCCTGTTAAAATCATTAAAGGCATTTAAAACTTTGTCATATTCTCAATCACTGGTCAAAAATGTTGTTAAAATGTGTATTAGGTTGAGGATCGATAGATCTTAAATAAATTAAAATGTAGGCAAAAAGGCTTTTGTCTTTTATTTTTTGACTGAACTCCAATAAAACAAATCTCTTCGAAGTTAAATCGATCTTGAAACGAAATCCGTATCCTCCATTCATTTTATTAAAAAAATTGAAAAAGAAATTAAGAAGAAATAGCTTCCTATATTTTGACAAGACCGCCAAAATGACATTAAGGTGCGTTTAAACAAAAAATAATATAAAAGATTTTGTGAAAATAGTGTAAATTTTTGTAAATTGTTAAATAAAATCGGCCCAAAAAAGTTTTCTTTTATTAATATCTTTATAGCATTTGTAAAATAGGTTGTGAGTTGTATTTGGGTTTTATCGCAATATAGAAGTTATAATAATATATTTTGTTTTTGTTTTTTTATACGCTTTTACGGATTGACCGGCTCTCTCGCATAAACGGCAATGTATCCTTTCCGACGAGGAGGGATAAGCGGGAGTCTCCTGTAATCATTGGCGGATCCGGTGGGGGGGAGGGGGGCTGCTGTGTGGGCTGGAGCCCCTCCCTTTGGAAAATTTTTCGTCATTTAAAGATAGAAATTGACTTTCCTTAAAGTAAGGAAGCAAGTTAAAGAACAAAAATGTGCAGATAGAATTTTAGTTGTGGGGAGGCGAAAAAGCTGATCGGCAGATCCAAATGAAGGGCTGTGGGCCTGCAGCCTCCCCTTTACAATCGGCTAGATCCGCCCATGACTGTAGTCCAAAATGTTTATAAAATAAGTAAAATCTATTAGTGGTGATTCATAGTAACATAGTGATTCATTAGATCGCGGTGGAACAACTATGGTTTTAACTATTTTATCTTTTTTATAGTGGAAATTTTAGAAAACTAAAGTATCGAAATAAGAAAAATGCATTTCAATGGTTTCTATGCGGGCTTTATTACTCATACAGGTTTCACGTATATGGGCCAGGCGTTTTAAATCTCTAAAACTTATTGTTTTTATGAAAAGGCATGGATTAGGCCCCTCAGCTTCACGGGGCTACACATTGTTTTGTTGTCTCTCCGTGGTTAGAAACCAATTTGATGTCGTTCTTATCACTTAAAAGACAACCTTCCTCTCCAATGTCAGAAAGATAACTGTAAAAAACATCTTATGAACTGTTTTAAAAAAAAAAAAAATAAGTAGGGTAGTTAAAATCAGAATGTAGAAAGATTAATTTCAAAGACTATGCAATATTCTTGGTGATTTCATATATTCCAGGAAGATTACAAGAAACTGTTTTGTAGAGAAAAACGTCAGAAAATTAAGTTCTTCCTTAACTATTGAAAGAATTTAATAGCTGAAAGAAATAATTTCTTAAAATTAATTTATTCTTTCTTGCTGTAGAAAAATAATTTCACCTTAAGGCCCGGGTGGTTGGGAGGGGGGGATGAACAGGCAAAAAAAAAAGTTTATTTCATAGTTATGTTAAACCTAGAAGTAAAATCTGATAGAAATCTTCGTGCGAAGTGCTTCGCACGGGTCCACCTAGTAATCCTTATTATTTGAACATTTATGACCCAACTGACGAAATACAAAGTTACCTAAATTTAAATCTGCCATTCAGAATGATCAAAATAATAGTGCAGTTAAGACTTTCCGGCAAATATATCATTAAGCTTTCCCTAAAAGATAATACTTATATAATTAACACATTAGAACAGTGCTCTATATGCAATAGGAAGCAAAACGAGGATTTATACCACCTGCTAGTAGGATGCCCCATGTATGCAGATATAAGACGTAAATATTTACCAGGCGTTCAAAACAAATCCGTAGTAGAATTACCTGCAATTTTGAAAGTAAATAGTGCAGAACAAATCCGGAATTTGTATTTTTTTATTATCTATTCTATGAAACTGAGGCAATTCATACTTGAGGGATAAGATACGTTTCATTTTCATTAATTCATTACGCTACAATATCGACGTATTCTCATTAACAGTATTTAAGTATACATATATCTATACTTTAATATATTTTACAATATACTTATATTATTATTTTAATTTAAACAATTATTAGTTACGTAATCAGCATAAGGAGAGAATTTTCTATTTATTTTCGCTATTATAAAAAAAAAAAAAAAAAAAAGAAAGAAAGAAAGGATGAAAGAAACACTTTTATTATCGTTTACATAAAACTAGTAGATGTAAATAAATAGTGTAAACACTGTTATAAACACTGATGTAAATAGTATTGTAATCACCTGTATAGATTCTAAAATATGTTGACATTTTTTGTATTTATTTATATCTATTGTCCATTTATAGTGAGATATTTTTTCATTGTTAAATATGTTTGTTTTTTGTGTTTTTTTTTGTTCTTTTTTTTCTCCTTATTATTAGTTTGTCGTAGTAGGTATGTAGTGTGTGTATTTTTATTTTTATTTTTATTTTTCTTACTATTAGTATGGTATTAGTAGTGACCAACTCTATTTGTATGGGGTTCTCCCCAAAAACAAATTACAATAAATAAAATAAATAAATGGATACGCTATTAACAGTTTTTGCAATTGAATTTAATTCGTTCTGTAACAATCTTATATTTAAATTGTGCATTTATGTGTAATAGTTTGTAATCACAAACGAGTCCTGAATTTTAATCGGGGTAACTCCAGCGGTTTTACTTAGGTCTGCCATCTTGTAGGGCGTTACTGGTATTAGCCACATCGTTACTACAAGGAGACAATTCATTGTGACCTGGAACATCGAAATTTTTAATTTGTTTTCGAGACATGAAACGCCCAATCATTCTATTTGGATGAAACTTGGAATACTTTTTAACTTTTCCTTTATTATAGGTGATCATTTTATTGGTTGGGTTATTTTTAGTTTTAAAATATTTTGGTTTGTTTTTTTTATTTTTTATTACTCTCGGCGGAGCCTGTTCGCTAGGGAGCGCGTCCCCCAGGCGGCGGATGGGGGATCTCTCCTTGGAGGGGTGGTCTGAATATACGGAATAAAGACCCGTGGACCAACAAGTACCCAGTGCTGAGGGGTATAGCACGGCCACCCTTCCTCCTGAGGGGACATAAATATTCGGTAAGGAGGAAGGGAAGCGGAATGAAGAACCTAGCTTATGGATTCACAATGATATACTCAGGAGTGGCATTCGTGCTGAAGGACCAGCTTTACGACAGGATAGAGAAGTGGGTAGGGGTTTCCCCAAGAATTATATTCATGGATATTAGGCTAACATTGGGAAAGGCTACTTGTATCCAGGTTTATGCCCCCACTGAGGATTGTTCGGTGACTGACAAACAGGCCTTTTATCAAGATCTCCAAGGAGTGGTGGACTTAGCTTACGGGAGGAATAGAAGTATCATAATAATGGGTGATCTAAATGCAAGGACTGGCTGCGAACACCATCTTGCCCATGGCACGATGGGAGTGTGGGGAGGAGAATCTATGAGGAATGACAATGGGCAAAAGTTGATAGAATTCTGCATATCAAATGATCTACTTACAGGAAACTCATTCTTCAACCACAAGAAGATCCATAAGGTGACTTTTGAAGCCCAGGGGAGACAAGGAACAAGCATCATAGATTACTTCATCTACAGTAGAGACGTAAGGCGGTACTTTATCGATATCAAGGTTATAAGAGGAGCCGAACTTGAAACGGATCACAACCTGCTAGTTGCCGACACGAAGAACCTCTTCGAAATAGGATTTGTCAACAAATCTTGGTGCCAAAAAAAAAAAAAAAAAAAAAAAAAAAAAAAAAAAGAACCTCTTACCTATGAAAATACAGCCTAAATCATATGATAGGATAGCTGTAAAAGCTCTTCATCTGGAAGAAAAAAAGGAAGAGTATAAAGAATTTCTTAGAAGAGAGCAGGTGGGGATAGATTATGATGCGGATTTTGACACTCAATGGGTTGCCATCAAAGATAGTATATTGCGAGCTGGAAAAGAAGTCTGTGGAGAAAAGAAAATTAGGCCAAGCACCAAGAAGACCAATTGGAGGAGCGATGAAGTGGCACGGGATGTCAAGGAAAAGAAAGCTGTCTGGTGCTTGTACAAAAGAAACAAGACCCCGGAGAATTGGAATGCTTACGTTCAGAAGGGAAACAGTGCCAAGGCAACAGTAAAGCAAGCTCGATGTAAAGCCTGGGAGAAATTTGGGAGAGAAGTTAAGGACAGCTTCCAGGAGAACATTAGGAGATTCTGGACAACTGTGAATAGGAAAAGAGTGGGATGGGAAGGTTATAAGATATTTGTATGAGGTCGTGAGAAGACAGAAAAGGTACTGGTTCCTGTGATGAGGCGAGGAGTTTTGTAGGTGACTCGATGAAATAAAGATCAAGCCAAGTGCTGGAGTACTGGGTGTGATGGGTCGGGTTGTAAGGGACTATAAATAAATTAAGGGAGTGGAGGAGGTTTGATTGAAAGGCTTGGTCAGGAGAAGGTGTATGGAGATTGGTGTTGAGGTCTCCGGAGAGAACAATGTTGAAATATGAAGGGATCAGGTTATAAAGGATGGACTCGAATGTTTCATCGAAAGGTAACTTTCGGAGGCCGGTAGATGACACCAAAGAGTAACGGATGTGTGGAGGTGGATATTTCAGCAAACGGATATTCAATGTGCGGAGAAAAGGAAGTGGGGGAAAGAAGGAGAATTTTTTACTTTAGGCTATCATGGACAAAGAGACCATTTCCACCACCAGTCCTATCCACTCTATCATGACGGAGCAGGGTGTAGTTAGGGAGGCTAACTCGGGAGGATAGTATGGCGGGTTTCCTCCAAGTTTCGGAGATAGCAATTATATGGTAAAAGTTGTGGAGGAAAAAATCTTGGAATTCATCAATATGGGCAAGAAGGGTGTTTAGGAATGTCTCCTAAACAATTAATCATTCCTACGTCAAGAGGACACGGCACTGTTCCAGAGGTGCTGCCACCTAGCGGCGGCAAGAGGAAGAAAAAGTGGACAGGAGTTGACAAGGCGGGATTAAGAGCCTTTAAAAAGGTACCTCATGTTCAGCCGAAGTTGATGTTTTTATTGCATATCATAACTTCAATCAGAATGTGTGAGTAATCACAACACTTCATTGACCCACCTGGAGCCAGAAGGAGGAGAGAAATGGAGAAAGAAACAGGGGAGTTAATGGAAGAAGAATTAATGGAAGAAGAAGCACCACAAGATGAGTAAAATAGTTTAACTAAGTTCAACTTCACTTAGAATAGATCCAGCAGTTCACAAATAGTTTTCATTCATTACAGTCCACTTCATAATGCCCAGCCAAATTAATTGTTATAAGGTAATATTTCCTCTCAAAAGAATATCTTATACATATAAGTGGTCCTCCGGGCCGTATCAAAACTCAGATTAAACAAAAATGAAAACAAATCAATGTATTCAGAATAAATGAATAAATGAATGAATTGGTTGTTTTTTTGTTTTTTCTCATTTAGCCCTGATGATGACCTAAAATTTGGGTCGAAACGTCGGCTAGAATAAAATATGTCAACATCACATATTTGTGCTTATTATATTGACCGCACACCCAACCAATTCCTGTTCAGTATTTCAGAATAAATTATTCATTATCAAAATAAATCATTTTATTTAACTATGTTTTAATACAAAACTATTTAAAACATTTGAATATTTAAATGAGAAAATGTACAATTGAATAGCAAGCTCATTTATTCATTTTAGATACTTAAGTGCAACACAGAAATTTAAAACATCATACAGTATATGATTGAAAAATATTTTATTAACAATAGTTCATTCAATTCATCATTAACAATAGTTAAACTTAATATTTACTTCAGTTTATGTTCATTAACCTGTCAGAGAAACTTACTGATATTGTTCTAGCATTACAACAAAAAATTTATTTAATTATAACTTAGTTATCAAACAACATTTTATTGCTGATACATTTTAAAAGGAAAAAAAAAGATGTTGTAAAAACCAGACAACTTAAATCCTTTTAAATAATACATATTTTGAAGTTTTATCATAATATTGAAAAATAATAAGTTATCTTTATGTAAAAAAAGGAAAATTAAACAAGGTCCTTTCTTGGAAAATAATTAAACATTTTCTTCTGGAATAAAGAGCGGCGCAAGGGTCGCAACAACTCTGACAAACGTCTTGTTTGATGGCGTGCGAATTGTCACTCTGTGCACTCAGCGAGGATGTTGAAAACTGTGAATACCTCACACCTGCACATTTCATCATTGGTGCACGACTGACCTCTCTTTCTGAAACATGCGACGGCCCGAAGCCACAAAGCTCGTTAGCGCGGTGGGAAATAATTCAAGAGCACATCAGGTCCATTTGGGACAGATGGCGTCAGATTTACTTACATACTCTGCAACAGAGGAGTAAATGGATGGTGAAAACATGAAATATAAATATCGATGATCTAGTCATCATGATAGAACATCGCTCGCTTGTTGGTCATTGGCCTGTTGCCAGAGACATCGAGACACATCCCGGAAAGGATGGAGTAGTGCGCACAGTGACAATTCGCACGC
Organism: Aelia acuminata; assembly: GCA_911387785.2. Classification (NCBI taxonomy): domain Eukaryota; kingdom Metazoa; phylum Arthropoda; class Insecta; order Hemiptera; family Pentatomidae; genus Aelia; species Aelia acuminata. The sequence goes on from OU426980.1 coordinate 83,853,782, forward strand.
TATCAAACAAGACGTTTGTCAGAGCTGTTGCGACCCTTGCGCCGCTCTTTATTCCAGAAGAAAATATTTAATTGTTTTCCAAGGAAGGACATTGTTTAATTTTATTTTATTTTTATGATATTTTTTTTTTCAAAGTTTCTGCGTGTGGTAGCCTCGAGAGATCTTAAGGCGAGCGAAGAGAGCAAAAATTCTGTTGGATCATCTAATGCTAAAGCTTTAAATCCTTCTATGCTATCGGCTACTTCTGATAAAACTTGTCATATCACTGGAACTCATTTTTAACTCGTTTGAGGTCGCAATCCCAGATCTGTTGCACCAGCAATGAGGCAAGTACTCTCGGGTTGTCATAATTGTCCAAGAGCTTATTCCAGGCTTGGGAATAGCTTTTGTCTTCTATTGAAAACCTGGACATGAGTGATGCAGCTTTCCTACGTAAAACTCCAAGTAAATAATGAAATTTTTCAACGTTCGTCAGTGAAGGCTCATTATGTACCATCGAGGTGAACGTATCCTTGAAGTGAGTCCATTTGAGTAGGTCACCGGCAAATTCCGGTAAGGGAATTTGGGGCAGGTGACACTTAGCAGAAGTGGTGAGGCTGGTATTGAGAGATTGCCGGTTGGTAGCCAGCTGCTGTGAAGTTAATGCAGATTGGGACGCGTGTTGTTGAATTTTTATCCCTATGGACCTATCGATTAGTCTGGAATGGAATCTGACATATTTTCGTGTAGAACCACACCGACCCGTGGAGCAAATATGAAGAGAGAAGAAGAAAACTACGAGTGCTTGGGCTAATTATGGAGAAGAAAAACAAAAAACAACTAATTAAATGAAAGAAAATAAATAATATTGCATTAAGTATATATATTCAATATGAAGAAATAATTGAATAATGTATAGATAATAAATAATGTGAATATGTGGTAGTAAAGGACATAATGACGTCAGAGGTAGGGTCCAGCTTAGAGCTGGTTGTGATTGTAACTGCGTAAGTAACCTATCTCTGAGTGACCTCTTTGGATGGCAGCAGGAGTATTACCTGCCTGTTAGTTGATAAAAGTGCATGTACATATGCAATGAAAGCGTAATAAATGTTAAATATTGAGGTTGGATTTATTAGATTTACCTGGTTTTACCTTAAAGAGAAATAAGGAAAAGTTTTTAATGATAATGCAAATGTTTATAAATTAAAGAAACAATGATTTAAACTATTGATGTGTGGATAAACATTATAACCTACTGGTATCTTCTTTATTATTTATAAGTATTTTTTTTTCACTTTTAAAATGTATCAGCAATAAAATGTGTGATAAATGAGTTATAATTAAATAAATTATTTTTGTTGTAATGCTTGAACAATATCAGTAAGTTTCTCTGACAGGTTAATGAACACAAACGGAAGTGAATATTAAGTTTAACTATTGTTAATGATGAATTGAGTGAACTATTGTTAATAAAATATTTTTTAATCATATGCTGTAAGATGTTTTAAATTGCTATGTTGCATTATCATTAAAAACTTTTCCTTATTTCTCTTTAAGGTAACACTAGGTAAATCTAATAAATCCAACCTCAATATTTAACATTTATTACGCTTTCATTGCATATGTACATGCACTTTTATCAACTAACAGGCAGGTAATACTCCTGCTGCCATTCAAAGAGGTCACTCTGAGATAGGTTACTTACGCAGTTACAATCACAACCAGCTCTACCATAAGCTGGACCCTACCTCTGACGGCATTATGTCCTTTACTTTTCTAACACATATTCACATTATTTATTATCTATACATTATTCAATTATTTCTTCATATTGAGTATATATAATGCAATATTGTTCATTTTTTTTTATTTAATTAGTTGTGACTGGGTTTAGTAGAAGGTGTGTCTAATTAGTTAGTAGAAGAAGGGACTGCGAAATAGGATTTGTTAACAAATCTTGGTGCAAAAAAAAAAAATTAAAAAAAAAAAGGGACTGTGCGTTAACATAACAGGTTAGGACATTGGTCAAATGGGGTGGGAGACTGAGGGAGGGGTTAAATGATGGAGTATTATTGGATTGATCTGAAACATACTGGATCACTGAAATGGCGGACAACATCCTTGATGAAATAAAAAGATTTTTTAAGTAGAGAGCATAATAAGTAGTCATTAAGAAATTAATAATAAATAAAGTTAAAGTTGGGTAAGCCGAAACTATTGTGTACGTTTGAATTATGGCAGGGGATAAATAATTAATAGATAAATAAAAATTATCGTCGCATAAATAAAAAAATCGTACGTAATAAAAATAATTTAGCCGCAATATTTCTCTGATGAATTTATTATTACGCGCTACAACTAATATATATATATATATTTTTTTAATTGATAAAAATAGCAAAAAATCTTCCTTATTTCACCATAAATATTTATTTACAGCACATGCTGACGTTTCGGGGCTGTTTCCCCATTCTCAAAACATAAATAATTTTTCAATCGTATGATTGAAGGTCTTTTAATAAATATTATAACAAATATATTAATGTCATAAGCTTAAAACACACTGTTTTACATTTTAAATATGTCAGCTCATACTTGTCCATTTCTAATTCTTAAGAACATCCGGGGATACGGATCCGGGGACGGGAATATCTACATCTTGCCATATCTTGTATAAACTGTTTGTATATCTGTTGGAAACAGCCCCGAAACGTCAACATGTCCTGTAAATAAATATTTATGGTGAAATAAGGAAGATTTTTTGCTATTTTTATCAATTAATATATAAATATCTTCCAACTAAATTTAGAAGAAAATAACAATATATTTTTTTATGCTAACTGCGAACGCTAATGTAATTATTTTTTTTATTTAAAAAAAAAATCAAAACCACGCTCGAAGCTACCAATTTCTTCTAACAATTTACCAAGGTACTACTTTCCCTATTCCCCTTCTGGCTTTGACAACTGATAAAAGCACTGCTATCTGTTGGTCTCTATGCGAACTACTATCCCCACCACCTCCTTAGCCGTTAAAGGACGAATTTACGCCTAAGCTAGAATTATATTACGCGCCTTTTTACTTTCACTTACCTATATATGAAATATATAGTAAGTGGAAGTATTGCGATCGTGAAAATTTTCGACTTCCGGTTTTCAACGGAAATACACGTTTTGGGGTCCCCTGAATCAAAATAACCAAGTCCCGCGAAATGGTCTGTGTGTGTGTGTGTGTGTGTGTGTGTGTGTGTGTGTGTGTGTGTGTGTGTGTGTGTGTGTGTGTGTGTGTGTGTGTGTGTGTGTGTGTGTGTGTGTGTGTGTGTGTGTGTGTGTGTGTGTGTGTGTGTGTGTGTGTGTGTGTGTGTGTGTGTGTGTGTGTGTGTGTGTGTGTGTGTGTGTGTGTGTGTGTGTGTGTGTGTGTGTGTGTGTGTGTGTGTGTGTGTGTGTGTGTGTGTGTGTGTGTGTGTGTGTGTGTGTGTGTGTGTGTGTGTGTGTGTGTGTGTGTGTGTGTGTGTGTGTGTGTGTGTGTGTGTGTGTGTGTGTGTGTGTGTGTGTGTGTGTGTGTGTGTGTGTGTGTGTGTGTGTGTGTGTGTGTGTGTGTGTGTGTGTGTGTGTGTGTGTGTGTGTGTGTGTGTGTGTGTGTGTGTGTGTGTGTGTGTGTGTGTGTGTGTGTGTGTGTGTGTGTGTGTGTGTGTGTGTGTGTGTGTGTGTGTGTGTGTGTGTGTGTGTGTGTGTGTGTGTGTGTGTGTGTGTGTGTGTGTGTGTGTGTGTGTGTGTGTGTGTGTGTGTGTGTGTGTGTGTGTGTGTGTGTGTGTGTGTGTGTGTGTGTGTGTGTGTGTGTGTGTGTGTGTGTGTGTGTGTGTGTGTGTGTGTGTGTGTGTGTGTGTGTGTGTGTGTGTGTGTGTGTGTGTGTGTGTGTGTGTGTGTGTGTGTGTGTGTGTGTGTGTGTGTGTGTGTGTGTATGTGAACAGACTAGCTCAAAAACTATAAACCGTGCGATCCTGAAATTGGGTATTTAGTGTAGGTATATGCCCGCGATGTGACAGCATAAATTTCATCAAAATTACTTAAAGGGAGGGGGTACTTTACTTAATAACTTTTTAGGTTTTTTTCGATTTTCTCAAAAACGGCTCTAACGATTTTGATTAAACTGAGTATTTGATCTATTTATATGCCTGTAATATGACTGTGAAAATTTCATCAAAATTGATCAACCGGAGGGGGGACTTTACTTAATAAATTTTGTATCATTTTCACATGTTTTTTTTTATTTACTCAAAAACGGTTTTAACGATTTTGATCAAACTTGGTATTTGATGTATTTATAAGCCAAAGATGTGATAACCAACATTTCATCACAATTGATCAACCGGAGGGGGGACTTTACTTAATAAATTTTGTATCATTTTCACGTGTTTTTTTTATTTACTCAAAAACGGTTTTAACGATTTTGATCAAACTTGGTATTTGATGTATTTATATGCCCCAGATATGACTGTAAAAATTTCATCAAAATTGATCTACGGGAGGGAGGACTTTACTCAATAAATTTTGTATAATTTTCACGGGTTTTTTTTATTTACTCAAATACGGCTTTAACGATTAACAAAAATAAGATATGAATGTAGAAAAATTTGTGACTTTGGGAAATGATATTTAGCAAAACACGTCAATTTCTAATCAAAGTAAGTTGGTAAGTGAAAGTTGTGTGTTGCGCGCACGCACCAGATTTTTTTTAGTAATATTAGACCGTGACATCATCTCATTCCCAACCACCTTTACCTATTCGTGGCAAATAAAGAACGATTAATCGTACGTAAAATGAATAATTTTGAAAATCCCCACCATTGGATCTATCAAACATTACTTTTCATCGAAATTTTCTCATATTTCGAAGTATTAGTATTTCAGAGTTCCTAAAAAATATTAATATTGAACCTATACCATAGCGAATAGAAGTAATTATACAGGGTGTCCCCAAGTCAAACGGCCAAACTTCAGGGATCGATAGAGGATCGAAAAACTAAGAACAAAAAGTCCTAAGAAAAAAAAGTCCTCTGGCATATGCCTCGTTTTCGCTTCATTTTTGAGAAAATCACAAAAAAATACAAATAGTTGTGCAAAAATTAGTTAAGGCCATGGAAGAGCGGATTTCATTCCTTGAATGAATTTTAACAATAATTGTTATTCCAATACATTTATTGTATTTCAATCTTATACTAATAGAAAGGTAATTGAAATAAAAAATATTTTTTATTCAGAAAAAAATAATAAATACTTTTTTATTCAAATATACGTAGTGTTGACACATCTGATACAAAAAAAATATTAGAAGGTCTATTTATTTATTTTTATGTATCTTCTCTTTTTTTTTAATATTTTCAAATTAGTGAGAAGTATGTAAAAAAATTGTTTTATTTTATTTTTAATATTTACCGCTTCATGCGCGGCCGCCGGCAATAAACAAGGTAGTAAGGCAATAAACTTGTACTCTCGTATAGGGTACGAGCGGCCCTGCCTCAGTTGTAGCCTGATGTAAGGACAAGCAACTAGTGCATCTCTCCAGGACTTTCCTTCATTCTCACGACTATGTTCCATGAACAAGGGCCCACGGCCACCAGTCGTTTAAGGGAACAACGTCCTACGGCCCAGCCGCCTAACAGGAGAAAATTCATCGCGCAAAGCAGCGAATAAACGAGGTACCAGGTACCATCCGTCCACTTCAATGTTTCTCAAAACTGTAAGTGAAAATTTTCATTTCAATCTTAAGTGGTTGGTTGCACTTGGGCCTAATATTCGACTTCATAGTGCAAACACGAAAGTTGGAGTAGCTCATTACTCTCTATTAGTTCTAACTGATAACAGCTTCAGTGGCTAGACCGTTAAGCGCCTGCTTCTCAGGAAAACTCTTAGAGATCAATACTCGCCATACAGTGAAAACTTTTTTTTATTTTTCATGAAACACTCAGTGTATAGGTATAATTAATTTTTTTTTTGGGGAGAATTATTTTTGTTTATTATTTATTTTATAAATAAAATATAAATTATTTTAAGCTGTTCAAAAATTAATTTGGTGACTAATGTATAAATATAATTTTTTTTTTTTTTTCCTTTTCTTTCTATATACATTCTGTTTAAGACAAATTTATTTATCATTAATTTTATTATCTGGTGCATAAAATAATGTTTTGTATTTTACCTGATATTTTGTTAGCTGTTCTATAGTATATATATAATTTCTATTAAATATTTTTATTTTTAATAATTTATTTCTTTACTTGCATTTAAGAAATTCATGCCTTTAATTTTTACTTAAATGTTAATATGCTTTGGTCATTTTTTATTTTATAATAAATAAGGTCATTATTTTGATTTAAATAATTTTCCTTATGTTTATTCTTAATACCCAGCTGCACGTCAGTCACAACATATTAACGATTGTAAATAGGAAAGGCTTCTTATGAACCTCTATAACGTTTGTAACACGTAGTATAAAGAAAACTACATTTTTAAAGTACATAACATTATGAACAAAAACTGAAGATTAAAAAATTAGAAATTTAAATAATAAAAATAATTTTAAAAATAAAAATAAAATTAAAAATTTAGAAAATAATAAAATAATTAAATGTTCTTACTAGGAAAACATAAATGTTTCAATTTTTATATGGGACTACCTTAGTGAAAAAAAAAAAAAGAAAACTGAAAATTTTGAAGGTTTTACCTTCTCTAAAATTACATAGTTAATTTCTCGGAGCCGTCAATGCAGTTCGAAGTGCTGGCCTCTCGCTGGAATACACGCATCACATCGCGTACTCACAGATCGCACTGCATCTAAACATTGTTCTGCGGTGAGCTGGTTGCAAACCATTCTGATGCGCTAGATGAGATCATCCCTTGTGCGGACGGGCTCTCGGTAGACATTTTCTTTTACGTATCCTCACACGAAGAAATTATAAAAATTATTTAGAGAGAAGACACAGTTATTAGTTTTTCCACTACAACTTCCAAACTAGCACTAAGCGAAATAATTTCGGACAGGTTGCGATGCAATTTACTTTATAAAATACTTCAGTTCATAGTACCATAAATGAGGTACATAACTATTCTCTTCTCTTGCAACTGATTTCTCGGACCATACTTCCTTTAAGTCTTTTCGGTCAACAGTACGTCGAGCGTTGATTTTTTAACGATACTCTCTGTTGGCCTCCGGGTCCACGAGTCGCATTTTTTGCAATCTTAAGCATCGTACGCGTGAGATTTCCCATTGCGGTTGTAATCTCTGATCTTCACTTTTCACAAACACGGAACGACTTGTATGTTTGAATAATAACTCCCAAAAGTTCGAACCTGAAAAAGCAAGACCATTCGTCATGATGGTAATGTTGGAGTTCAAAAGCTATAAAACTGACAATTACCACTATCTGAAGCAAAAAAGAATTATTCCTGAAATTTTTCATAGTTTCTTTGAAAAAATTATATCAACAAAAAACTTTAGGGCCATCATTGGTGACTGAAATGATGAAAGCAAAAGATATAAACAGTAAGATGTTTGATAAATAAGAATTCAGATGTTTGTTTTTCACATTAAAAAGTGAGAAAAAAACATCTGAGTTCTTGTTTATTTAATGAAGTAAGATATTAATTCAACCATTAACAGCATGAGTTTAATCAGTAATGAATAGGGATCGGATTTTTTTTTTTTTTTTTTTTTTTTTTTTTTACACGTTATAATGATATATACAACAAAAGAACATTTTTAAAATTTATGAACAGGAAATGGTTGGGGGTGCGGTCAAAATAAGATTTTTTTTTTAAAAGAAATAATACAATGTGCTACACTCTAGGGCATTTAGCATTAGTGATCTAAGTATCAATTCATACAAAAACCACTAAAGAATAACCAAATATGGATATACAAAAGAAGAAAATAAAAAATAAATAAATACGTAAAAAAGAAAAAAAATAGAAAAAAATCTATATAAACACATTCACACTTATATACAATATTTACATTCAGCCAAGGGATCTCCGAGTCGAGCCCTACCGCCCACATGTGGGAGGAAAGGCAGGTCTCAAGGAGATCCCAGCAATTCTCGCCCTGCCGCATCACCGGTATTAAGAGTCGGTGGAGACAGGGCGGGAGCACTAGAGCTCAGGGCTTAAGTGGAGAAGCTGGCCATTGCCAGGAGTCCAATAGATCTATTTACAAAAGGTCTCGAGGCTACTGCCAATTCAACCTTCGAGGAGGATTATAGGAGTGGTTGGAGTTGGAGAGGGATTGTGCTAGGGATTGGGATGGTGGGTTAGATTCTGATGGAACTTTGAGAATTTGGTTGGGATAACGTCGAGGACTAATGGGATGTTAAGGTCATGATGTAGGGTTTTGTTTGAAACGTAGTAGGGAGCATTAACTATGTACGACTTTAGACTGAAAAGATTGGATGCGTTTGATGTTCGAAACTTTTGCTGGGCCCCACAGTTTAAGTCCGTAGGTCCACATGGGTTTAAGCATTGTCTTGTAAATCAATAGTTTGTTGTCGGTTGACAGATGGGATGTCCTCCTTAGTAAACGATATAGTTGACTGAATCTTCTGTTGAGTTCTTGTCTTTTAAGTCTAGTATGTGGGTTCCAGGTGAGTCTTTTGTCCAGGATGAAGGTATCCCACTGTGTCAGCTTTAGATAAAGGAATATTGTTAAATAGGACTGGTGGACGGTAAATTGTGTACGAGGGTATGTTAATCTGACGTTTGTTATAATTAAATACGTCAATATTTTTGTCATGTAGAAAGGCTGTTAGATCGTTAATGTGATTTGGCGTTCCAACGGAGAATGGAAAATGATTTTGAGGGTTGACATTTAAGGATTTCTCTGAGGGGGAATGAGGTTTGAAACGAGATTTGTGAGTAACGAGATAAGAGTTGTGATGAGGGATCTAAACTCGATGAGAAATGAACTGAGGATGTTTGTGATGTGGGAAGTGGGTGGAGGTGGGATATAGTAGATTTGGTTAGAAGATAACTGGTTGTAGGTTGAGTAGCGGGTTGGTGAGGATGATGGGGTTGGTTTTCAGAATTTTGATGTAATGGCTGAGTTTGCGGCAGGGCCTGAGAATGCACTGGCGGTTCTTCTGTCCCTAGCATTTGAGCGAATGTCACTTTCGGCTCGACGATTGTTGAAGGTTCTCTGGTGGGTCTTGCTGGTCTTGACTCTTCCTGTCTGTAGGCTGCACATCTTTTTTCTTTTAATAATTTATAAGTTTGGCACCCCTTGTAATTAGCCGGGTGATCAAGGTGTCAATGTGCACACACAGCAGGTGATTGTCTTGGCTTCCTGCATTGCTCAGTTTTGTGTGATTCGCCGCATTTAACACACCTTGGTAAATTATGGCAATAGTGCTTGGTGTGGCCATAAGATTGGCAATTATGACACTGACTATTTCCCGCTTTCGGTAGGGTTTTTCGACAGCTAATTCGGTGTAGTAAAGCCGATTTATATTATAAATTTCTTCTACGTCAAAAGTCAAAAAATAACGGTAAGGCTATTTTATTTATAGTACCTGGCTGCTCACGATTTTCTTTTAAGGACATTGACGACCTGTCGAACTTTATAGCCCATTGCCGTAAGTTCATCTTTAATGGCTTCTGGTGGTGTTGATGAAAGAAGTTGCCTGATCACAACCCTTAGCGCTCTCTCTTGGTGTAATTAATAGGGGTGGAAGTCTGATCTTGTATCAGATAAGTATCAGTTTGGTGTCGAACGTTCGACTTTATCATACATATGATTCTGGATTTACAATTGTATTTAACAGTTGGCAAAAACATTTAAAGTTTTTTATATTCTTAATGAAAACTTGTGGTGGCTTGGGTTCTCGGGGGGTCTGTACCGCTTCCATGTCCTCTATTGGCACGTTTCTTAATGTGCCAAACGGATTAGGAGTGAAAAACGGCGATTCTTAACTGGTTTGAAGTGCCAGAATGAGGATCCATTACTTCTGTGGAACTACCTGGTGTCACTGGTGGTGTTTTCCTGGCTGGTTTTTTGCCTTTTGTTTGACGGGCGAGTTCCTTGAATTAGGGTTTCCTAAGCTTCTGGAACGTTTTTTGCTAGACATTACCATATGATAATATCTCATTTCATAATGATAAGTCCTAAAGAAGGAATGATTAAAAGAAATTTATAAAAATATTTTTGCGACATGAATAAAAAAATACTAGTTTACGTAATTTACGAAAATAACAAATCTCTACGCCGGCTACAATAAAATATGTAAATCTTACATATTTGTGCTACTTATTTTCACCAGTCTGCGCATACGTTAGATATTGTACATATCTACGCCATATCTTGTCCCTAATTTAACATTATTTTAGTGTGATGTAATTGATTTTAAGATGTGCTAATCAGTGAAGTTATTATTTTTAGTGATAGTGTCAACTTTTCGACATAAACAATCAGAGTTTACTGGCGAGTAAATAAATTTTATAAACATTATAACAGTTATTATACATTTATTAATATTTTTAATATTTTTTTCGGAAGTTTTTTATTATTTTCTGTAATTTATGTTTAATGAAATTAATAACTTCCAATATAATTTTTCTTAGCTCATCATACGTTTCCATCACCCATTGTTTTATAGTCCAAACAACTAATATCATCGTAGTAGCATCATATAATATATAATTTTTAATTTATATAAATTTAAATATCTTTAGTCCCACACCATACTATACAGCTGTCGTATTCAATTTCATAATCATCCATCCTTCTAGTGTATAAACCTTTATAACATAAATCTTATACTTATTTTTTAATCATAATGTATTCACAAATCTTATACCCTTCATTGTGTGATTTATTCAGTATTATTATATTTTTATATTATCCATCTCATTAGTTTTTTATATTTTCGACTTACACACCACTTTGTATTGTGGATACATTTTATCTTATTTTCTTAAGCTTCATTGCTTAAGCCATTAGCTTCGTTCCCACCCAGCCAGATAACCATAAGATAACTGCTAGAGACATGCGCAGTACGATTTTAGCGTTCCCACCCTGTCGCTTACAGTAAGCTTATTACTAGTAAGCTGTTCCCACCCAGTCAGAATTCTGTAAAATAACCACTTGCTTATTACCAGAGCTGTCAGCGTATTTTTCTCTTACAGCTCGTCAGCGACATGCGCAATGATTTTTTTTTTTCTAGCCCAGCTAACCTAGGTGGGGAAGGCTACAATTTTGACAACTTGTCTTCTGTCCAGGATCCCAATATTCTAACCTTAAAGGTAAGCACTTTATTTTTTTCTTACATAATATTTAGAATTATCTCTTGCATAATTAATTATTGAAATTTTATAAATTAAATATAATGCATTCCAGAAATTTCTTGGTGAATTTTAAAGGAATAAAGTCCTGTTTTCCATTATTTTATATAATTATTAGCCTGAGGATGAACTTTCACATACTCATTTTCAATACTCTTTTAAATAGATTTCTCAATATTTGCTTTTATTTTATTTCTTCAAATATTTCCCATCCTAATGATCTTTTATTTGTCAATTTTTTTAGTGATTTTATATATTGTCAAATATATTTTCCTGATAGTGTAATATTCCTTTCTCAGCTTGTTCTTATTTTGAAAATATAAGTGACAATATGTAAATATTGAACCAGAAAACTATTTGATTCAACAGGTTGTATTTTATTTTAATTTCATAATTTTCACTAAAAATATTTGTCAAAGGTATATAAGATAGTTTTCATTTTATTTCTTATGTTACTATATTTCCTCTATTACTATACTTCATTTTATATCTAATTTTCTAATTAATTTATTTTAGGATCTCTGAAATATTGAAATCAACATATTGTGGAATCCAGGACGTTTCCTGCTGAGAAAATAACAGGTGTGGCCTTAATGCTGATTGAATGTAATTTTGATTTCTTTCCTAAAATTTAAACAAATATTTTTATTTCCAGAGCTAGAAGACTTTCTTATTTATTCATCCAACTAGCCACAAAACAATGAAGAATGGTTTCATAAGGCAAAAAATACTTTCAAAACTCAACATTGAATGAGATCAATTAAAGTTTAAAAAATATTATATATATGTATATGTAATTTTTTTTTTTAATATTTTATATATATCCGCTGTGGAAAGCTCAACAGATAAATTACACAGACTACCAAGAAAACACCAGGATTTTGTATTTCATTTCAATACTTTGTTTGATCCCAGCTTTCGACCCCCACTTGCTTTTCAATGATAAATAAACCCCAAAGGAGTCCTTTTGAGTTGAGATTCGGGCAACTCTTTAATGGTCCCATATAAGGTACACCCAGAAGTAACATGGTGATACTACTAACTTATTAATAGGAGTCATCTCTAGGAAGTATTTTGACCAATTTCCATTTAATGCAACAAAATGATGTCATATATGTTTTTCTTTCAGGTCTGTTTACAGGTTACATGTATAGTTATGTGAACATTAAATTGTTTGTTTGTTAATAAAAGATAATTTTTTTCCTAAAGGCTTGTTTTATTTTGAGATCTTGTTCTTCACTGCACACCTTCACTAATTCACGGTGGGCCAGACCCCCCTACCGTGCACCCCCCCCCCCCACATCCCTATAAATTGCATATCGTTGTGTTCCTTGTGATAAAAGATTAAGAAAAAGCCAATGTTCCCAGAAAAAAAAGTGGCCGCACTAACCGAAAATGGTGTTCAAACATGGCGGAATGACGAATTTGATTTTAGTTAGTTTTTTTATTACTGACATTCACCATTATGCTTAATTTCGGCATTACTGGTATTTTATTAAAGCTAGATAGTTCTAGATTCAGAATAAATAAACAAACGTTCTAAAATAATTAGTCTTGATAACATAAAATACCTTCAAAGTCAATTTTTTCAAGACACTCGCGTAAAAGTTAAAATTTCAAGTTAATTTGTGATTAAACGGCCATCGTTAACGTAAAACACCCTGAAATAAAACATCTGGAGCAATTATTCTTCTTTAAAAATCATTGGTCAAATTTTAAAATATATCAACTAGTTCCATAGAAAACGGACCTAAACCGCGAAAGGGCGCCGGTGGCTCGGGCGCATCCAGTCCTCTGCCACATCGTTCAGTTCTCATACACGATATCATTACAGCGGGTTTAGGATATTATTTTGAATGTATAATCGAGCCTATGTAACTGCAAGTTTTTAATTTACAGAAATAATTAATATAACCTCTTTTTTTTTTTTTTTTTTTTTAATTTTATAAATCTGATAAATGAAGGATATAAATCTGATAAATAATAATGAATTAGACGCAGATTACACATTATCTAAACCTCACTTCTATTGACTTAAACTACTTATCTTGAAATTAAATAATAATGTTCTCATAGTAGTAGTTGGGTTACAGACACTGGCTCTGATCATTCGTGAAATTTAAAATAAATACATTTTTGCAAAGTATTGATTATTTGCAGATTTAAAAACAATCAAAATGAAAAAGATAAATAAAAAGTTCTGTTTGTTCGTTAAAATGTAGAAATTATTCGTAATACAATTTAGGAAGTATATACCCAAAACAATTTAATAGCTCACAACAATTAATGAATTAACAGTCACACGATATATATATATATATATATATATATATATATATATATATATATATATATATATATATATATACATATTATGATTAATTTAAAATTAAACTACTACTGGAGAGGAAAACCAATGAAAACATGTAAGTATTCATGCATCTAATGGTCTATAATCCACTAAGTTGTGGCCTTTTTCGGTTTCTTGCATATAACTACACATCAAAAAGTTTACTTTCTCTTTTTTTCGAAAAAAGGGTATACTAATACAAATAAAATGAAATATTTGAAGTTGAAATCGGAAGAGTTATTTAGCCAAATTCGAACATCAAAGATCGGTAATTTTTACCATTTTGGTGGAAACTCATGTTCCAACGCCTATAACTCGACAATAAGTACTCTAAATGGAAAATGACACAGATAAAAGTTTTAGGACATTAAATTTAGCATAAAATAAGCCAATTTATTTTAATATTAACTTATTCCTGCCTAGAGATAGAAATGAAAACCTGAAAGTATTCATAGCGCTTAATTCCTTCTTTTTACTACATCTTCATTCCTTCATATATCTACGCGTCAAAAAGTTTACCTTTTCTTTTTATCGAAAAACGGGTATACTAATGCAAATAAAATGAAATATTTGGAGTGGAAATCGGATTAGTTATTTAGCCAAATTCGAACATCAAAGATCGGTTATTTTTACCATTTTGGTGGAAACTTATGTTCCAATGCCTATAACTCGACAATATGTACTCTAAACGAAAAATGTCATGATAAAAGTTTTAGGACATTAACTTTAGCATAAAATAAGCCTACCTAAATAGTTATTTCTGTGAATATTTTATCATATCCCCTTAGACTTCACAAAAAGGAGGAATAAAGCGCTATGAATACTTTCAGGTTTTCATTTCTATCTAGGCAGGAATAAGTTAATATTAAAATAAATGGGCTTATTTTATGCTAAATTTAATGTCCTAAAACTTTTATCTGTGTCATTTTTCATTTAGAGTACATATTGTCGAGTTATAGGCGTTGGAACATGAGTTTCCACCAAAATGGTAAAAATGGTCTTTGATGTTCGAATTTGGCTAAATAACTCTTCCGATTTCAACTTCAAATATTTCATTTTATTTGTATTAGTATACCCTTTTTTCGAAAAAAAAGAGAAAGTAAACTTTTTGATGTGTAGTTATATGCAAGAAACCGAAAAAGGCCACAACTTAGTGGATTATAGACCATTAGATGCATGAATACTTACATGTTTTCATTGGTTTTCCTCTCCAGTAGTAGTTTAATTTTAAATTAATCATAATATGTATATATATATATATATATATATATATATATATATATATATATATCGTGTAACTGTTAATTCATTAATTGTTGTGAGCTATTAAATTGTGTTGGGTATATACTTCCTAAATTGTATTACGAATAATTTCTACATTTTAACGAACAAGCAGAACTTTTTATTTATCTTTTTCATTTTGATTGTTTTTAAATCTGTAAATAATCAATACTTTGCAAAAATGTATTTATTTTAAATTTCACGAATGATCAGAAGCCAGTGTCTGTAACCCAACTACTACTATGAGAACATTATTATTTAATTTCAAGATAACTAGTTTAAGTCAATAGAAGTGAGGTTTAGATAATGTGTAATCTGCGTCTAATTCATTATTATTTATCAGATTTATATCCTTTATTTATCAGATTTATAAAATTAAAAAAAAAAAAAAAAAGAGGTTATATTAATTATTTCTGTAAATTAAAAACTTGCAGTTACATAGGCTCGATTATACATTCAAAATAATATCCTAAACCCGATGTAATGATATCGTGTATGAGAACTGAACGATGTGGCAGAGGACTGGATGCGCCCGAGCCACCGGCGCCCTTTCGCGGTTTAGGTCCGTTTTCTATGGAACTAGTTGATATATTTTAAAATTTGACCAATGATTTTTAAAGAAGAATAATTGCTCCAGATGTTTTATTTCAGGGTGTTTTTCGTTAACGATGGCCGTTTAATCACAAATTAACTTGAAATTTTAACTTTTACGCGAGTGTCTTGAAAAAATTGACTTTGAAGGTATTTTATGTTATCAAGACTAATTATTTTAGAACGTTTGTTTATTTATTCTGAATCTAGAACTATCTAGCTTTAATAAAATACCAGTAATGCCGAAATTAAGCATAATGGTGAATGTCAGTAATAAAAAAACTAACTAAAATCAAATTCGTCATTCCGCCATGTTTGAACACCATTTTCGGTTAGTGCGGCCACTTTTTTTTCTGGGAACATTGGCTTTTTCTTAATCTTTTATCACAAGGAACACAACGATATGCAATTTATAGGGATGTGGGGGGGGGGGGTGCACGGTAGGGGGGTCTGGCCCACGTACTATAATTTATTTTCACAGCAATTTCCTTGCTTTTCACAAATTAAAGACATTTTTTTTAAATATTGAAATGGTATCCTTATCGATGCCAATACTTCATGCATTATATTTTTCTCAATGAAATTCAGAACAGATAATTGAATTTTTTATGGTGTGATATGGGTGATTCTAAAATTTTGGTGGTGTTTGGCTCTTAATTTTTTTTGGAATTTCAAAGTCATCTTTTCTTATGTTTCTGGTTGCAGATGGCTTGGTCACTTTCTCCTTATCAATGATGTGAAGTGTACACACACTTATATTCATAGCTTTCGAGATAATGATTTTCAGAAAAGTAATGTTCTAGGGAGTGACAAAATGTAACATATGACATTATTATATTAATTTAAATCTTCTCAAAAAGAATTATCTAAATTTCAAAGTCTTGTCTAAAGTCAATCTCGTTCTTATAGAGATATAATGAGTTCGATCCCTACCATCAAAATAGTTAAAGAACTGAAAGTTAACTATTGAAACAAAAGTTTATTTGGCGGTTTGAGGGGGGTGGGGGAGCTATAAGATATGCATACTTAATCGAAAAACAACTCTGAACTGACAATGATTATTAATCAACATAACAAAGTTATAAATTTAATCGCAAGTCTCTCCCTGACCAACATTGTCACTCCCTAGCTAAAACAAACTCACTATCAGGCTAGGGAGTGACAAATTGGCCATTTATCATACATTTTGGCAAAACTGGTACAAAATTTACTAAAAGGAGGTTATGGCTGCTAAGAGATTTGAAAGGTCTATAAAACTGTAATAAATAAAGCTCGGAAATCAGTGCAGTAAAAATTTGAAAACGTGCAATAAAAACTTCAAAACGTGCATTAAAAACTTCAAAACGTGCAAAAACATGCAATAAAAATGTATTGCTTGAAAATCAGGCATTAAATTTTTTTTTTAACAAAAAATAGCTTTGGAAAAAAGTAAGTAGCGGAGAGAAAATTGAAATAGAAACTCTTTTATTTTTACAGATTATTTTTAACAGTTATTTTTAAACCAGAAATTTATACCAAAACCAATATTGTTTTGGTATAAATTTCGGTATAATCACTGAATTTTGGATCTTTTTTATAATACTATTGATATATTTTTTAAAAAAAATCCGGTAAAATATCGGAACATAAAATATTTACTTAAAATAGTAAGAGCAAGATGTGGATTACAGAGTAAAATACTCGCATGTGAGCTTTAATTACATATATTGGAAATAGGAAGATCTTAAAAAAGAACTACTCAAATTATGGAATAACTGGATGCAATATCCGGTGCGTAGGCTTATTTTTAAATCACCTGGTGACACGCACTAATCCTGTTACCGTTCTAGGGTTTAAAAAAATAGGTACTTACTAGTGTTACAGCGGGTGTCAATTTGTGATTTCCTCTCACATCCAATTTTTTATCCAAGATTTACAGAACACTACACAACCATCCCTATTGACTTCAGGATATTTTTCAATCCATCCCGCAGTTTTCGAAGACACACTTGCTCCCATTTTAGGCATTTTTAGTAACAATATACTCGACATAAGCTAGTTTGATACTGACTGAACGATAGGAATTGAGAAACAAAATGTAAACATCCAGGAACCACTGAACCCTCATTTCTGGGAAATCGGAGGTTTGTGTTGGTTTACATCTCCCAAGTCCCCTTTACGTTTTTTCTATGATATTCACATTTAATTTTCCACAATTGTTTTAATGTGTATTAAAGAAAATTACAATTTGCAATATATATTTTCTTCAAAATATCAAATGATGCAATTTCGTACAATAAAAATTCAAAACCTGCAATTTCGTGCAGTAAACCCCAAAACATGCAATTTCGTGCAGTTAACCCCCAAACGTGCAATTTCGTGCAGTATAAAACTTCATTAAAACATTCCATTAGGCTTAATTCGGATAAGTAACTTGAGTACGCTCTATTCTGACTTTCCAAAAAAAAGATGCAATTGCACGGGAATCCGAGCTCTAGTAATAAATAAAGTATATATATAGTTTGTATATATCAACATGATAATAGTTAAGTATATATTTAGTTAACTTTAAACATGTTGATAAGGTATATGGAGTGACTCACTATAAAAATATTGTTTAGCATTACACCTTCCTCCATGTCCTGAAAGCAACTGAAGTAAATTTAGGAAAAATGAGGTGACTTGACTTATAGTCAGGTTCATAACCAAATGTTCCCATCACTAAATTCCATTTTATGAGGGATTGGTGGGTTTTTAAAAAACTAGCTAGTGAGTGACCTCACAACTATGTGACAAAGAGAAAAGCTGTTGTACTTTGCCTATACCCCTGCCAATTTTCTTTTGCATCCTGAAAGTTCGCTGATAAGATTGGTGCCTGAGTTTTCAGAATTATTGTGACGGAAAAGGGTTTAATTATTTTTCAAAGTACATGACCGCTACTTTGTGACAGACAAAAAGAGCTTTGTTGTTGATTTTAGTGAATGTCATCCTGTCTTTAGGCGCTTGAAAATTAGATATCAGTGTTCGTAACCAATGAGGTAATAAATAGAAAACAAAATTTAAAACTCCTTCAGGCGGTTGTCAACTGATCACGTTGTGACACAAATACCATCATAATTTTAGAATCACCCATATATCTTTTTGTTATCTAATGCTTGGTAATTATTAATTTTATGTTGTAATCATTATTTTGTATTCAATTCTATATAGCAATTTAATGCTTATTAAAGCCTTGTTAAATGAAAGGTGTTTTCTATTCATGAAGGTCTCCCTTCATATTACAAATGTATCACTCCTTTGGATGAAGACTGCCACTGTACAAAAATTTTTGTCTTTGCTTAAGAGATATAAAATAATATTATCTGGGAAAAAATAGATTTTTAAATCCAATATTTAATGGTTAGCAGTCTTCCATGGAGTTGTGAGATAGTAATAATGATCATAACATGTGCTTCTATAAAATTTCAGTTGTGAGAATTGTGCACTCTTCTTCCGCAGTAGTGATAGGTATATATCTTGCCATTCAATAGGTTCCTAGTTTCCATTATTAAAATGGAATTACTAATTAAAAGTTAATGCACCTAAGTATAAGCTATATGAAATAAAATTAATGGTACCAGGAATTGTATCAAAAGGTGGATAATCTTTATGAATAAATTAGTTAATTAGGTATAAATAGTTATTTATTTGAAAAATGCAATTTATTCACAGAGTTGGGACATTATGAACTGAATCCCAAATAATGTAAAAAAATAGAGTAACAAAACTTCATTTCATATTTTTTGCCAAATATTCAATCATAGAATAAATTCTTCAATAAACATCAACTTTTTTTGCAGATTTAATGCTGAATAAGTCTCACTAAGAGTATGGAATCTGTATTCCATCAGAGTATTGAGGAATTATAAACCTCTTAAGATATTGAGTATCACATCTCAACTTAATTATATCTTCAGATTTCCCTTTTAACAATGACTACAATTCATATCTGTTTTATGTCTATTTTATGATATTAGACTAAAACTTCAACAATCTTTCAAAAATTTAAGCAGCCCTTAAATATTCAATAAGAACCTAAACGCTCTTAAGAATTTTATTTTATATATTTTTCAATCACAACAGGATTAGGCATCAAATTAACTTTTTGTTGGGAATTGTGTCTAAAACCAACTACCAGAGTTTTGTGTTTATTGAATATCACTGCATGATACAATGGCTTACCCTAAATCAAAACATTTTATTTGATTAAAAATTAAGATATCGGATGCAGTAAATGATGTGTCAATCAATAAAATGAAAAGAAATGTCAAAAATCATGAACCCAATGAAGATAGTAAATGATTCTAATTTACTAGTGAATTTAATAAACTTAGAACAAACCCCACCCAATCTAAATTTACATTGATGAGTCAAATATTTCAGAATAATACTTAAATACTTGAAAAAGACTATAGTAAAGCGGGTACTAGGTTAGCAGGAGAGATAACCTTGCCCGAAGGAGAAGAACCTATCTATCAGAAAATCGTAAGAAAAGCGTTCCAAGTGAGCTTAAAAATTCTGATGGTTATCTTACCAGACATGCGCACTAACCTATCAGCGAATTACCAGAAAACAGCTAGAAAAAAGAACTTGGAACGAACCTATTGTAACCTTTTATATGTTCACCTAGAGTTCAATATTGCTTCCTCACATAGGCTATTTGAGTTTTACCTCATTTTCATTTATTACTTTTATCATGGTCTTACTAACTAAAATTTTTAAATTTGATAAAAAAAAAGAAAAATTATTTTTATTTTTTATTTAATGTTTCGCATACATTTAATATTTGTTTATATAATTTCTCTGACTGGTTGTTTTTTTAATTTTTCTCACCTAGCCGTGATGATCTAAAATTTGGGTCGAAACGTCGGCTACAACAAAATATGTAAAGCTCACATATTTTGACCGCACCCCCAACCATTTCCTGTTCATTATATCTTCCGTCAACCATCTTCCATCATCATTTTAAAATTTATAATTATTAGGAACAAAAGATTTTTTTTTACAAGTTATAATGGTGTACAAAGCATAAGAACATTTTTACTAATTATGAGGAACAAAAGAACATCTTCACAACATATAATAATAAAAGATGTGTTAAATTTTCAATTTTGAAAACTTCACTCTTCGAAATTGTTTGCAACCACATGGAATTATAACGACTAAAAGATCGTTCAACATGTAAAGACGTTTAGGTCCCCACCCTTTGTTCTTGCTCAGTACCTCTGCCAGTTTTGATCTGATCAGATCTTCCTTACTCCCAGGTGTTCCTTCCACCTTTTTGACGTCAGCCACGTTTTCTGTGCATGGAACATTTTGGGACTCATGTAGGGTAATGGCTTGTGCGAGAAATACGAAATTAGGTTTCTCGAATAAAGACTTGCTGTGTTTATAGTGTATCTGTACTGTTTACGGCTGTATTTATCGCTACTGTTTAGTCTTCGAGATGTGGAAGTACATTATTGATTTTATCGTAGTTCTGCGAGCTGCTTCCAGCCAAGTACCCCACCTTGTCAATATTGGTTCTGGTGGAAGGCACAAGTCTGGATAGAGATCTTTTAGCATTAGAATGCGATTTGGTGTTTTTAAGAACACTTTTTTAACTGAGGAATCTAATATTCATCATCGAAGAATCGTGAAATGGTTGCATTTTTTGAGAACTTCAGAGTTCAAAAGGAATGGCTTTGAATCCACATCACTGTCTAGTTTTCCAATAACTGCATTGGCAATATACCTGCCCTTAGCGTCAGTGGTTTCATCGACACCCAGATTGGTCCAATCTTTCATATGTTCTCAATCTTGGCTAGTGTATCTCCAGGTAGTTTTTCCACAGTGCTCCTTGTCAGGCATTTTTTCCAAATGTAGGTCAGTAAGAATCCTTTGAAATGAGGATATTATTAAGTTTGTGGAAAGGAATATCTGCTCGGACCAAAGCCCGACACAGATCTGTCCTCAGAGTAGACTTACTTGAAGATGGAGATGTAAGGAAGGCTCGATAGGGCGTAATCTCTTTCTTAGTTTTTATTCTCTGGTGGCAATATGTTAGATGACTTGGGAACGTTGAGAGTAAGAAACGCGCTTGTCACAAGCTGTGCAGTACAAAATGTCTCCATCACTTCGAAAAAGTTCTGCTGGAAACTCATGAAGATATTTAGCAACCAGCTGTCTGATTGAGACGGTGTTCGTAGCATTTCACCCCAAAAAGAATACACTAAGTGACTGAACGAAATGATTGATTGGACACTTTAACAAACGAGTTGAATGAAAAGACAAGATGCTCTACTAACAAGTGCCAGTCACTGTTTAGGAGCATTATTTGTAAATAACAATAAACATTGTACCCACTGTGACTCACAGCCCTACAGTCTGTGGTTCACAATTTCTGGCAACCACCTCTAAATTAAGAAAATATGCCTAAAATGAACAATATGAATTTATTTTGGTCAAATATGAATAACATCCAAATACTATGTGAAATAAAAGTAGGCTCAAACGGCTTAAAAAGTGTCAGTTTGAACACTTCTAGTTGAAAAATGTGTAATAAGCTTTTTGTTGTCAGTAAAATTGCTGTTTTTAGTGAAAATTAAAATTTTCCTTATGTTTTCTTTTTTCATGGGAAATTTGATAAATTGGAATTTTACTGGTCAATCATTATTATTCTCTTATTTCCTATAAAATAAGCACAATTTGGGGGCATATTTCAAGAAAACATGCCATTTCCTTCCCTTACCTAATTAAAGAGTTAAGGAATGTTTCAACTATACTGACTAGTAAAACCAAAGAAGTCAACATTTTAATAAAAATCACGAAAACATGTAAATGAAGGATGATTATTGAATAAAAAAATTCTTTAAATACTTTAAGCAAATAAATAACTTCTATATGTTTTTCTTTAGTATTATTACAAGTACAGTCAACGTTTTGGAGTACCCTAGCCCCATCATCAGGAATATTTTGCTTCTTTGTAATGTTCAAGATCAAAAGAAGTCATGCCTTAATTGTTATTTGATGTTCTCCATACATTACTTGCTAAAAATTTACAATTACCTTTCTATTAGGTACTTAATATCATATCTATGTCAAACTAGCAAGTCAGTCAGTCTGAGTAATTAAAAAGAAAATGAGATAGACCACATCTTACAGGAATCTTTTGGTAGGAAATTCGAAAGAGAATTCCTGGATTTTTTTGTCTGAACTAATCAGGAACACCCTGTATAAGTATAAGTATACGTTACATAAAACTCACCCAATAGAAAAACATTCATAGAAAATTTTTGTTGGTTGTATACAAAAGAACATTTAATTTCAGTTATGACTGGCTATCTAGCTTAAAAAGAAAGGTTAAATTAAACAAATTAAAACAAAGATCATTCATTGTGTGTGTTTTTTTTTTTTAATTTAATCTTGGTTTAGACATAATTATATTTGTGGAAGCCCCCACTTTTGAGTGATTGTTTTGGATTATTGGTTTGGTATTTAATGTTTAAATTATGATATAATAGTTAGATTCTACTACATAGTTAAATTATTTTTTGAATAATTCTAATAATCGTTTAGTAAACAATATAGTTTTATTGTAAACAATATAGTTTTATTCATTGTTTAGTGGGTACCTCTACCGCCACAAAACTTACCCAGGTAATGTGAGGGTAGTTGTGTTTTATCAGGTTATCTCATCTTGTGAAGTAAAAAAGTTTAAAAGTACAGTAGAGTTCCGATTAACCGAGGTGCCAAATCTGAGGGGGGGGGGGTATGTGTATGTATATGAAGATGAGCCCTTGGCCATGACGGGATTTTCAATCCCAATTCTCAGAAGAAATACAACTCTCAAAACATAGGATGGAAGCTAGTGTTGTGCACAAGAACCCTCTGGTTAATTTCTTACCAAGAATTAGTTCCCTACACTTCCTGTTTAAAACCTTTTCTAGTAGCAGATTCCTTTATTATTAAATTATTAATTTATTATAACAGTTAAGGATAATTATTATAATAGTTATTTTATTATAATAGTTAAGGATTAAAGAAAATAATAATTAGGGATGTGATTTATATGGCTGCTCATTCTTGGGATTCTGTTACAAAAAGCACACTTAATAAAGCCTGGAAAAACGTATGGCCTCGAGTTATCCATGATAGCCAGGCAACTGAAGAACCTCCAACAAATTAGGAGCTGTGCAATTTGCTAAGAGACCACAATTCACTGGATATAAGGGACCCTGAAGTTATGGATTGGTTAAATGAAGACACATTAAACAGATTGGCAGGCTATACAGAAGAAGAAATCATTAATGAGGTAAAGAAGTCACATCCCGAAGAAAATCTTGAAGATGTGGAAGCCATCCCCCCAAAAATAAGCCATGAGGAGGGTTTCAATCTGCTTGACAGATCGCTTCTCTATTTAGAAAGCAGAGGCGATGTGCCTCCCCATCACCACATGAACCGATGATTCTGAGAAAATGGAGGGACATAGCTGCTGCCGGCAGAAGAAGTTCATTTAAACAAACTAAAATAAAAGATTTCTTTTTTAAAAAATAGTTTCATTCTGTCATTATTATTGTTATTATGCATTATTAATATTAAATATTTATTAGGTTTTTAAGCATATATGTAGTTTTTATTTAAAAATAATCTACATTTTCAGTTGGTATTGGTACGGTTCCGATTAACCGAGGTAACCTTGGTCCCCATCGGTTAATCGGAACCCTGCTGTAAAAAAAAAAAACTAAAAAATTAGTAAAAGTTTTAGTAAGTTAAGTAAAGGTGTGAACTTTATTTTATTTTGATATACCATTTACAACCTTTTACGAATTTATATTCTTCTTACTCAAACATAAAATAAACTAACACTTAACATTATCCGTTGGAGTTATTTGAATTATTATAGAAAAATGAAAGAATGGCGGATATCATAGGATTATCATGTGACAGTAGAATTCAAACAACACAATCTCATTAATTTTTAATTTAGCCTAAGATTTCAAATTGATAGTATTTTCATTTTCAGCATCCTTGATCAGCTAATTATCAAAGTTAGAATCAATATAAAGTCATGTATTATACCCTAAAAGGTTTCCAAAAAACGCTTAACCCAATAATGTAAACCAATATGGAGAAATGAAAAAAATATATATATATTTTTAAATAATTAAAATCAACCTCAGATTCTAATAATATCATAGCGATAAAGATCATATCAGGACTTCTATTTTCTGGCCCGAAATATAAGTCATGATATGATTTTTAGTTACTAGGTTGTTACAAAAGTCCTTATGCATATCAAGTTGTTTACATTGAGGTCTCTAATTTAATCCTTATTTAATCTCTGACGAATACAATTCTTATGTCAATGTTTACATTAACTAATCCTCTAATTATCTATGTACACCAACTGTCCCTGCCTTTCATTCAGTTTATTAAATTTCACTAGAAATGTCGGAAGAAAAATTTGTCATCCGCGGCCTTCTTAGGCATTATTGGAAAAAAGGTTTTAGTGCAAAGGCCTCAGCCGAGGAAATTTGTGCAGTGGAAGGGGAAAGTGTGGAGCATCGAAACACGGCCGCATTTTGGTTCAGGTGGTTTAATTCTGGGAATACAAGCCTTGAAGATGAACCATTGATATGAAGGCATTTTGCACTTCGAGCTGGTTCCAGAGGGCAGGGCTATCAACGCTGAGCTATACTGTGAACAGCTCGATAGGGTATATGAAGTTTTAAAAGTGAAATACCCCGCTTTGATTAATAGGAATCAAGCGTTATTTCAGCAAGACAACGCCCCTGCTCATCGCTCACGATTAGTTAAAGAAAAATTTTCAGAAATAAACGGGATTAACGTCTTGCCCCACCCTCCTTACAGCCCAGACGTCGCACCGTCTGACTATGGACTTTTCAGGTCAATGGCGCATTTTTTGAAAGGTCGGCGCTTCGAAAACTTCGATGATGTCAAATCTGGATGCGAGGAGTTCTTTGCCTCGAAAACTGCAAAGTGGTATCAACATCAAATACAACTTTTGGCTGAAAGATGGGTTAAAGTAGTTGAAAATGATGGCCTGTATTTTGAAGAATAAATTTGATTTGTAAATTTTGTACTCAAATTTGAATAAAATTAATTTTGTGAACAAGGACTTTTGTAACAACCTAGTATTTATTAGAAATATAAAAGTCCGGATTTGACTTTTATTCTCTTTCCAAGAAAATAAGAGATAATTTCAACCCTAGTTATATGTATTTTCAAAAAGTGTGAAGATGAAATTCTTAATTTAAGCTTAAATATTTTAAATTTGGCCAACAGATAGAAAAATTATCAATCAATGATCTTTCACTTATTATTTTTAAAGTTTGTATGCAATCTTTATAACACAAAATTAATTTAAAAATTAAATAATGTTCAAGAGTTGTTATTTTCAATAAACAATGTAATTCATGTTTCAAATTTATTATGCAAATATCAATTTGAATCTAATGGATTCTTCCATACACTCAAAAATAAATTAGTATTTCATTAAAGGATAAACAAATATGTAATTGCAAAAAGCTACTGTAACGTGATTCAAAGAAAGAACTATAAAAATTTATGTGCTTTGCCGAAAGACAATATTTATTAAAGTACAAATAGACATTAATACAAATAAATATAAAAGTAAAAAAAAATTATTTATACTACACTATTTACAATACTAAAAAATATAGTTTTAATACCAATGAAACAAAACATAATATAATACTACATCTTGCATATCTTAAGGCTATGAAGATGATTTATAAATAAGTTACTTTTACTTCACGAATAAATACTGTTGCAGGGAAACTAAACAATGTACTATATCTTTGGTTCTAAGTTATATATCTATATCTTTGTCATAGTCCGCTGTCAGCAAGCAACATATCAGCAATGATTGCTACAAAAGGCATTATTTTTTTAATGGCCATTTGTACCCCAATATCACTATCCAAGGTTTTACCCCTCGATGGAGTAGTGCTAAGGGAGGGGAGAATTTGTCAAAATGTGTTTTTGTGGTTGGACGGTTATACTCATAAAGTAGTTAGGAGAGTTGGAGGGAGGCCCATCCTTGGCGAAAAACTGAAATTTTAACATAAACCAACACTCAAGCGGATATCGGACTGTTCTATGGAAACAACACAGCAAACGAAAAGGTTAGATATGGAACATGGAATGTCAGAACACTGTATAGAGCTGGGGCGCTGAGATAACTGAAAGACCAATTAAACCAAATGAAGGTAAACATGGCAGCTATTCAAGAAGTCAGATGGAAAGGAAGTGGCAGCTTACAAAGTCAAGATTCTATCATTTTCTACAGCAAGGGCAAAGATAAACATGCTTTTGGGACGGCATTTATAGTATCCAAAAGTCTCAAATCAGCAGGGATGGATTTCAAACCCATTAATAAGAATTTGTAAGATGAGGATAAGAGAAATATCAAATAATATAACCTTCATGAATGTTCATTCACCAATAGAGGATAAGTCTGAATAAGAAAAAGATCCTATGACAAATTGGACAGGGTTTTTCAAGCTTGCTCGGCATAGGATATAAAAGTAATCCTGGGTGATCTTAATGCACAGGTAGGAAAGGAAGAAATATTCATGTCAACGATAGGAAAGCTCAGCCATCATAATAAAACTAATGACAACGGTGCGCGAATGATTAATTTTGCCGCATTCCGGAACTTGGTAATGATGAACAAAATATTCCCTCATAAGGAGAAACACAAACATAGGTGGTGTTCGCCCAATGTTGTAGCCACTCAGACTGATCAGGTGCTGGTATCAAGCATACATTATAATGAGGTAAATGATGTGAGGTCTTCTAAGAAGCATATATAAACTCTGATAATTACCGTGTAATAGCTACTTTCACCACCAGAGCAAAATATAAATTTTATTGGTGCCAAGGAAAGATTAAAAAATGGAATGTGAAGAAATCAAAGGATGATAAAGTAAAAAAAAAAATCCAAGAAAGTGTGCAGAACCGTGCAATGATGTTCCTAGAGGCTAATGAAAGGAAAGAAGTGGAAACAAACTGGAAAGGGATAAAGAAAATAATAGAAGAGATTACAGATGAAAATTGTAAGGCAGGGCAAAGAACTATTAATAACTCAAGGTTTGACAAGGAATGAGGTGTAGTCATAAAGAAACAAAGCAGTAAGAGGTTGAAATAGCTGAATAGAAACATGAGACAGACTCAGAAACAGTATCGCCAAGCAAGAAAAAAGGTGAAGAATATTAGAAAAAAGAAGAGGAAATAAATTAATGAAAAAATAAAGAATATAGAACTCGTAAGGTGTCAAAATGAAACCAGAAAGTTCTATATGGGTGTGAAGGAACTGAGATATGTACTGGAGCAGAGGCAGATGATTAGTGATGAAGATGGACAACTTCTGATCAATTATGGCGAAATCCAGGAATGGTGAAAGATCTACTTCAAAGCACTATTAAAACATTGCAATGGCGGAACCTGCATTTCCGCCATTGCAATGTTTTAATAGCGAATCCTAAATATTCATATTTGACAGATTAAAATAATATACCTTATCTAATACCATCTCTTCACCAAGAATTCAGTCATAAGTTCCAAATGGATAGTTCATCTATTACTTTTTTCTAAAAAAAAAATTACTTTTGAATAAATGTAAGTTTTTATCCAGAATGAAATAGCAGCATAGTTGATAGCATAGTGAAACATTATTGACTCACATTTTTTGAAATTTCCACTTTTTTACTTTCAATTACCTATATATGAAATATATAGTAAGGGAAACTATTGCGATCATGAAAAACTTTTACTTCCGTTTTTCAACGGAAATACATGTTTTGGGGTCCTCTGAGTCCAAATAACCAAGTCCTGCGAAATGGTCTGTGTGTGTGTGTGTGTGTGTGTGTGTGTGTGTGTGCGTGTGCGTGCGCGTGTGTGTGTGTGTGTGTGCAGACTAGCTCAAAAACTACGACTGTACGAACCTGAAATTAGGAATTTGGTGTATGTATATACCCGCGATGAGCCAGCAAAAATTTCATCACAATTGGTCAAACGGAGGGGGTACTTTATTTTATAACTTTTTACGTTATTTTAAATTTTCTCAAAAACGGCTCTAACGATTTTCATTACACTGGGTATTTGATGTAGGTATATGACAGCAAAAACTTCATCAAAATTAATCAAATGGTGGGGGCACTTTATTTCACATTTTTTTTCAATGTTTACGTTTTTTTAAACGTTTTTTTTAAACAGCTTTAATGATTTTGATCAAATTCGTCATGTTTAATGAAAATCAAGTAAACATATACAGGAGAAAAAAAGAAAAATATTCCATCAACTCATGCGGAGTATGCATTTAATGACAGAGCATTGTTTATAATTAAAGTTGTTCTGTTCATTTAATGGAAATTATTTGTTTCATGGTAACTAAATGAAGTTATCAACAACAAAGAGAATTACAAAATCAGACAACTTGAAGTATTATGCTTGCATTGCTGAATTATCGCAAGTAAAAACGTTTATTTAATAATAAAAAAATTGAGTGTAGTTTACAGAGCAAATACATACAAAAATAAGTAAATGAATGTGGAAAAATGTGTCATTTTGAGGAATGGCATTTAACAAAACTCGTCAATTTTTAATATAAGTAAGTTGGTAAGTGAAAGTTGTGTGTTCCGCGCATCGCACCAGATTTTTGCTTTTAGTGATTGTCCTATCCATATCTGTTGAAAGGGCATCTTTGCTATCTTCTCTTCTCATTAAATGTAAAAAGCAATTCTAAATTTATATTTCAGTGAAAAATCCAGTCTTCCTTTTTGATATATATATTTTTTAATATGTTAAAACATCACAACGTTTCGAGGCTCATTGCCTCATCTTCAGTTGTACAAATTATATGTTATAATTATAAAATATATCAATTCCTTAAAATCTCGTCAAATAATTAAAGTCAAATAGTCAAATAATCAGGTTGCACTTCTTACTTTGGCCACCTCACTAAATTTATATTTCACTGAAATATAAATTTAGAATAATAAAAGACCAAAAGGGATTTTTAAAAAAGTCTTCCAGTATAGGATAAACTATCAATACGTAAAAAGCAAGGTAAATTAGTTTAGTTGAAAAGGCACAAATTCTGGAAGGTTTCAAAGTTTTCAGAAAGTTTGATTTTGTGCAATGACGCCCTTCCAGTCAAAACCAATTCAAACATATTAGTATTGGTTAAACCATTTATGAGAGAGAAAATATTTATTTATGTCTTGTGTTCAAAAGTTTCAGGATGCTGACAGTACAAAGTCTGTTGCATATTTAATATAATGGATTATTGTTTATCTTGAAAATATTTTATTTGTTTTAAAAATGGGTCTTAATACAATTTTAAATGTGCATGAAAAACTGTTAGAAAAACATGATAAAAAAAAAGAAAAATTCTTTGAGAAATCGATGGAATTTTATAAGTAGATACAAGCATTGTTAATGTATAAATTAAAAAATCTGGTGCGTGCGCGCAACACACAACTTTCACTTACCAACTTAGATTAGAAATTAATGCGTTGTGTTAATGCCACTTCTCACTCAGTTACACATTTTTCCACATTCATTTCTTATTTTTGTTTTCATTTGCTCTATAACAAACTCTAATTTCTTTTATTATTAAATAAAAGTTTTTACTTGAGATAATTCGGCAATGCAAGCATAATACTCCAAGTCGACTGATTTTATAATTCTCTATGTACTTGTTGAATATTTCATTTATTTTTCATGAAACAAATAATTTCCATTATTTGGAACAGAACGGCTTTAATTATGAACAATGGTCAGTCATTAAAGGCGTACTATGCATGCGTGGGCTCAACGTGTTTTATGAGTTGAATGAATATTTTTGTTTTTTTTCTCCTCTATATGTTTACTTGGTTTTTATCATATCTCATATTTAGCCATTTCTTATTTTTAGGCGTAATGAGAGACAGTTTATTTCTCCATATAAACAAAAACAAAGATACTTCATAGGAAACAAAAACAAACAAACAAAAAAGGCCCCTACCCCATTTAAGCCCCCCCAGAACATTTTAATAATGATAAAGCTTACCTGATATTAAAGAACACCTAATTTTCATTAGACATGACGAATTTGATGAAAATCGTTAAAGCCGTTTCTGAGAAAATCGAAAAAAAGGTAAAAATAGTTGAAAAATAAAGTGCCCCCTCCGTTTGAGCAATTTTGATAAAATGCGGGCTATCACATCTTTAACATATACATACGTCAAATACCCAGTTTGATCAAAATCGTTAAAGCCGTTTTTGAGTAAATATAAAAAAACACGTGAAAATGATACGAAATTTATTAAGTAAAGTCCCCCCTCCGAATCATCAATTTTGATGAAATTTTTACAGTCATATCTCAGGCATATTATTACATCAAATACTCAGTTTAATCAAAATCGTTAGAGCCGTTTTTGAGAAAATCGAAAAAAACCTAAAAAGTTATTAAATAAAGTACCCCCTCCCTTTGAGCAATTTTGATGAAATTTTTGCTGTCACATCGCGGGCATATACCTAAACTAAATACCAAATTTCAGGTTCGCACGGTTTATAGTTTTTGAGCTAGTCTGTTCACACACACACACAGACCATTTCGCGGGACTTGGTCATTTGGACTCAGGGGACCCCAAAACGTGTATTTCCGTTGAAAACCGGAAGTCGAAATTTTTCACGATCGCAATACTTCCACTTACTATATATTTCATATATAGGTAAGTGAAAGTAAAAATACTATGTAGAAGAAGGTTTGAGTGACTTACAAAGATCTCTTACCTCTCATAACCCTTAAAGGTGTATTTTTTATTTTTAGTCGTTTTTTAACTAAGTTATAAGCATATTATAGATGGTTATCAAGCTGAAAAAAACATATTTCTGCAATTTTTTTATTTGCAGTTGATTGATTTGAATTGATGAAAGAAATAGCTATTTAAAATATGATTTTAAATAGTCACATTCATATTTTTTTTTTTTTTTTTTTTTTAACAAGTTTTTAGGAAGAGACTATTGGATTATAGATATAGAATGCAAGGCCTCAAAGTCTCGTATAATTTCAATAATTCACCTAATCATGCAGATTACATACGAAAAATATTACTTGCACGGCCTTATATATTTTTTTTTTTCTTTTTTTTTTAACTTCAAATGATCTAATATATTATAATCTTCTAGTCATTACATTGTGGACTCACATCTGATACATTTGCAAGTTTTAACACTCTGCAATGCCATTAAACATCTTATGGATGTCACCAACAGATTTTCTCCTCATGATTTTGTCAAATCTATTAGAAGGTTTACAGTCTCCCACTTTTTGGTCTATCACTGAAGCCTCTCCTATGTTATATTTTTTAATTGAATCATTACAGGTGCTTATAAAAACTTTTAAAAATTTAGATTTTTCATGATAAGGTTTCCCCCCCTATTGTGAAAACCTAACTAAGCTGTCATGCACATTTAAATTTGTATAATGACCGATTTTAAAAACTGAACTAAAATATTTTCAGATAAAACGTAAATTCTAACATTAAATTATTCTAATAAGCATCCCGATACTTTTGCAAACAAGAAATCATTAAAACTGTAAATATTTTTCTTCCTCTAAACTGATTTAATAAAAATTAATATATTTATATTTAATAATGCATTTATTTCATTCTGAATAAAAACTTTTAAAAAATGATTATTCATGAGCAATTTTTTAGAAAAAATTAATAAATTAAACATCTGGAAATGTTAAATCGATACTGTAAGACAGGAACATTCATGCTACTAAAATATATTGGGAACATGGTAATCTTATAGTGATATCATTTGATAACAATTAAAATAATAACCAAAACAAAATAAAAATATTTTAGATGTAACAAATAATTCTTTTATATGATAATAACTTTTATTTTTCTTTATTCCTAATAGTACTATTTACTAGAAGTAGTATATTAAATCTATATATCCACATGAAAGGCATTAAGTCTTATAATTTTATAAATGAACTCTAGTATATTCACACACCGAGGCTAGTACATATACAAGTAAACCTGATCAAAATAGGAGTTTTTCAATGTGAAAATATTCATATTTTCGATTACATTGCAATAATTTTTTGTTTGTAAGTAAAAAAAATATTGGAATATACTTAAAACGATTTCATCAATAATTAAAGCAATTTTTCAGGTAAAAAAATTATAATAAACATCTATATGGTATATTTATATTAGCTATAGTCTTGTTACTCTAGGTTGAGCTATAGGAGGTCTGACTTGTCTGACAGATGGAACACAAATATCTTCATCTTCTTGACCAGAATCAACATCACCTAAAAAAAAAAAAAAATTAATTAATTAAGTATAGCACTCAGAAATCAGTTGAAACTTTTAACGGACCTGAAAGGCGAAAAGGCGGCAGTGACTCGGGTGCATCCAGTCCTCTGCCACATCGTTCAATTCACATAGATGATATAATTAAAGCGGTTTTAAGATATTATTTTCAATGTATAACTGAGCCTATATAACTGAAAATATTTAATTGGCATAAAAAATGATATATTGTTAAGTATGATATATACTATTCTTAACCTGGGTTCGATTCCCGGCTGTGGTCGAATCTTTCATCTTCTAATTAAATAGTTTAAAAAGATGTGATATAACTTTTTCTTTTTAATTTTCGTTATTTTAAAATAAGAAGGAACTGTTTAAAGAACAAGGTTATGATAAATAATAATTAATTAGTCACAGATTGCATATTATCTAAACCTCACATACATATTGACAAACTATTTATCTTGAAATGTGATAATAATGCTCTCATCGTAGTACGAGTAGTTGGGTTACACACAATGGCTTCAGATCATTTGCCAAATTTAATATTTATGCATTTATGCAAAGTATTGATTATTTATGAGTTTAAAAACAATAAAATAAAATAATTAATACAGATAAAAAGTTCTGTTTATTCGTTGATATGTAAAAATTATTTATAATACAATTTAGAAAGTACCTATGTACCCAGCACAATTTAATACTTCACAATAGCTCAATATATATATATATATATATATATATATATATACATGCGTGTGCGTGTGTGCGTGTGCGTGTGCGTGTGCGTGTGCGTGTGCGTGTGCGTGCGTGCGTGCGTGCGTGCGTGCGTGCGTGCGTGCGTGCGTGCGTGTGTGTGTGTGTGTGTGTGTGTGTGTGTGTGTGTGTGTGTGTGTGTGTGTGTGTGTGTGTGTGTGTGTGTGTGTGTGTGTGTGTGTGTGTGTGTGTGCGCGCGCACCATATATAAATATAATATATAATTTTTTTAACAAATGAGTCAACGAAAATGTAAGCCTATCAATAACAGGTTCCTTGGAAAATTTGAAGACCTCAATAACAATGGTCAAATTTTTTGATCTTATAGGCTGAAATTATGGAAATTATGCCGATGACGTTCAGATTTACCTCTCCTTTGACCCCGATGATTCCTCCAGCGTCATCATAGAACTCCAAGAAGATATCGAGAGAATATGTGCTTGGGCAAACCTCAACAAACTCACCTTGAACGCCGAGAAGACGAAAGCCATCTTAATTGGATCTCCCTCTCTCCTCAAATCAATCCCTGTCACACCAAAACTAGTCCTGAAAAACTCACCTATCACATTCCACAATACTGTTAAAAACCTAGGCGTTACCTTCGATCAATCCCTCTCTTGGAAACCACACACTCACAAATTTCCCGTCGTACTATCCCTACCCTGAAACAGTTCAACCGTATACGATATCTTCTTACATTCAAAACCTTCCAACTCCTAGTCTCCTCCCTCATCTTTCCCCACTTTGACTGCGGCTGTATGGTGTACAGCAGACTGTCTGGTGAACTCAAAGCCAAACTTAAACGGCTGAAATGAATTGTACAAAATGAATTGTACAATACATTTTGTCATTGGGATCCCCAGAGATACGCATATAACCCAGTAGTACGCCGAGTTGAAGTGGCTCTACCCCTCCCACCGCCGTCGGTATTAACTGGCTTCCTTCTTATACCAGGCCATCAGAACTAAACGACCTTCTTATCTCCTACAGAGCCTGCAATACAAATCCTCCATCCAATCCCAACATATATATATATATATATACATGCGTGTGCGTGTGTGCGTGTGCGTGTGCGTGTGCGTGTGCGTGTGCGTGTGCGTGCGTGCGTGCGTGCGTGCGTGCGTGCGTGCGTGTGTGTGTGTGTGTGTGTGTGTGTGTGTGTGTGTGTGTGTGTGTGTGTGTGTGTGTGTGTGTGTGTGTGTGTGTGTGTGTGTGTGTGTGTGTGTGTGTGTGTGTGTGTGTGTGTGCGCGCGCACCATATATAAATATAATATATAATTTTTTTAACAAATGAGTCAACGAAAATGTAAGCCTATCAATAACAGGTTCCTTGGAAAATTTGAAGACCTCAATAACAATGGTCAAATTTTTTGATCTTATAGGCTGAAATTATGGAAATTATGCCGATGACGTTCAGATTTACCTCTCCTTTGACCCCGATGATTCCTCCAGCGTCATCATAGAACTCCAAGAAGATATCGAGAGAATATGTGCTTGGGCAAACCTCAACAAACTCACCTTGAACGCCGAGAAGACGAAAGCCATCTTAATTGGATCTCCCTCTCTCCTCAAATCAATCCCTGTCACACCAAAACTAGTCCTGAAAAACTCACCTATCACATTCCACAATACTGTTAAAAACCTAGGCGTTACCTTCGATCAATCCCTCTCTTGGAAACCACACACTCACAAATTTCCCGTCGTACTATCCCTACCCTGAAACAGTTCAACCGTATACGATATCTTCTTACATTCAAAACCTTCCAACTCCTAGTCTCCTCCCTCATCTTTCCCCACTTTGACTGCGGCTGTATGGTGTACAGCAGACTGTCTGGTGAACTCAAAGCCAAACTTAAACGGCTGAAATGAATTGTACAAAATGAATTGTACAATACATTTTGTCATTGGGATCCCCAGAGATACGCATATAACCCAGTAGTACGCCGAGTTGAAGTGGCTCTACCCCTCCCACCGCCGTCGGTATTAACTGGCTTCCTTCTTATACCAGGCCATCAGAACTAAACGACCTTCTTATCTCCTACAGAGCCTGCAATACAAATCCTCCATCCAATCCCACCCTACCAGATCCCATACATCCAATCTCTATCCTCCACCCCATCGAACTGACACTTATGAAAAATCCTTCATAATGCAAGCCATATCCCTCTGGAACTCTATCCCCTCCAACATACGACACGTTCCATCGACTTCCACCTTCAACTCCCTCCTCTGCGAGTTCCTATTCAACTCCCAATCCAAGTGATTGCTGATGGGACACAATGGAGCTTTAGAAGCAACTCTGTTTATCATTATCCACACTGGAAAATATGTTATCTATTTATTCAAATCATTTCATTTTATTTCGTTGTCTCCATGTATCGGTATTCTCTCTTCCTCTTCCGCCTATTATACTTATAGATTATTGTCATGTAGGAATGCACTATATTTGTTTCTGTTTTCTGTTTTTTTTTTTTTGTAAATATTTAATATTATTCATATACGGCCACACTGGCTAGATCTCTGTTTTATGTATATATAATTTATTCTAAATCTAATTTATTCTAAATCAGTCCCAGGATAATAAAATTATTTTTTCATTTCATTTCATTTCATTAACTCTCTGAACTCTCTGGGGAGCATGTTGATTTAGGAAAGTGAAAAGATTAGATGAGAGGCATTTGAGTACTAATAAGTTGAAAAATTGAATATTAATATAATAGTTATCTTCTGGTATATGAAAAATAAATAAAAATATAAAAAAGAGGAAAATTTCTTTACACTCCAGCTGATCGATAAATTTTTATATTGATTTAGGTAACAGAATAGCTTACCGTCACTAGAATTTGGAGGAGGATAATATCGAGGACGACCTTTTTTTGCTCTTTCTCTAGGTAGAGTAACTGTAGCAGTTGCATCTGATGTTTCCCTAATAGAAAAAATAAAATTCAAACTAATAACCATATAAAAA
This sequence comes from Aelia acuminata, assembly GCA_911387785.2. Classification (NCBI taxonomy): domain Eukaryota; kingdom Metazoa; phylum Arthropoda; class Insecta; order Hemiptera; family Pentatomidae; genus Aelia; species Aelia acuminata. Next base: position 83,890,403 of record OU426980.1, read on the forward strand.
GTACAAAACTTATTGAATCAAAGAAAAATTGTCTTGTAACAAAAAAATCTATTTTAGAAGATAAGCAATTTCATGCATTATTTTAATCTTATGCTATGTATTAGGTTAAGAGGTAGTCGAAATAGTCATATATCATTGTCATAGCTGATGATAGAGCCACTTACCAATTAGAAAACTTAATAAATAATCAAATAAAATATATCTTCAACAGGTTATCAAGAAGGGGACCAAATTAGTCTCAACAATACAGTTTTTTATTTATAAGACGTTTCGGCTCTTTTGAGCCATTTTCAGTTCAGCAAAACAAGCAGACAAATCATTTGAAGTCACACAGGGCAGATCTGCCCTAATAAATCTGTCAGTGGAGGAATATTTCCCCCTCCATTCTTTAGGTGAGACAAGGGATGTTCCAGTGGGGGACTCTTGAATGTGACTCCGTACTGTGAACATGTACTTTTGGTTATAACTTTGGATAGTCCTGATGTGGAGTGATAGACTGTCCCTTCAGGACATAAAAATGTATCTTTAGTGATTTTTTTTAAATTAACATGGTAATCCATGGTGAGCTTAAAAGAGCATTTGAGAATTTTAAAAAAAGGGTTTCAAGTTAGTGTTGTTAAGATGAGTGTCAAGTTGACGAGACTTAAAACCATCATTTGGCGCGATTGGTTAATTGGTATTATATCAGAGGTTACAATAGTGGAGAGAGCTGTCATAGATCCTGGGAGTATCTAGATGAGTACCCAATATGTATATATGTTTGATTATTTTGTAATATAGTAGTTATAGTTGATTATTGCATTTGGTTGAATCATATTTATTTTATTTGTCTATTATGTCTTATGTGTAATGGTTGTAAGCTATGACAGTGTTAATAATCATGTTCATTAGAATCTCATTTAATCTTTTTTAAGATAAATAATAAATAAAATGTTTAGATATAGAATGCAGGCCTCAAAGTCTCGTATAATTTCAATAATTCACTTAATCGTGCAGGTTACATGCCAAATTTTCGCCTATTCAGGCATCTTCAGGGCTACAACAGTTTCACATGCAAGCTAGAAACAGACTGACTTATTATACGTACTTATTATACTTATTATACGAGACTTTGAGGCCTGCATTCTATATCTATAATTGAATAGTCTCTTCCTAAAAGCTTGTTTACCTAATAAAATGTTTGTTACTTTGCTTTGATATAAATAAACAAATAGTTAATACATTTTATTAACATTCTAATTTACATTAGAATCCAATTCTGGAAAGTCTATTATCTTTTGATTCATAAAAGGGGAATCATATTTTTATTTTATTATAAAAAGGGGAAGGTATTGTATGTAATCAGGGGAAGTAAATATTTTATTAGTTTGGGCATTTCCTAGAAAATGCTCTGGCATCCCATTAAATCATTAATCACTTCTTAATTAAAACAATAATAAATTGACCCCCCACAACATAGCACTTAAGCTTTAAGGATTTTTTTTTTTTTTTTTGGGCAGCGGCGTGGCCAAGGGGATAGCGTCTACGACTCCCACCCTGGCAGTGCGAGTCCCGCCCAAGCCCGCTCGATTCTGTTCGGCGACGGCCTCACTGAACAGACTCAGCGGCTTCCCATGGATTAGAAGAGGTTGATTACCCTAGATAACCCATCCCGATTAGCCATCGTCGCATAAAGCGGACATAAAAAAAAAAAGAAAAAAAAAAAAAAAAAAATTTTTTCTTTAAATCTGAAAAGTGACACCATAAGATAATGTTGGCGAAAGACATAAAAATAACTTACATTTAAAAGTAATAATAATTTGGAATTGTTCATTTATTATTTTGTACTGATCTGTAAATATTAGGATTCATGTTCATAAAATAAGATAAGATTTATACTTGGTGGAGTGAGGTCATACGGTTTTAGACCTCCTGAGGATTAAGCACCTAAGGATCAACAACTGATAAGTCACATTTTCCTTTTCATTTTACTTATTTAATTTTTACCATTATTTTCTATTAGAAGACACTTTATCTTTTGTTTATACTTTTTGGCCTTGTTTATTTAATTAATTTTTACTTTCATTTACCTATATATGAAATATGTAGTAAGGAAAAATATTGCGATCGTGAAAAATTTCGACTTCTGGTTTTCAACGGAAATACTCGTTTTAGGGTCCCCTGAGTCCAAATAACCAAGTCCCGCGAAATGGTGTGTGTGTATGTGTGTGTGTGTGTGTGTGTGTGTGTGTGTGTGTGTGTGTGTGTGTGTGTGTGTGTGTGTGTGTGTGTGTGTGTGTGTGTGTGTGTGTGTGTGTGTGTGTGTGTGTGTGTGTGTGTGTGTGTGTGTGTGTGTGTGTGTGTGTGTGTGCGTGCGTGCGTGCGTTTGTGTCTGTGTCTGTGAACAGACTAGCTCAAAAACTATAAACCGTGCAAACCTGAAATTGGGTATTTAGTGCATGTATATGCCCGCGATGTGACAGTCAAAATTTCATCAAAATTGATCAAATGGAGGGGGCACTTAATAAATTTTGGTTATGTTTTGTTGTTTAAGGACACACAACTACTAAGGTCATTAGTGTCCTTTATCTATTAGTTTAATTTTTACTTTTTAATATGAGATTATATTTTGTTCAACATATTATTATTCTTAAAAAACATTATTATTTTTTCAATATTTGTAGTGTTAACTCCGAGAACCGTGTTGCACTTTCTTTCAATTCGAAAATTTTGGAAATATCCTTCGTATAGGGGGCAGTCCTCAAAGATGTGGATAATAATTAACTGCACGTTGCAATGAGCACATATTGGTTGTGTAACCCTTTCGATGAGGTATCCGTGTGTTAGCCGCGTATGGCCGATCCTCAATCTTGCAATGACGACTTCCTCTCTTCTGTTGTTACGGTTAGAGCTCTTCCATGGTTTTATTTCTTTTTTAATGTTTTTCAGTTTATTACTTTCTTCGGTTGTTTCCTAGAGCTGTATCCACGTCATGAGAGCTAGGAGTTTAAGATATTTTGCAACGTCCGCTGTAGTGTAAACATTAGTTACTTCCAATAATGATGCTGCTTCCTTGGCTGCTTGGTCCGCCGCTTCATAGCCTCGGATCCCAACGTTCGATGGTATCCAGCCTAATATTATAGTTTTGCCCATGGTTTTGATCATCGTAGAATAAGCTTGAACTTTTTTAATTACGTAGTCTTTGGTATATATATCGGTGAAAGCCATTATTGCTGAAAGAGAGTCCGTGAAAATAACAAAGTTTTCTTCTTTTCGTTGTAATATTTTATACAGAGCTGCACTGATTGCAAAACATTCTGCAGTAAAGTTGCTAGTTGTATTAGGAAGCCTATATTTCATTGTATGTGAACCGAAAATAAGAAGAAGAAGAAAAGTAATTTTTATTCTGGGGCATTTAGTCCCCTAAGAATAACAAAAATGAACAAAATTAATAGCCATTTGTCTGGTTAGTTGAAAAAATATAATAAAAAACAATAGAAAGAAATAAAGAATTAAAATATAAGGTAGACACAAAAAAGAAAAGCAATACAATAAAGATAACAAAGATAGAATGTTGAAAGAAAAAATGTAAGATCAGCATTTGGATGTACAGTACAAAACTTTTGTCAGCTTTTGAGCTTAAGAGATATAATAAAAATCAAATAGATATATCCTTAATACTGTTTTCACTATTTACATATTTACATAGCCATTGGGGATTGGAGAATTAGGAGGTGATGAAATAGTAGGGTTTTGAAGGATGTGAGGGATGAAGTTTTTCGGATAGAGACAGGTAATGAATTCCAGAAGGTGGCAGCACGGATAATAAAGGATTTTGTAAAGGAGGCAGATCGGTAAAAAGGGATATACAGGTTAGAGGTTTGGGATCTGGTATTTAGAGAATGTATAGAGGAGCAGGGTTTGAACAAACTGAGGATATAAGGTAACCAAGGTTTCTTGGTTCTGAAGGTTTGGAAAAGATATACACCTAAGAAGTATTGCAGTCGGAAAACTGGGTAGAGCCACTTCAATTCTGCATACCAGCTGGAGACGTGGGAGCGCCTGGGGACACCGAAGATGAATCTAATGAAACAATTCATTAGTCTCTTCAACCTCATTTCATGCATGCCAGACAGTCCCCCCTATACAAGGCAGCCGTAGTCAAAATGGGGAAATATAAGAGAGGAAACTAGGAGTTGACGGGTTTTTGGGGACAAGCAATCACGTGATCTAAGGAACTGTTTGAGGATAGCTATGGATTTTCTGGTGATTTCGGAAATACGATTACTCCACAACAAGTGCTGGTCAAAGACCACACCAAGGTTTCTGACATAGGATTGGAGCTGAATGGTTTGATTATTAAGACGGAGTAAGGGGTAGTAAAGGAGGGAATTAAGAAGATGCCTGGAGCCAATTAGGATTCCCTTAGTTTTTTGTACGTTCAGTCTTAACTCATTTTTTTCTGCCCAAGCGTTGATGCTGTTTATATCTTCTTGAACTTTTCGGATTGCCTCTAGCATTTTGGAAGGATGGAAGGATAGGTAAATTTGGAGGTCATCATAAGTGGTATTGTGAATGGTTGATGGACTCGGGGAGATCGTTAATATAAACAGAAAAGAGAGTTGGAAAAAGTGAGGATCCCTGTGGTACACCCCGTGTTAGTAAGAGAGATGAGGAAGGGGGTTTATCGGGAATGTGCACTGTTTGTGAACGTTGGGATAGGAAGGAGAGGAACCACTTCAGGACGCTGTTTGACATGGAGAGGTTTTGGAGTTTAGGAAGGAGGATCTCATGATTGATGGTATCGAACGCCTTTGTGAAATCAAAGAGAATTAGGATGGTGATTTTATGTTCATCTATAGAGGATTGAAGATCCTGAGTGATCTTCAACAGAGCAGATTGTGTGGAGTAATGAGAACGGAAACCGGATTGAAGAGGGTTGAGGAGAGCATTTCTTTCTAGGAAGTCATTGAGCTGGGAGTGGAAAATTCTTTCAAGCGGTTTGGATAGGTTAGACAGAATGGAGATAGGTCTATAGTCGGAGGCTAAAGTGGGAACTGGTACTTTGTTCAACGGACGGACTATCACTTTTTTCCAGGCTTCTGGGAAAACAGAGTTTTGTAAGGAAAAGTTATAGATGTGTAAAAGAGCAGGAAAGATGACAGGAAGACATAATTTAATAATCTTTACAGGGATTTGATCGGGGCCACAGTCGTTGGTTTTGGATTTGAGGACAGAGGAAAGTAGGTCTTCAGGCGAGATATTTAGGAAATAGAAGTTATCAGGGATGAAGGTTCGTGTGAAAAAGTATGAGGAGGGGTGAAGAATAGATGGTGAGTTGGCGAAATGGGAATTTAAATCATCTGGATCAATAGGATAATGAGTACAGGATTTGGATTTGACGATTGATAATTTTTTAAGGATTTTCCATTTGGACTTAGGATTGTGAGCTTGTGATATGGAGTAATGGAAAAACTGTGCCTTAGCAAGCCGTAAGGAAGATTGGGTTAGATTTCGAAGGGACTTGAAAAAGGAGTAATCTTCAGCGGAACAGGTGCGTCGAAAACGTCTTCTGGCGGCATCTCTTTTCCTCATCAGCTCTCTGATTTCGGAACTTATCCAGGGAGCGGCTGGACGTCTAGAAGTGAGGGTTTTGAGGGGAGCCTGTTGGTTTAGGAACGTGGAAAGATTGGATGAGAGGCATTCCACTATTTCATCAATGGAGGATGACGAATAAATAGGATCTAGGGATTGGGAAAGGGAGTCAAAAAAAGGATTTAGTTTTTCAGAGGTTAATGAATCGAGGTTCCGCCAGGAGATTTTGTTAGGGCATAGTTTTGGTGTTGGGATATTATATGAAATTTTGATAAGGTCATGACTTGAAAGAAAAGGTACTGGATGCTGTGAGGAAGACAGTAGGTTATGGGAGGAATCTATTATGAAAAGGTCTAACCAGGTGCTGGTAAACTGAGTGTGGTGGGTTGCTTGGTAGGGAACTATGAAAAGGTCAAGAGAATGGATGAGGTCTGTTAGGTAGGATCTGTTAGGAGAATCAGAGAGCATGTTTATATTGAAATCGCCAGCGATGATTACGTTATTGTATAACAGGACATAGGTAAAGAGGGAAGATTCAAAGGAAGGATCAAATTTGGTATGCGGGGGGCGGTAAATTATTACGTAGAGGAGGGAGAAAGCATCAGAGGAAATTTCAACGAGGAGATATTCCGGATGAGGAACTTCTGAGGAAGGAGATTCTAGGAGGATTTTTACCCTCAGACTATCGTGAACGTAAAGACCAACCCCTCCTCCAGTTCGGTGCTCACGATCACGACGGATAAGAGAGTAGTTGGGGATGGATAATGAGGAGGATGGGATATTTGGTTTTAGCCAGGTTTTCGAGACGGCAATGATATGATAGAAATTATGGAGGAAGTGGTCCAGGAACTCATCATAATGTGCAGGGAGGGATTGGGAATTAACGTGGCAGGATAAAAGGATGTTACTCATTTGGACTGATTAATGGGAATGATCGGAGGAGGGTGAAGGAGTGGAGAGGAACAGTAATGGATATTGGTGGCGATATAAAACAAAATTGATTGATCGCTGCAGAACAGAAAAGATAATGATGTATAAAGATTAATAGAAAATAGAAAAGAAATTGAAATACAGTTAAAAAAATATATTCATCTGTAGGAAAAAAAAAGAGTTTGTGAGACCAAGTCCGTTATGGGTTTCGGGTTGCGACCGGACAGTAGACGAGAGCCAGCAGGACAGGAGAAAATATACAAGTCTTTGGGCTGGTCGATGAAGATAACTGGGTGGCCATCGTCCCTCCGGCAACGCACCCTGCCTGCCGCGAACCAGACATATTTTTATTTGCCCAACGCTTTCTTCTGACGAGCGAGCCAGTAGAGACGCCTGTTCGTGGGGGTCATTTCTTCCCCGAGGTATATACGGTGGGAGTCGTTCTCTTGCCATCCAATATCCCGGGTGGAAAAGTCCCTCTTGACCTTTCTTCTCTGGATTAGTTCGTCTCGCACTGATGCCTAACGAAACCTGCAATGACAGGAGGTGGTCTGGGGTCATCTTTTTTGGGTCTCCGCCGTTCTACCATGTCGAGGTCTTCGACATTAATCTTTATGCCGAGTCCCGCTCCCACACTGACCACCAGTGCCGCCGGAGTCTCACCGGCCCGGATGGGGATGCCTTGGATCTCCACTGATCTACGAAGCAGACCCTGTTCGGCCTTGTTCAATCTCACCTCAAGGTCCCAGACTCGGGATCTTAGAACTTTATTTTCCTCTAGCTGCTTAGCCTGCTCCTCAAGGTGATTATCGATTTTTGATAATCTTTCTCTAAGCTCGAAGCTGAGCTCTCCATATTTTTCTAGCGACGTCTTTAGTCCATTGATGTCATCGTTAACTTGCGTTCGGAGAGGATTTATGGCGGCCAGTATGTCGGCTGCTGAGGGCTCGTTACCTGATTTTTCAGCAACAGTGGTCTTTGTTTGATGCGTATCGCATACCCCGCACAACCAATTTTTTTTTTGAGATTTGATGGACACAATTTCCTTTTCGTTGACTTTGCAACATTTGCCGTGAAATAATGGAAGATCCTACTTTACGGTTTGATTTAGAACCATCCGTATAAATGAGCTGGCTATTGTTATATTTGTCAACGATTTTCCTATATTCTAATAGATATGTGGTTTCTGTAGTATTATTTTTTTAATACTTTTTGAGGGATAAATCTATTGATGGCAGTTTTAGGGTCCAGGGTGGGTAATTGTATTGATCAGTGTTTATTTGGAGATTTTTGATTTCTTGTATATAACTTCTTGCTCGTATTCCAAGTGGTGCTGGAAGTCTTTGGTTTTCTGCGTATCTTCTAGTTTTTGATTGAAAAATATGTTTCCATGCTGGATTGCTATCGTTAAATTTTTATCTTCCTACATATCCACATGCAAGCTGGTGTCTTCTTACAGCTAGTGGAGCTAGACCTGCTTCTACACATAGGCTGTGTACGGGACTTGTTCTGAAAGCTCCTGTTGCAAGTCGGATACCCGCATGATGGATTGAGTCCAGAATGGAAAGCTGTTTAGAGTTTGCTGATGAGTAAACAAAGCTGCCATAATCCAATTTAGACCTTATTAAACTGGTATATACCTTTAACATGCTGGATCTGTCCGCTCCCCACGAGCATCCAGCCAAGACCTTAAGTATATTTAGCCTTTTTACACATTCCCCCTTAAGACTTCTAATGTGGTCTTTCCAGTCTAGTTTGTAATTAATAATTAGGCCTAAAAATTTAACTTTCAGTTCGAAATTCAGGTGCATGCCGCTATACGTTAAATCTGGGAAAGGAGTTGGTGTCCTATGTTTTGAAAAAAGGAGACATTTCGTTTTTTCTATGGAAAATCGCAAGCCAGATTGAATGGACCAGGATTCTAAATTGGAAAGACAATTCTGCAGCATTCTTTTCATTCTATTTTGGTTTCTGAATGGTAATAAGAGGGCTAAATCGTCAACAAATAAAAGTCCTAATAGGTTTGGGTATTACGTTAGTAACTTTATTGATAGCAATAGCAAAAAGGGTGCAGCTTAAGATACTTCCCTGAGGCACGGCTTTTTTTATACTGAATAACATTCACTAGTGTAGGTTCTTTCCTTAATACTTTTAATGCCCTTCTTCTTTTCTTAATGACTTCCTTGCATACCTTATCATACCAGGAGACATTTTTTTATTTTTGGAATTAATATGACTAGAAATATTCGGTATAGATGCGTTCGCTGATGCTAAAATTGCGGATGTAATGTAATTGTTTATTTTGGTACTACTATTGGCTGATGAAAAATCCGAATCAGTTATGGTTATATTATTTTGAAATATTGTCCAGTCAGTTTTTTCTGTGATCCATCTTGAGTGTTTTGTAGTTTGAGTTTTGCCATTAGGAAAACTAATTACTATTGGAAAATGATCGCTAGAGTATTGATCTTGGGAGACCTGCCAGTTGAAATGAGTAAAAATGTTAGGCGAGCACCAAGTCAAATCGATGTAAGGGAAGGTATTGTACGCCGGGCTTAAATATGTAGGATCTCCTGAATTAAGAATAATGGAGTCAGTGGTGTCAATAATTCGTTATATAATATTTCCCCGCGTAGAGCAGTATGAGGATCCCCAGGATGTATGGTTGCCGTTAACATCGCTCATACATAGATAAGGGGAGGGAAGCATGTTCAAAAAATTAATCAAATCTCTCTCTGCAAAACTTTCAGGTGGGATGTAAATATTGCTAAGGAAGATAGGGAATTTAAGAAAAACTTTCACAACTATAGCTTGCAAAGAAGTATTTACTATTACTAACTCCGAAACTAGTTTTTTATGGACAGCAATTAGAACCCCGCCAGAAGCCCTATTACTATTTTCAAAATCATATCTGTAAATATTATAATCCTTCATTTTAAATGTTTTGCTAGGAAGTAATTTAGTCTCGAATACAGATTGCTATCGGTTGATATTTATTAATCATTAGTTTTAATTCCTCTTGTTTTTTTATTAAACCATTACAGTTCCACTGAATGATATTATTAAATGAATTCATGTTGTAGGGTGTAACAAATGAAATATAAAGGAAAAAATATAAGTTTAGATTGTTAAATAAAAAAAAAAAAAAAAAAAAAAATATATATATATATATACATTAATTTATGGAATTGAGATCTAATATAAATAAAATCAACAGTAAAAAATTATAGTAGTTTTAAATTTGTCTAATTAGTTTCCATTTTTTCTTTACTCGTATTTCGGCTCTGTGGTCTACTTCTAGATCTCCTAACTACAGTCCACGTCACTTTCTCCGAAGGTAAAACCCTCGGTTCAATTGGAAGTTCTTTAGAAACTTCCTTAATTATTTTAGGGTTAGGAGAAAGGATTGAGGAATGAGGTAGTGAGGAGGGGACTGGAGGTGTGTGTTGAGGAGGAAGGGGGGAGGAGTGGGGGGTTGGGTGGAGGGGGGAGCTGTAACGCTATTAACATTTGAGCGCCCGATAAGTACGAGCTTATTATTTGCCACTGGCTTCAACGGCAATTTAAAAATCGAATGATCATCACTTGAATCATCTTTTTGTACACTAACTGACTTCTTATTTTCAATGATATTGGAAAACGATATGTTCATTTTTATAGGGCGTAATAATTCGTATTTTTTTTTAGCCGCGAAGTTTGTAATTTTTTCACTCTCTTGAAGTCCTTTAATTTCTTTTTCTTTTAAAAAAATAGGGCAATTTTTCGAAAACGAATCATGTTGGCCTTGGCAATTTACACATTTTACTGGATTAACACATTCTACACCTTCATGCTTATTCTCTCCACAGTATCTGCAAATCGGTTCTTTGTTACAGGCTGTTTTTGTATGACCAAATTTTAGACAAACGTAACAACGAGTTGGGTTCGAAATAAACTGCCTAACAGTAATATTTTGAAATCCTATTTTAATTTCAGAGGGGTTTGTGGGGCTGTTAAAAGTAATTAGATAATTGTGGCTGTAATTCTTTTTATTATTTTTATAATAAGTCAACCTTTTAACATCAGCGACATTTTAAGCCTTTAATTCATCCCTTATTTCTTCGATAGAACAATAATTGAGTTCGGGGCACCATATAATTCCTTTCCTTTGGTTTAGTTTTCCATGCGCTTCTACTTTAACCGGAAAATTATTAAAAAGATTTTCACACTTTAGAAGCTTTTCTGACAGAGTATCTGAAAAACTTCAACCAAAAGGCTCCCATCTCTTAATTTCTTAACTACTTTAACCTCGTCTACCAGATTTTTTATACTTTTGTAAATAAAAAACGGCGACACCTTTGTGAAATCTAATGGATTTCCATCGCTATCCGTCCCGACCCTTTTAATTACCAAAAATTTGATAAAAATTTTAGGCTTTAATTCACTATTGCCTATAAATGTTCCTTTAAACTTTGTTTTTTTTCGTTTTGCAGGCAGAGAGTCCGCCATGATTATTATTAATTAAATTCTAATGAAATAAGACTAAGAAATTAAAAGAAAATGAAATGAAAAATATTGTTAAAAAAAAATAATTCAAATAAAAATGAAACTGAAACTTATCACTTGTTGTTCGTTTGGTGCTTAATCCCCAGGAGCTCTTGAGCCGTACGTCTTCATTCCACCAAGTATAAACACAAACTCCAATAAATTTTGTCTCATTTTTACGTGTTTTTTTTATTTACTCAAAAACGATTTTAAGGATTTTGATCAAACTGGGTATTTGATGTATTTATATGTCAAAGATGTGACAGCCAAAATTTCATCAAAATTGATCAATAGGAGGGGGGCACTTTTCATAACTTTTTTTCCGATTTTTACCTTTTTTTCGATTATCTCATAAACGGCTTTAATGATTTTGATCAAATTCGTCATGAATGACAATGAAAAGGGGCGGTGCGAGTCCCGCCCAAGCCCCTTGATTCTGTTCGGTGACGGCCTCATTCATGTTCATAAGATAAGATAAGATTTATACTTGGTGGAGTGAGGACGTACGGTTTTAGACCTCCTGAGGATTAAGCACCTAACGATCAACAACCGATAAGTCACATTTTCCTTTTCATTTTACTTATTTAATTTTTACCATTACTTTCTATTAGAAGACACTTTATCTTTTGTTTATTCTTTTTGGCCTTGTTTATTTAATTAATTTTTACTTTCATTTACCTATATATGAAATATATAGTATGACATTGTTCATTTATAATTAATTTTAGTATATTAAGTTTCTTTATACTGTTTATTTATTTCCTACTTTTCTCTTAAGTATATGTATATATTTATTAATTCATAATCTTTATAATAAATATGTTTATTGAGTGACATAGTTATTTATTATCTATAATAACCAAATATTAGGTTAAAGTGGTGACCCCCCGACAGTTGTAATGATATATTAAATTAAGAGTATTTAAAGAGAGTAATTAAAGCATACATAAACTTATTTCGATGATTAATTAAATTTGTCTTTTCTGTTTTTATTTAAAATATTACTATAACCACTCAATATCAATTTTTATAAAACATATGTTTACGTTCCCCATATGTCACTCACTGAACACATTTAATTTTATAATTCTTATCATTCATTAATAAATAAATAGGTAAAAATGACGGAAAATAGTGATAATTGTTCCTTAAAAATGGTATTCCACCTTCAAGCCCGGAAACGATATATGCATTTTCAGCTGTAGATAAAATATCCCGTTTTGGATACGCGATCCAGAACTTTGGTTTTGTCAAATTGAGACAGTATTTGCCAGAGCTAATATCACAAATAGCCTAACAAAATGTTATACAATTACACCTAAAATTGATTTCGACCTGTTAGAGCAAGCATCCGACATAATAAAGCGGACGAGCGATACTCCTATGAAGATATTAAGAATAGGCTTGATAATATATATATGCCGATTCAGAGTCCAAACGGATTCAACAATTATTAGAGGGCAAGCAGCTAGGCGATCAAAAACCTTGGCAACTTTTAAGGCATATGAGGCAGCTAGCAGGAAATGCAATAGCAGACTGAAGACAGTCTGGATGAGGGCACTACCTCCAAACGTGTAGGCTATTTTGATGAGTACGGAACAGGTGGATGTATCAAAACTAGCCGACATAGCAGATAAAATACAGGTTACCCATGTACCCATATACTCAGTGTCCACACAGAGCCAAAATACTAGGACAGAGGGAAGCGAAAATGTAATTAGCGTTTTAGAACAGAAGATCGAAAAGTTATCCTCGCCGCCCTTAGCTTCAACCAACAACGAGGCCGATATAGAAGCAAAAGTCCATACAGAGGAAGAAACAGGTCGAATAGCGGACAGCGAAGAAACTCCAGCAACCAAAATTGGCTGTGCTTCTACCATTACAGATTTAAAGAAAAAGCCAAAAAGTGCCTGCACCTAGAAAGAAAATATAAACCAACCAGCGGGAAACTAAATAGCGTACAAGCCCAATGCCGCCTTTTCATCCGATATCAGCGGACGGGCCAGATGTTTCTAATAGATACCGGGGCTGCCTTTTCCGTTTTACCTCCAGGTTGTAACAGGAATTCTAGTCCTCAAGCATTTTATCTTTACGCGGCAAATGGGACTAGGATCAAAACATATGGAGAGAAGTTCATAAAGCTCAACCTAGGTTTAAGAAGAGATCATCGCAGCAAACCTTATGTACCATTTTAATTTGCTCGTTGACCTCAAAGGGAAGCAACTGATCGACAAGATAACGGGTCTTTCTTCAAGAGGAAAAGTTTTTAAAGAATTAGGAGCATCCATCTCTTCAGTTCCCTGCGGACATCCCTTTGCTGATCTCCTTCATAGTTTTGCAGGGATAACCAGACCAACTCCGACGAAGGAGCCTGCGAAGCATAAAACTGAGCATGTTATTGAGACCTCAGGATGCCCTGTTTTTGCAAAGGCTAGGAGACTTTCTCCAGAACGGTACAGAAAATTAAAGGAAGAATTTCAGAAGATGGTCGGTAAGGTATATGCAGACCTTCAAAAAGTCAGTGGGCCAGTGCATTGCATGAGGTGAAAAGTCAGATGGAGGAATACGTCCGTGTGGGGATTACATGCAATTGAATGCACAAACGATCCCTGACCGCTACGGAGTCCCTCACATCATGGACTTTAGAAACAATCTTTATGGGAAAACCGTATTCTCTCGATTAGATTTAGTCAGAGCGTACTACCAAATACCAGTTCACGAAGAGGACATACCGAAGACGGCCGTAATAACTCCTTTCGGATTATTTGAATTCTGCAGAATGTATTTTGGTTTGCGTAACGCCGCCCAAACCTTTCAGAGATTCATGGATGAGATGTTTAGAGATTTAGACTTCGTCTGGATCCTTTTAGATGACATGTTAATCGCTTCGAATAATCATGAAGAGCATATGGAACATCTCACCATAGTATTTCGCCGACTAGAAGATAATGGACTCACCTTAAACCCGGATAAGTGTGAATTCGGCGTTCAAGAAATACGATTCTTGGGATAACACATATCTCCGGAAGGTATCACGCCCCAGAAGGAGAAAATTCATGCTGTAGTAGATTATCCTAAGCCTAAGGATGTGAAAGCACTTCGGAGATTTTAAGGGATGATCAACTTTTATCGACCATGTTTACCGAGGGCTGTGGCAATCCAAAACCTCTCAATAGATACCTACATGGGGCAAAGAAAAATGATAAAAGTGTTATAGAGTGGAATGAAGTGAGCGAACAAGCTTTTGAAGAATACAAGAATACACTAAAAGAAGCTGTTGTTTATATTCGGGATTCCCTGCTTAATAAAATTGGGATATTCCCTGATTATAATTTTTAAGTGAAATGAAATGAGTGGACTGTACTTACTGGTTGAAAAATAATATATGTTTACTGCATAACAATATCTTTATTTGAACATACCTTTTTGTTAATAAATTATTGACAAAGAAAAGGGTAAGGCTGATGTGTCGGCTACATGATTTAGGTGCATGCGTTATTGTATAACTTATTTCTTGCTGTGTTTCTTGATTTCGACGGGGGTGGCCAACCCATCTTCTCTCCTCGTCTTCGCCGGCTCTCCGCTAACTAATTTAGCTCATGCTAAAGTATTAATGAATAGCACATAAACAAAACCAAAAACTCCTTCTCTAACTGCCGGAGCTTCCCCCATTAATCTCCTGGGCTTTCTTACTCTCCACATCACCAGTATGCCTCCTGGCTCTGGCAGGCAAATTAAATAGGCCGTGCATAGGCGCCGGTGGGTGAACATTTGAATTGGTGAAAATTGAACAAACCGCCCACCTAAATTGAGCGCAGCCAATTTAATTACATGCAAAATGAGAATATTGGTTTGATATTGATATGTACATTGGTTTAAAGAGTACGTTCAAAAAAAAAAATCTTTTTTTTTTCTTTAAAAATGATAATAATAATAAAATACAATATAATAATGAAATAAACTATGAATAATACTTAATACTAATGACAAAGTAAAAAAAAATTGGGGTCACCTGTGGTATAGTGGTTAGCATGGCAACCTACAATACTAAAGGTCGCAGGTTCGCACCCAGCGGTGGCCCTAGGATTTTTTAATGGGAGAAAAAAATCCTTAGCCATGCCGTCCCTCGGATAGGACGTTAAATGGAGGTCCCGAGCCTGTACGATGTCAGGTACTCGTTAAAGATCCCTATCCTAATTAAACCTGGATAGGCAAAATTTAGGAATCCCACTGTAGCATCGTCCGATTAGCCTTAGTGGCATAAAGTGACGTTAAACAAACAAACAAACAAAGTAAAAAATATAAAACTGACTATATTATAACGATAAAGAAAATGCTTTCCAGCAGATATTACACTATATGTTCCCTAGAGTCCTGATAAAAAAGGGGAGCCAAGGACGTGACAGCCCTTATCAAGGTGCTGCCGGATGGTGTACGAATGATGACTGTTTGGGTTACCCCGTCTCTACCAGGGTGGCATTCCGTAACTCTAGCGACAGGCCACTGACCAACGATGGATCTTTTTTCCAATAAGATTACCAAATCGCCGACTTCGATACCTCGTACATGTTTAGTCCACCTCTTCCTTTGTTGTAGGTGGTGCAAATAATCTCGTCGCCATCTATTCCAGATGGAGGCTATTTGTGCCTGCAGAGCGCTCCAACGAGAGCGCATGGATATTTGAGGCACATCTGATGGTTCAGGCAATGAATAAAGTGAAGTGCCTACCAAGAAATGGCCTGGAGTGAGGAAGCCATAATTTTCGACGTCCTCAGTTAATGCACAGAGAGGCCTTGAGTTGAGCAAGCCCTCAATCCGGACGAAGGCCGTGGTAAGCTCTTCGAATGTGTATTGTTGGGAACCAAGGGTACCGCTTAGCAGAGTCTTCACTGATTTTACTCCGGCCTCCCAAATCCCTCAGAAATGCGGTGCTCGAGGTGGTATAAACCTCCACTCTACACCATGAATAGCCAACTTCTCAGTGATATCTTCTTGCTGCCTAGTCATGAAGGCATACACGTCCTTAATGAAGCGGGACGCTCCTACATAATTAGTGCCATTATCAGAGCACATAAGATGGGGGAGTTCTCTGCGTGACACGAACCTTTCGAATGCAGCTAGAAATGTGGTGGTGGTGAGTGATGATACAGCTTCAAGGTGAACCGCTTTAGTGGCGAGACACACAAATATGCACAAATACGCTTTACTCTGTACGGCTTTCCTGAGTTTAGATTCCTTGATATGGAAAGGCCCTGCGTAATCAACTCCAACATTGTTAAATGCCTCAAGGTCTGAAAATCTACTCCTGGGCAAAGGAGCCATGAACGGAGGTTGTGGCTGAGCTTTCTGGAGCCGGTATTTCACACAACCAAGACTACGTCCACGGATGATCTGAAGGGCACGTGGGATCCAAAATTCGGCTCTAAGCAATGAGAGCACCAATGTGGCACCGGCATGATAATGGTGTTGATGAATGTCGTCTATAATAATACGTGCGATATGAGACTTGGGAGGAATAAGAATCGGATGCTTGGTAGAATAGGCGAGATTCGAATTTTGGAGTCTACCGCCAACCTTGATGATGCCATCCGTATTGACAAATGGTGCGAGCTGCTGGTATGTCTTTGGTATAGTAGCACTACCAACGTATAAATCGGGAGGAAGATGAGCCAATTGCACGCATTTTATTTTACAGCTTGGCGTTCCGCTGCTCATCAACCGTAACTGGTCTGCTTAAGGAAACCTTGTAAGATTTGTGAATCTCTTTAAATCGCAACATGCGAGCTACGGTTCTGATCAAAGTCCGAAAGGATGAAAATCTGGTCATCCAATTGTCTCCAAGTTCTTCTTGTGATGGTGATAATCGGATCATAACAGAATTACTGATTGTAGTATTTCGTAGAGGTCTCGACCATTCGCTTTCTGGTCCAAGAAGCCATGGCGGTCCATTCCACCATAGGTCAGCATCCCTGATTTTGCCAGGCGTACAGCCTCGTGAAGCTATGTCGCAAGGATTGTGTTCGGACTTTACGTGTCTCCAACGATGCAATGGAATCACACTAAGAATCTGACTGACCCGGTTAGCTTCGAAGGTGCGAAGCTCGTGGATGGGTAGCTCAAGCCATGCCAATATGTTGCTGGAGTCAGTAAAGCAAATTGCCTCAGAAAGCGACGTCCTACTTACCTCG
This sequence comes from Aelia acuminata, assembly GCA_911387785.2. Classification (NCBI taxonomy): domain Eukaryota; kingdom Metazoa; phylum Arthropoda; class Insecta; order Hemiptera; family Pentatomidae; genus Aelia; species Aelia acuminata. The sequence continues at coordinate 83,907,619 of OU426980.1, forward strand.
ATAGATGATAATAGTCTGGCCAATAGTAATGCGCCGCAAAGCTCTAACCGAGCTATTGATACGAATTTTAAAGGCGCCACCATGGTTTTGGCCTTAGTCAACAGAACCTTCACCTCGCCATCTGGAGAAATGGACCTCAAGTACACGGCTGCTGCATAACCTTTGTTGGATGCGTCGCAGAAGCCAATAAACTGATGTGAAGCTCCAATCGCAGTGAAGTACCTGGGAATCGTGATCGCTGAAAGGGATGACCATTCGCATATTAATGAATGCCAAGCATCCGCCAGCTGAGAAGGGAGAATTTCGTCCCAGCCCAGCCGCGCCTTCCAAATTTCCTGCATGAGCACTTTCGCGAGAAAGACAACTGGCGACAAGAATCCTAAAGGATCAAAGATTCTTGCTATTGACGAAAGTATCAGGCGCTTGGTTACATTGTTACATCCAGGTGGTGTTATTCTATATGAGAAGGTGTCTTCTTTTTGTAACCAAATAAGACCTAATATCTTTACTGAATCGCAAGATGGACTGTGTTCTTGCCTTATTTCAATGGGCTCGTTGTTCATTTGGTCTGAGTGTGGGATCAAACTTTTCTCGGTTGAAGCCCATTTGCTAATAACAAAACCACCACTCGCGAACAACCCGCAGAGCTCTTCTTTAAGGGTGATAGCTTCCTCGAGGCTGACAGCTCCAGTGGCAATATCGTCAACGAACATATCCGTTAGAACTCGCTCCGCAGCAAAGGGGAATTGTGCGCCCTCATCTGTGACCAATTGATTTATGACGCGCAGTGCCTTAAAGGCACTAGATTTGACACCGTATGTGACAGTGTTTAGCTCATATTCTATCAGCGGGCAATCAGGTTTCTCACGCCACAGGACATGCTGTAAGTGTCGGTCTCCTGGATTTATTATGATCTGAAGATACATCTTAACTAAATCTGCCTTCAGTGGTATGGCGTAGGACCTGAACTAAGTCAAAACCTGACAGATATCTTTACTTTCAGGACCTTTTGAAGTTTAGGTCCTGAAAGTAGGATGTCATTAAGGCTCATTCCATTGGCGGAGGAGCATGAGGAGTCGAATACTACCCTTATCTTCTCGTCCTTCCAAACACCGTGATGAGGTATTAAGTATGGTGACGGAGCCTGAGCCAAAGACATGTGTTTTAGGTTTTCATACTCTTTCATGAAGTACCGGTAGCCTTCAGCCATTTTATTGGTGTTCGATATCCTTCTCTCGAGCATGAAAAATCTTCACGACACCACTTCGCGATTGTTTCCTGGATTTTCTGAGCCAGGCTTCACTGGCAAACGCACAATGTAGCGTCCATCAGGAGTTCGGGTAGTTGTCCTTTGGAAATGCTCCTCGCTTAATTGGTCGTCCGGGTTTCTCCGATCGGCAGCAATGGGTTCTTCAAGTTCCCAAAATTTCTTCAGCATCGCATCAATGTCCCGTTCCGACTCGGAGTAAAGTGCAATTGTGTCAGGGGTATCTTGGCAGTTAAGCTTGCCAATAACTGCGGACCCAAATATCGTAGGTAACATTGATAAATCTGGAACAGCCGACTTATACGGAGCGCCGGTGACCACCGAGGAGTAAACATCGGCTCCTATTTAAATGTCTATTGTGCCAGGTGTGTCGAAGGTTCGATCTGCCAAATCGACTCCTGCGAGATTTTCGTAAACAAACTCCTTAATCTTAGTTGGAGGCATTGGCGGCGATATCTGCTCAATAACCATGGCTTGGCACTGGACCTCCTCTAGGCCTTGATATGGTTTCAGGTTGCAGTAAATTCTTCCTAAAGGATTGGTCAGTACAGAACCCCCTAAGCCTGTAATACGTGTTTCGCATCTTTGGAATGAAAAGCCGAGTTTGTTGGCCAGCGATAACGAGATAAACGTGTTCATGCTCCCTGAGTCAATGACTGCGCGGGCAGAGTGGTATGCATTGCGGCGGTCCTTGACAAGTAGCTGAACCGTTCCCAGACAAACCAAGTTGCCTTTTCTTGTACACGCTGAAGGTGCAGAACCAAAACCGATGAAGGTGTTAACTGTCTCGGAAGGTTTAGGTTGAGAGGGCTTCTCAATCTTATTTTGGTCTTCCACATGAATAATGCTGTGGTGCCTTTGCCTACAGAATCGACAGCTCCACTTGGATGTGCAAGCAGCTACTTTATGGTCTCCTCTCAAACAGTTTCGGCAACCATTCCATCCATGTACAAATGCTATGCGCCTCTCGAGCAGGAGATTGCAGAAATTGTGACAATATGGTAGGGTTTTGCAAAATGGACAAGTAGAGGGTGTAGGTAAATATTTGTTCGATGCTCCTGTTTGCATCTGTTTACCCTTTACGAACCCCTTATTCCACCTCTGTGGTTTAAAGTTGTCTTGTGGTGGAGAGAAGCTTCTCCTGTGGTTCTCTGCTGAAGCGTGAAGGTTCAGAGTGTTGTACCTCGGAGACTGACAATAGGGATATTTTCGACCGCTGTAGAACGTGCTTGCCGCTTGAGTGCTTTGCGGGTTGGATGTTAGTGTATCCCGAGAGTTTTAGTGCATTCATTCTACTTCGAACAAAGTCTATTACCTCATTTGCTGTGGGGGCCTTATCAGAGGACTTGATAGATAACTCCAGGTGTTTACGAGTGTTCGGATCAAGAGCACGGATTGCCAATGCAGATAAAAGGAAATCAGACTTGTTCTCGATGTTGAGGCTTTGGAAACCCTCGATGCCGTCAGCAGCACCGTTTAAGAAACTTTCATATCTCAAGAGATCAGTCTTTTGAGATTTGGCATCACAATCAAGAATCCTCTGTACATATAGTGATGCAAGAACACGGGGATTATCATATGTTTTTATTAATTTATCCCAAGCCTGAGAATAGGATTGTTCTCCAATAGGTATACGGCTTAGTAAGGTAGCAGCTTCACCTTTGAGAGCGCTTCTCAAATAATGAAATTTCATTATATTTGTTAAGGATGGTTCTTCATATACCATAGAGACGAATGTGTCCTTGAAATGACTCTATTGTAAAAGATCCCCAGCGAAGGTCGGGATGTTGATCTTCGGGAGATGTGCATCGGGAGTGCTGTGGATAAAGGTGGTATTGCTGTCGTTGGCAGCTATCGAAGCCATTAATCGGTTAGAGACGTCGACGCTCTTCTGCTCAATACTAATGAGTATGGCAGCGGCGTGACAAATCTCGTCGCGGACCTTATCATAATCAGCATTCCACAAGTCATCAGGCCACGCATCTGGATCCGGCATGCGCACTTGTATGGAATCCCTTTCCTCCCAGGTGTTTTGGAAACGCGTCCAATCCGATTGAGCCACAGCAAGCCTTGCCTTAAAAATTGGGATCTTATTAGAATCGATTAAAGCTTGTTCTCCATCCTTCATAATGCCGAGGATGTTACGCTTGAGTCCTCTGAGCTTACGCTCAAGCGCAGTACAATTCACTGACAAATTTTCTGATGCCATTATGAGACAACAACGGGGCCGCCAGACGAAGGTAAGAAGAGAGAATTGGAGATGGATCAGTCATTCCCAATCAAAATACTGGAAACCATAGAAATGGGAGGGCCTTTGATTTTTTTTTTTTTTTTTTGAAAAAAGTTAAAAAAATAATGAAAAAAGAAAACAACAATAAGGCCCAAGTATACGTAGGGACAGCAGCACAAAGTGTGAGTTGAAAGGACAATTGCAAAATACATCAATATAAATATATATTAAATATGTGTTTAAATATATATTAACAAATAAAATTGTAGGGACAATAAATGGACGTGAAGCGTCATGGCGTGGACGAGTAAAGACGTGCGAGATATACCTCCAAATACAATTAGGCATATTTGTCATACAAATAAAGATTTTGGATCAGTCGTGTGCATAATATGCGATGGTGGTTTTTGCCGATCTGAATTTGTGAGAAAAGTAAATGAAGGTAAAGGATTTTTTATATCTAGACACACTGCAGTTTGCCCAGCGCATGATAACCTCACTTTCCAAGATACACGTGATCAAAATGCTGCAGACGATATTGAAATCCTTAGTATACAAAAGAAAATATCATAAATGAAGAATGGTGAAATACTTCTTCCAAATTTCTTTTATTAAAAATTTATAACATATACGTTAATTTGCCGACGTTTCGGACTATTCGTCCCTCTTCAGGGCAAATTTCTTCTGCCAAAAACTAGTAATCCTTACACCTATTACAAAATGTGTCCATTTTAAATAATCAATCATTTTAAATAACATAACATATTTGATCAATTCTACAATCCATATATTGAAAAGTACCTGACAATTTTTGGTGGCTAGGTCAATCTATTTCTATTTACAGTTATATTCCATTACCTAAGTAAATTGGTCATTTTATATAAAAAAAAAAATATATATTCACATGACTACCACTTTTTACTACAATATTCTTATCACACTATCAATTACTGACTGAACTTTGTCTTATTTACCTCAATGTTCCTTATCCAACCAATTGTTATTGTAATTAATTTTTATATATGATTTTTTTCATCTTATTCACTTTTTGATATTTAAATTTTTTATATCTGCGTAATGGCTGCTTATTTTTATGGAATCAGTTTTATAATTGACTGCATTTTCAATGTTTTTTGTTATGTGTATGGTTTCTATTAATTTTCGGTTTTTTGTATTTTTTTCTACTCCTAAAATTTTTACCTCTTTGAAATTAAATTTATGTTTTTTTACAATACTATGTTGGGCTAGGGCTGTGACATTAATGTTTTTAATATTATTACAATTTGCTGTGTGCTGTTTTATTTTGTATCTAATTTTTTAGATGTTTCTCCTATATAAATACCATCACATTCACCACATTCAATCTTATATATAGTATTCTTCCTATATATTTTTTTAATATAAAATGACCAATTTACTTAGGTAATGGAATATAACTGTAATATAGAAATAGATTGACCTAGCCACCAAAAATTGTCAGGTACTTTTCAATATATGGATTGTAGAATTGATCAAATATGTTATGTTATTTAAAATGATTGATTATTTAAAATGGACACATTTTGTAATAGGTGTAAGGATTACTAGTTTTTGGCAGAAGAAATTTGCCCTGAAGAGGGACGAATAGTCCGAAACGTCGGCAAATTAATGTATATGTTATAAATTTTTAATAAAAGAAATTTGGAAGAAGTATTTCACCATTCTTCATTTACAATATTTAGATCTTCCAGCACATATAGTATATTTAAGATTACATAGAAGAAAATATCAATATTGCAAAAACATCTTGACAATGTAAAAAATGGACAAAACTTAACAATAAATGACAGTTTTGGGCTAATGAATATTGATGGACTGCAAAATGAAGAAACTGCCTCTGTTAAAAGTGGCGCGAGTAAAAAAAGAAAAGTTCTGCAAAAAAGTCAGTGTATTGAGTGTCTAGATTACATTACTGAACTTAGTTATGAAAAAAAGATGAACGATGAATTAAGGAAACACAACGAAGAATTAAGAGAGCACAATAGATTTTTAAGAACTACCGTCGTATCTGCTGAAAAAAGTTAAATGATGTTACCATATCATATGCTACTGCAGTAACTAACGCTCCTAAGAAACACGAGTTCAGTAGAATAGCAATCAAATCCACTCAAAATTTCAAAGGTGATGCTTTAAGTCTAGTCAAGAAACAAGTAATTTCCAAAACAGCTGCCAAAATCCTAAAAATAAGTCAAGCAAATAATGGACTGATATATGTTAAGTGCAATAGCAAGCAAGATTCTGAGGATATTATAAATACTATTAATGAGGATAACAAAGATTGTTTAATAGCTGAAGCCTGTGTTAAGAATAACCCACAGATTAGGATAGTAAATATTACTGAAGATTTAAATCCAACTGAGCTTTCAAGAGACATTATTACAAGAAATCATCTGCTTGCCAATAGCGTCAATATAGTGCATAAATATAAAACTAAAAACAGCAATATTTCTGTCTTAGCTGATGTGACCAGTGACGCATACCTGTTAAAACAAAGTCTGTATTCATTGGTTACGAAAGCTGCAGAGTATATGACAATTTCAATTTGAAACGTTGTAAAAATTGCTGTGGTTACAATCATTCTTACAAGAAATGTAAAGAAACTTTCAGGAGACCTCTGACATGTATGAAATGTGCTGGTAATCATGATACATCCACATGTAATTCAAGTACAAAACAATGTATCAACTGTGTCAACGCTAATAAGTATATATCTAAAAAGAGAGCTATAGACCACTCAGCTGATGACATAAACAAATGTGAAAGCTTTAAAGTAAGGTGGGAGCAATATGTGAGTGACACTAATTATCCATATAAACCTGAAGCACCTTTTAAATTAAACATTAATAAGCAACAACATGAATATTGAAGAATTAAATTTGAATGAAGAATTAATTTTTAAAGATATTGTTGAATTTAATAATAATCAAATTCTATTGACTTCCAATTTACTCATACTTCATGTAAATATTAGAAGTATAAGTAAAAACATTCTATATCTTGAGACACTAGTCAATTCTCTACAATACAAACCTCATGTGATAATATGTACTGAGGCTAGATTAGTGGATAATATGAGTTTTATTAACATAAATGGATACACACATTTTCATAATAACAGTAGAATAAATATATGTGGTGGAGTTGTTACTTACGTATTGAATGATTTGAATTTTAAAATTGTTTATGAGCAATTTGGGAAATTAAAAACTTCCAGTTTGGTAATTGAACTAGACAATAATACCTCAATGAAAATTACTGGAATTTATCGCTGTCATGATTATGATGAACTTGAATATATTAATGACCTTAATCAATTCATTTTATGTAATAGATGCATAATTAATCATGCAATTCTAGGTGATATTAACTTAGACCTAATTGAATTTAATATAAAAACGCAGGAATATTTTTATTCATTACTTCAAAACGGTTACCAATCACTGATAAACACAGTTACTCATCCTAATAAAAACACTAATGAAGGAACATGTATCGATCATATCTTTGTAAAAGGGTTATTTCATCCTAATGCAGGCAAATTGCTACATATGATAACAGATCATTATCCTACTTTCTTATCACTACAAGAATATAATTTTAAAAAAGAATGTACCAACAAAATAATAACTAACAATAAAAAGTTTATTGATTTATGTAGGATTGAGAATTGGGATGTCATGTTGAGTATACCTGATCCAGAAATAGCACTTGATGTGCTAGTTTCTAAATTACAGAATATTACTAATTTATCTATTAAGCGAATACCTAGAGATCAAAAACCTCGCAAAGATTGGGTTACACCTGCCTTAGTTAATTCAATTAACACCAAAGACAGGCTGTATAAAATTTGGAAAAATGATCAAAACAATCTAGTTAAAACATCACAGTATACTTGCTATGAAAAAACCTTGAAATCTCTGTTAAGGTGTGCTAAATATAATTTTGAATCCAGAAAAATTCAAAATGCTGATGTTAAGAGTATTTGGAAATATGTGCGCAGCAAATTAGACAGTAAAGGAAAAAAAACATGAAATAGATGAAATACAGATAAAAAATAGAGACAGTACTAATAATCTGGAAATTGCAAATCACTTTAATGGCTTCTTTACTTCTATTATCTCTGATCTACATGCAAATACTATTCCACCAGCTCACCAACATGATATTCCTAATATTTCTTTCAATCAGCATACTCTGTATTTAAATCCAACTACTGATTTAGAAGTTATGCAAACCATTCAAAGCTTAAAAAATAAAGCAGGTGGATATGATCAAATACATGCTTACGAGGGGTGATCAAAAAGTTCCAGGACTGTTGAGATTGCGCGGCAATGGAGTGTCATAGAGCAGTGCGGTTGGCAGCATTGTTTAGCGTGACTCTTCCTGAGCTCAGCTGTTTATTCAGTTTGTTGATAACCTTCTTCATTGCAAAGTTACTGCTGTTTTCGTAAAAAAAAGTTTTTTGTGTTCGGCGATTTTGTGAAATGAATGTAAAGGAAGAGCAACGCGTTTGCGTAAAGTTTTGTGTGAAGTTGGGTAAAATGTTTACTGAAACTTTTCAAATGTTGCAAGTGGCTTTCAGTGATGAATGTCTGAGTCGGTCAAGGTGTCATGAGTAGTACAAAAGGTTCAAGGAAGGCCGGACATCGTGTGAAAATGATTCTCGTTCAGGGCGCCCATCAACTTCGACTGACGACGATCATGTTGCAAGATTGAACAGTCTCGTGCGTTCTAATCGTCGACTAACCATTCGTGAGATGGCTGAAGAATTGAACATTTCATTTGGTTCGTGTCAACAGATTTTAACAGAAAATTTGCAGATGAGAAGGGTGGCTGCAAAGTTTGTTCCGAGACTGTTGACTGAGCAGCAGAAAGAACACAGAGTTCAAGTTTGTCAGGAACTTCTTGAAATGGCAAATGACAATGAAAACTTCTTAAAACAAGTCATTACTGGAGATGAAACGTGGGTTTATGGCTACGACGTGGAAACGAAGGTCCAGTCATCACAATGGAAGACAAAATCCTCCCCAACCCCCAAAAAAGCACGCCAGGTCAAATCAAACTTCAAGGTCATGCTTACTGTTTTTTTTCGACTGGAAGGGTGTTGTTTACCATGAATTTCTTCCACGAGGTGAGACCATTAACCGCTTTCGTTATCTTCAAACCCTGAGAAATTTGCGCGAGGCAATAAGGAGGAAGAGACCAGAGTTGTGGCGGAGCGGTGAGTGGGTGCTGCATCATGACAATGCGCCTGTTCATTCCGCACTGCTCATTCGCGACTACTGCACCAAAAATGGAATGACGGTCATTCCCCAGCCTCCATATTCACCTGACCTTGCCCCTGCAGACTTTTTCTTGTTTCCAAAACTTAAGAGACCCATGAAGGGAAAGAGATTTGAGTCCGTAGATGACATTCAAAAAAAATCGCTGGAGCAGCTACACACCATTTCACAAGATGATTTCTCAAAGTCCTTCACACAGTGGAAACATCGTTGGGAAAAATGTATAGCTTCCCAAGGAGAGTACTTTGAAGGGGACGACGTCCAATAGCCTGTAGATTTTTTAAATAAATTAATAAAAAATCAGTCCTGGAACTTTTTGATCACCCCTCGTATATTATTAAACTGGCATCACCTTTCATTGCTCCATCGTTAGCGCACATTATCAACAATATTATGTTACAAGGTAAATGTCCCTCTCATTTTAAGACTGCAGTTATAGTTCCTGTCCATAAGAATGGGTCTAAGAAACTTGTGAACAACTATTGACCAATTGCCCTAATTTCCAACTTGGCAAAGGTTTTCGAAAAAATTATTTTCTCAAGGCTATATAATTTTGCTGTGAAATGCAATCTAATTAGTGATAGACAGTTTGGATTTATTAAGAATAAAGGCACAGATGATGCAATTGCTGCGCTGAGTAAGTTCATCTATGAAAAACTTAACTGCAGTAAGCCGACAGTAGTAGCATTTCTAGATTACACCAAAGCTTTTGACACGGTTAATCATGATAAGTTGTTATCTAAACTGTACAATATGGGAATTAGAGGCCATGTTTTGGATCTTATCAGAACTTATCTAAAAAATAGATCACAGGTAGTAGAAATAAATGGAGTCATTAGCCAGCCAGCTTATATTAATGTTGGAGGACCACAAGGCTCTATTTTAGGACCTTTACTTTTCATTTTATATATCAATGATCTCTTCATATTTCAAAAAGAACTCATTGCGTATGCTGATGACACAGCTGTTCCCTTGAGTGGTAACAACTGGTCTGATTTAGCTGAACAACTTACATATAAATTAAACATGATCTACTCCTGGCTATACCATAATAACTTAATACTAAATGTGAGTAAATCCATCTTCATTACATTTGGCAATTACAAGGATTCAGTGCCTGAAATTTTTTCAAGCATACATTAATGGGCAGAGTCTTAATCGAGTTACTCATACAAAATATCTTGGACTAACGTATGACTCAAACTTGAAATGGGATATTCATGTTGACAATATTATCAAAAAAAACAAATATCTTGTATATGTATTCTATAAACTCAGGAAAATATTATCTAAAAAACAACTGCTTCAAATATACTATGGACTCTTCAATAGCATCGCTGCGAAGGGTATAATAGGATGGGGAGGTATCTATAAAGGATCACTTAACCCTCTTAATAAACTACAACAAAAAATACTTCAATTAATTGGAATTTATGAGCAAGATGCATGCCGTCCACTAAACATTCGCCAAATTTTTACTGTAAAATCAATTCTGTATAAGTATTTGGAATTAAAAAATTGTTATATTAGTAACCCAAACAATACTAGATTCAAAAGCATACCTCTGCCCAAAAAAACTCTAACGATTGGACAAAGAAGCTATGATCATATTGCTAAGAAATACTTTAATGAATTGCCACCTCTCCTAAAAGCTATGAGATTCAGTAAAAATGTGATAAAAAATAATTTAAAAAAGGCAGTTAGAAATATGACAATAGACTTTTAAAAGCATCAACTGTATAGTGAAATTGAATAGTGAACAGTGAGTCTATATACTTTAACCCTACCGTGTAAAGCTAATGAATTAAATTCAATATTGTACATTAGTCATATAGTAGTCATATCGCATAAAAACACATTCTGAATATTTAAATGCACTCTTTTGTAAATTGATTTGTAGCCTTTCTGTATTTTGGATTAGCTTTCTATTGTAATTGATCCTACCTATGTACGGGCATTTTTGCCTCCTATAGGTCCTATTATGTGTGTGTAATTTCATGCATATATGAAGGAATAAAGGATTAAAAAAAAAAAAATAAATAAAGTAATAAGCAATAAACATTAAAGCAAGATATGGGATGCCTATGTGGGCACAATGGGTGATGACGTCAGAGCTAGAACTTAACTAGTCTCTAACAATGATTGAGCGCAAAGAGACTAGCCGACCTCTTTGGTTGAGGTTATAATGTATAACCTAATTCAATTATAGACCGCATGGTTTTAATGTGTATATTGCTGGAATGCATTTTTTACATTATGCTTATTTATTGCTAATATTTGCTGATTTATAATTGTTTAAGTGTAATAATAATAAAATAATGCAATTGTTAATTGTTGTACAAAAGCTTCTTGTGAAAATTTACCACTTCTTTTTTATAAACTAAATAGGTACATATTTAACTTTTTACTATTGGAATAATTATCGGAATGAATGCTGTTTGAAATGAAATTGATTAGAACAACATAAATGAATTGTGTTTTATTATAATAATTTTTTTTATTATTTTTTTTTTAATCATCAAAATAATCATTCACATTAATTAATTCAAATGCGTTTTTTTTTTTTTTTTTTTTTTTTTTTTTTTAAATTGTTGATATACTTAAATGTTATTAATATATTTTTTTTTCAAGCAAGAGTTCCAAAATATTGCACACAAAGAAAATTAATGTTTTTACAAAATGTATTCATCAAAGCTAACAGCAATGAAAATTTTCTTTCTGTTCACAAAACAATATACAAAATTATTTTTAAATTCATTAAATGTTTTTCAGTTAGATGCAATACTTCAAGCAAAAAGTCTTGCAGTTTTTAAGTAATAAATCATGAATTATGACAAAAATACAAATAAATATCACACAAAAAAAAAATATAAATTAAAATAATTAAGATTAAATATACACATAAAAGAATTTAATGAAACTTTAGTGACCTTAGAAAAACAAAATAATTAGTGAAACAAAGTTATAGATTGGTGACCAAATACAAGAATATATAATGCATTTTATTGGATAATAAATATAGCAAAAATTTGTGAATAAACCAAGTTGATACAAAACATTATAAAATGTCAGGTATACCTGACCATAAATGTACACTTTAATATCTAAGATACCTTATATAAGACATAACCTTATTATAAGACAACCCATCTTCTCTCCTCGTCTTCGCCGGCTCTCCGCTAACTAATTTAGCTCATGCTAAAGTATTAATGAATAGCACATAAACAAAACCAAAAACTCCTTCTCTAACTGCCGGAGCTTCCCCCATTAATCTCCTGGGCTTTCTTACTCTCCACATCACCAGTATGCCTCCTGGCTCTGGCAGGCAAATTAAATAGGCCGTGCATAGGCGCCGGCGGGTGATCATTTGAATTGGTGAAAATTGAACAGCTGTCCTACTTTCCCATCCTAAGCATGAAGCTGAAATGTCCCTGGCTTGTGACGCGTCAAATCACTGTGTAGGGGCTGTTCTTCAATAGTGGGACGATGGAAAATGGGCACCTCTAGGATTCTTCTCAAAGGCTCTGACGGAATCCCAGCAGAAGTATTCCGCTTATGATCGTGAACTGCTGGCAATATACTTAAGTGTTAAACATTTTAGTCAAATATTAGAGGGAAGGGAGTTCTGTATTCTTACAGACCACAAGCCCTTAATTTATGCAATGCAGCAAAAAGCCACATCTGCTACACCCATCAGAATCAGGTGGCTAAACTATGTGAGCCAATTCAGCACGGATATCCAACATGTAGAAGGCTCAGGAAACCAAGTAGCTGATGCTTTCTCGAGGATTGAGGAAATCAGTTTCTTGAACAATCTAGACAATCTTGCCGATCTGCAGAAATCCGACGAGGTTAAGACTTTGAAGTCACAGTCTAACTTGAACTTTAAGCTGCTTACACTGCAAATACTCTGTGAGACGACGACATCTCAAGCTCGGATTTATCTTCCACAAGGATGTAGAAAACCAGTTTTTGACGGTATTCATGGATTAAGTCACCCAGGTATGCGCGCCTCTCGTAAATTGGTAGCGCAGAGATATTTTTGGCCATCCATGAACAAAGATATATCCAATTGGACACTTTCTTGTATAGGATGTCAGCGCTCTAAAGTTATTCGCCATACAGTTTCACCACCAGGGAAATTCCCAGAGGTCGGAAGACCAGAACACGTCCACTTAGATATTATAGGACCTCTGCCTCCATCCGAGGGAATGAAGTATTGTGTAACCCTAATTGATCGCTATACTCGGTGGCCAGAAACCATTCCAGTGGAGGACATAACTGCTGATACAGTTGCAGCAGTTTTTTATAATGGATGGATCAGCTGGTTTGGCGTTCCCAGTAAGATAACCACATACCAGGGTAGGCAATTTGAAAGTGACCTATTTAGACGACTGATGAGCTACCTTGGAACTGAGCGAATTAGAACCACACCTTACCACCCACAATCCAATGGTTTAGTTGAGAGGTGGCACCGATCATTGAAGAGCGCCCTTATGGCTCACTTTGACACTGATCGTTGGACCAAATACCTGCCTACAGTTCTTCTTGGTCTACAGACAACAATTAAGGAGGAAACGGAGCATAGCATGGCAGAAGCTCTCTATGGTCAGTCTCTTCGACTTCCTGGAGATCTCTTTAAACCAGTTTCACTAGCAATCGACCCATGATCCATCGTGAGAGAGGTGAAAGATGCCATTAATCGAATTCGTCCAGTTCCGTTTAGGGAGAGCAATAAATCAATTTTTGTTCATCAGGCAATGGAAAAGTGCACTCATGCTGTTTCGGCTTCCCGAAAGGTACTGCAAATTGCAGAAGCAGGGGTGGGCAAATCGAATGGCGGGACCGCCAAGATTTGAATGCCCCACCGGCGAACTCTGCTGGGGGCAGAAGCTGAGAAGGAACTTGGTGAGATAGATTCCTAAAAGAGACCAGGCCTGGCCCATCCATTTCTTTTTTTTTCTTCCATTAAAATTACACGAGACATGAGTGAGTAAGAAGAGGAGCCGGTTCCCCGGCTGGAGGCGATGAAGAGCAGAGAGAGATCTTGAAGAACTACATGGACAATATGGAGAAGATAGAGCATATTGAAAAAGTAATTAGTGAGTCCGCATGGCCATCTCATCTAAATACATTAAAATACCCACTAACAAACAATATTTTGTAGAGTCTTTTTTGTTCTTTTTTTTCTCAATAAATTTGTACTCTGTTAATTCCATTTCATTTTTTTTAACATCTCTAACCTTCAAATACAGTCCACTTAATTCACAAAAGTTGGTTTGTGCCTTACCATTAAGTTGAAGGTATAAGCCATACAAAATTTTGGTCCTACCGTGCCTGGATACGAACCATAAAATCTGATCCCACTTGCTTGATATTAAACTATAAAATTGGTTCAGCATGGTGTAATGATTCATTATTATATTAGAGATGTTAAAAATAAAATAATAATAGTGTTAAATTTTCATTTGTTTTCTGTTAACTTATGCAAAAGATGAAACCTGTAAATGCTACAGTCATATATCAATGTATAAGCAGCCTGCTCGAACAAATCTGCCATTCCTTCATCATTAGTGTATATTAATTTATTAATTAATTAATGTTATTCTAATGTAAAGTAAAAATCTAGGAGTTCCCTAAGATTTAATAGTTTAAATCTTAATTATTTCAATTGAGCGCAGATGAACAGTTAAAGCATTGATATTGTTTTCAATAAATAGAAATGTAATTCTCAATTATGTAGAGTGCTTTATTCACAGAGACTGCATCCAAGTAAATTTATTAAATTCAGCTTCAACAGACCTTAATTATGGTTAATAAAAGGCAGCATATATCATAAACTTAACCTAACCTATTTCAAATGCCTGAACTGAACACAATACTTACTTTAGTTATAAATGTTATTAATCATGGTTTACTCATTTACTAGAATATACTTTAATCATTTATTCATAAACTATTGATAAAATTACAGTGTTCTAATTAACAATAGCAAGTAACATCACACCATAAGGCATGCACTATTAAAATTCACACATATATTCATCAGTATTTAATATATTCTTTAATTGCAGCACTATTGAGTAATAGATAGTTAATTAGACAATATTATTCGTTTCCACCAGCCCAAATTTCAAGAATATTGAAGGGAAAATCTGTCCCTTGCTATATCTTAGCTAGAAGCCTTCCTCTATAGATAACCTTACCAGGTTGCTTGTTCTGTTAGCTGATTCCAAGGAGGTCGGCCTAGATACGTTGGCGCGCTGGTTTCAACTTCAACTTTAATTTCTCATGGTGACGTCATTACACTTTTCTTTTATTGACGTTTCACAGTATTTCACTCATTTAAATAGGGCTGCAATTTTAATTTATGTGATCTACAATTTTATAGCTGCATATAATTCCTACTTGCTATTTTTTTTTTTTTTTTTTTTTTTTTTTTTTCTTTCTATTGTTCAGTTCTAGTCATGGTTTCTTTTCTCGTTCATATTTGACTTCTTATTTGATCACATTCTTGTATTAAGTGTTCTTCTAGCTCATTTAACGCCTTATTAATTACCCATGGTACTTATCTCTACTGATGAAAATCATCTTAGTTTAAATATTTTGTTCATTTCGATGTTCAATATTTTGTTCTGGTCATGTTTCTTGTTTTATTTTATTTTATTCTTTTGGCCTTTAATATCTCTCTCTTTCTCTCTCTATCTCTCTCTCTCTCTCTCTCTCTCGCTCTCCATGTTCGGGGGGACTTCCTCATTTTTGAAAAACTATCATTAATGACTGATCGTCAGAAAATTATGACAACCGCGGAATTATCTTCACGTGCCGCAATGTTGGAGCGGCGTATGCGAGGAACTAAACGGGACTTTAGCGGCCTTTCTTCTATTGATCTAGATGCACTCAGCGACACTGATGCGGCAATCTTCGAAGCAAGGGTAGCCAAAGCTGAGGTTGAGTGGAAGGAATTCCGCGACTCCTGGAACGAGCGAGAAGAGATCGCAGTTCAAGTAGGAGCGAGTGATGCATTTCCTAATGACGCATGGTACCAGGTTTATGATGCAATAAAGGAGGAAATAGTGAAAGCAAATGGAAATCTCCTTCTTATAAAAGAGCGCAAAGCAAAATCCAGGATGCATGACACCACACTCCCTGCTTGCTCCACCATCAACAACAGTGGAAGTTACTCCTTAAAAACGCACCTTCCGAAAATCGACATTCCTACGTTTTATGGCGATATGCGCAAATGGTCTCATTTTAGAGATACATTCGAACCATTGATTCATAATGAAACCGCATTATCCCAAGTGGAAAAGTTCCACTATCTTATAGGGGCCTTGAAGGGTGAAGCTGCTGCCATAATTTCCAGATTTCCCGTTGATGAACAATCATACCAGCTCGCATGGAAAAGAGTCGTCGAGACGTACCAGAACCCGAGAGTCCTAGCCAATATTCTGGTGCATCAAATTATTGACTTTAACTTCAAGCAGTTAAAAGGCGAGCTCCAAAGGTACGAGTGTTTCCTGACGGGTGTAGCTGATAGTATCGATGCCTTCCGTGCGCTGAAGCTTGAAGACCCCGCGGACTTCTTATTAAGCACTCTTGCGCTCAGGGCATTGGACCCGGAAACGAGGAGACAGTTTGAGCTATCTCTGAAATCTAACAAGGAATTTCCGACGGTAGACCATGTTCTCGATTTTGTCCGCCAGCGAAAGACTGCCATCCGGATGTCTCAAGGTGTCGACAATTCGACTAGAAAAGCACCTGCTCGCCCCACTCGGAATGATATGAAGCACAACTCTGTTTCCTTACATGCCACTGGTGACTCGAATTCCTCTTCCGGCAAATTCATGCAGGGTAGTAGTAAAGGTTGGAGAGCCAGTAACAAGCAGCAGAGGAGTGGTAACCGCAATTCCATAGTAAAATGTTACATTTGCAGAGGGGATCACTTCATTGCAAACTGTGAGAGCTTCCGATCCTTAACCCCTGAAAAGAGGTTAGAACAAGTCCGCAAACTCCAACTCTGTCGGAATTGTCTTCGAAAAGGACATAAGGTTTCCGCCTGCATCTCAAGATTTTGCTGTCGCACCTGCAATGGGAGACACCACACCCTCGTGCATACCCTAAGGGAAACCAAGGAGACCACGACCCTTGAGTCAACACCAGCGCCAAGTGCGGACACATTCATCGGCTTTGGAGCAACGCCGCAATCATCTTCTTCGGAGAGTACTACGGTACTGTTGGGTACTGTACGTGCTCTTATAAGGTCTACAGGGGGAGCGTACCATTCTGTTCGTGCGTTACTGGATTCAGGGAGCCAGCACACCTTCATCACGAGCGCTTTGGCCCGCAAGATTGGTGCTAAAATCACCCCATTCAGCGGGAGCATCACAGGTCTCGGCGAGACGGCCGTTCCAAGGTCGCATCTTCAGGGTTCCACTTCCTGCACCTTACGCCCGTGTGCTAATGATCAAGAGTACCCTATTTCACCTGTCGTCGTTGACCGCATTACCTCTTCGCTACCTACACGCGATCTTCCTGCTTCAGTCATAAACGAGTTAATGCATCATTCATTAGCTGATCAGCAATTCGGAGAGTCGACATCCATCGACCTGCTGATCGGGGGAGATATTTTCCCTCGCGTCCTCACCGGAGTTCCTTATCCCACAGGAGTACAAAGTTTGTACTTTACTCCAACAGCGTTTGGGTTGGTAGTGTCCGGAGTCCTTCATGACAAGACCCCAATTAATTCTTGTTCTTTTCTGGCGGTGTCCAAGAACAATATCGAATCGCGGTCAAAAGCATCTTGGGAACTTGAAGAACCCGCAGCCCTGGGCAGATCACAACCCGACAATATTCAGTGGGAGCAGCTCTCCGTTAACGCTCACGGTCGCACCGAAAAGGGAAAATTCGTAGTGAGGTTGCCTTTTAAGTCTCAGCATCAAGATGCGGATTGCAAGCGGTCAGTAGCGCTTCGACGAGATCGTTTTTTGAAATCAAAATTCAGAAAGGATCAGGGGCTTTCGGAGAAGTATAAGCCCTTCATGCCGAACCAAAGCGAACTGGCACCTGTGTCCAGTTCCCCATCAAAGCCATCAGATCTGATCCCTCTTCACGGGATAGCGCGAGTATTTGATCCAACACGTCGTTCGACCCATAAAGACGTACTTCATACCGGTTCTAAGCTGCAAGAAGGAGTTAAGTTATGCAGGGGGAATCGAACATTTCAAACAGTGTTGAAAAACTTCGGTGATATCCTTTTCCTGACGTGCTGTGTATTATCACGGTGGGCGGACGTTGGAAGAACCTTTCCTGCCTTGTGCTATGAAGCACTTTATTCCTTTCTTCGCCGAGCTCCATTTACAAAATGATATCGCTTAGCATTACGCCTACGACCTCAAGCAACTTAGTCACCTGAGTGGTTCTTTCGTTTTAACTTCTGGGGTTGCAGAAGAATAGTTATTTTCTTTTGGTTATTTTTCATCATTCTTCAAGTTCGTTTCTTCAACTGGAGACTCCTTTTGTTTTGTTCTTTTTTTTTCTTCTAAATGCTATTGAGGTTAAAATTTTATTTCCCCAACATTCTTTGTTGGTTATTTCTTATCATATTTTCACATTCTCTATACACATTGTTTACCATATGTGATTGTGTGACTGAAGTTTATCTTTTCTTTTTTTTTTTAACAAAGCGTAATTTTCTTCTTTTTTTTTCGAACACTCTGTGAATAGAGTTCATAGATGTATGTATTTTCTTTTTTTTGTTTTATATTGTAATTTACTAACACCCCTATCTTCGTTCAATATGCTCTCACAATACATCCAAATCCTGAACAATTCCAGCTTCACATTCTTGAAGATTAAATCATCCGCAGCTGATTTAGGTGGGCGGTATGTTTCGGCTTCCCGAAAGGTACTGCAAATTGCAGAAGCAGGGGTGGGCAAATCGAATGGCGGGACCGCCAAGATTTGAATGCCCCACCGGCGAACTCTGCTGGGGGCAGAAGCTGAGAAGGAACTTGGTGAGATAGATTCCTAAAAGAGACCAGGCCTGGCCCATCCATTTCTTTTTTTTTCTTCCATTAAAATTACACGAGACATGAGTGAGTAAGAAGAGGAGCCGGTTCCCCGGCTGGAGGCGATGAAGAGCAGAGAGAGATCTTGAAGAACTACATGGACAATATGGAGAAGATAGAGCATATTGAAAAAGTAATTAGTGAGTCCGCATGGCCATCTCATCTAAATACATTAAAATACCCACTAACAAACAATATTTTGTAGAGTCTTTTTTGTTCTTTTTTTTCTCAATAAATTTGTACTCTGTTAATTCCATTTCATTTTTTTTAACATCTCTAACCTTCAAATACAGTCCACTTAATTCACAAAAGTTGGTTTGTGCCTTACCATTAAGTTGAAGGTATAAGCCATACACATGCTTTCTTAAGAGAGGACAAAGTTAAGAAAGCCGTGTCAACACCATACACTGGACCTTTTCGTGTCCTGAGCTGGACTGATAAACTCTGTACCTTACAGTTACCAAATCGAGATGCCGCCGTGTCCTTGGACAGAGTGAAACCAGCCTTTCTTCTGGCTGAGGAAATGCCCAGTACGACGGCGAAGATCATCGTTCCCCCAACATCTATGATGATCGAAGCTGTCCATCTTATGCCTTCTACACCTCCTACGGTCCTAAAGAGTCGATCAGGAAGACTTATAAAACCGACTGTTCGCTTTATGGACGAGATTATTTGGGGGGAGACCTGTAGCGGTTCATTAGTATCAAATAAATAATCTCATCCCGACAACTTTGGGCTGAAGACAACTGACATCTACGAGTGACCCAAAGCAATTAATTAGAGTTCAAAATGTACAATTGTGGACGTAATTAAGTGAAAATAAAAAATCTGAGCTCAGTAGTGTAACAGGCCTGATTAGAAGTTGTAAATATTGTTTTTGTTATGGATATTATTTTTAAGGTGCACCGCAATTTGTATGTATGACATTGTTCATTTATAATTAATTTATTAGTTCTGTAATAAGGTTTTTCATTTTTGGTTTGCGTTATTAATTTTAGTATATTAAGTTTCTTTATACTGTTTATTTATTTCCTACTTTTCTCTGAAGTATATGTATTTATTTAGTAATTCATAATCTTTATAATAAATATGTTTATTGAGTGACATAGTAATTTATTATCTATAATAACCAAATATTAGGTTAAAGTAGTTTACAGAGCAAATACAAACAAAAATAAGTAAAAGAATGAGGAAAAATGTGTGATTTTGAGGAATGGAATTTCTAATCTAAGTAAGTTAAAGTTGTGTGTTGCGCGCATCGCACCAGATTTTTATTTTAAATTAATAACCATGGTGGATTCTTCGCAAACAAAGCGTTAAAAATCTAAATTTAAAGAGACAGTTTTTGGGAATACCGAAAATAGACCTAAAAATTGTATAAATTTTTTTATAATTAAGATAATCGGAGCAGATAACGATAGAAATCCCTTAGATTTTACAAAGGTTTCGCCGTTCTTTATAAATAAAAGCATTAAAAATTTAATTGATGAAGTAAAAATAGTTAAAAAACTAAGAGACGGGACCCTTCTGGTTGGTGGTTGGAAGTTTTCTCAGATAATCAAAAACAAAAGCTCCTAAAATTTGAAAATCTACTTAATAACTTTCCGGTTAAAGTAGAAGCACATGGGAAACTAAATCAAAGTAAAGGGATTATATGGTGCCCCGAACTAAATTATTATAAAATTAATGAAATAAAAGATGAATTGAAACCACAAAACATAGCCAATATTAAAAGATACTATAAAAGGGGTTGACTTTTATTTCGTGGAGGCCCCACGGAATAAATCTTGACCCTCCCACCATGGTTAGAATAGGTTGGTTACACCTGTAGAATACCCCCCCCCCCCCGTATGCCACACATGGCCAGGTAGGGGTACCAAAAAAAAAAAAAAAAAAAAAAAAAAAAAAAAAAAAAAAAAAAAAAAAAAGATTCTATAAAAATAATGAAAAACATAGCAGCAATAATTATTTAATAACCTTTAACAGTCCCGCTATTCCCTTTGAAATAAAAATAGGATTTCACAATATTACTGTCAGGCAATTCATTTTTAACCCAATCCGTTGTTATATTTGTCCCAAATTTGGCCATAAAAAACAACATGTAATAAAAAAGAAACACTTTGTAGATACTGTGGTAATACTAAGCATGAAATAAAAGAGTGAGTCAATCCTATAAAATGTGTAAATTGTCAGGGCCTACATGATTCGTTTTCAAAAAATTGTCCTATTTTTTAAAAGAAAAAGGAATTCAAGACAATGAAAAATTACATACTTTGCAGCAAAGAAAAAATACGAACTACTACACCCAATACAAATGAACATGACCTTTTCAGTATAGTACAGAATAAAAAATCAGTTAGTGTGCAAATAGATAATTCAAATGATAATAATTTCATTTTTAAAAAGCCGTTGTTAGAGACAGTAGTAAATAATAAGCCTTCACTCATCGGGCGCTCAAATATGAATAATGTTACCGTACCCCCCTCCACGTCAACCACCCACTCCTCTTCCTTTTTTCCCTCCCAACCACCTTCCGTAACCCTTCCTCTTGACCCTTTACCTACTTCCCTTCATTCTTCGGGTCGGAAACCGGCCCAATTACAGAAGCTTCTAATAAACTTTCAAAAGAACAGAAGGTTTTACCTTTGGAAAAAGATACTCGTAAAGAGGTATCCATTCCCCATGGCCGTCAAGATGACCCTCAGGGGGATTGGACTGTAGTTAGGAGATCAAGGAGTAAATCTAGAGGCAAAGCATTGAGTCGAAATCCTAGTGAAGATAAAGTGGAAATGAACTAGAAAAAGATTTTAACCAATTATAGTTGTTTCTCCTTTATTTTAATTATATATTAATTCTATCAATTATTAATTTATTGTTCTTACAATTTTAAAATTATGATATTCTATATTCGGATATTTTTCCCGTATATTTTACTAATAACATGAATTTTTCAAATGAATGGTTTAATTAGAAAACAAGAAGAACTAAAACTAATAATAAATAAATATCAACCGATAGCCATCTGTATTCAAGAAACTAAGTTACCTCCAATTAAAAAAGTTTAATCTGAAGGAGAATAATGTTTACAGAAAGGAATTTGAAAATAATATTAAGTCTTCTGGTGGTGTTCTAATCGCTCTCCACAAAAACTAGTTTCTGAATTATTAATTATAAATACTTCCTAACAAGCTATAGTTGGTAAAAGTTTGGCTTAAATTCCCTATCTTCCTTTGCAATATTTACATCCCACCTGAAAGTTTAGCAGAAAGAGACTTGATTAATTTTTTTAACATGCTCCCCTCCCCCTTTTTATGTAAGAGTGATGTTAACGGTCATCACACATCCTGGGGATCCTCATACTGCTCTATGGGGGGAAATATTATCAGATGAATTATTGATACCACTGACTCCATTATTCTTAATATAGGAGATCGTATATATTATGCCCAGCATACAATACTTTCTCTTATATCAATTTGACTTGGTGTTCGCCTAACATTTGGACAATATTTCAAAATAACCATAACTAAATCGGATTTATCGTCAGCTAATAGTAGTAGAAGAAGAAGAAGAAGAAAAGTAATTTTTATTCTGGGACATTTAGTCCCTTAAGAATAACAATAATGAGCAAAATTAATAGCCATTTGTCTGGTTATTTGGGAAAAATACAATAAAAACAATAAAAAGAAATAAATAATTACAATATAAGGTAGACACAGAAAAGAAAAGTAATACAATAGAGATAACAAAGACAGAATGTAGAAAGAAAAAATGTAAGATCAACATGCGAATGTACAGTACAGAACTTTGGTCAGCTTTTGAGCTTGAGAGATATATATAAATAGAAATAATATATATAATAAAAATCAAATAAATTTATCCTTAATACTGTTACTGTTTTCACTATTTACATATTTACATAGCCATCGGGGATTGGAGCATTAGGAGGTGATGAAATAGTAGGGTTTTGAAGGATGTGAGGGATGAAGTTTTTCGGATAGAGACAGGTAATGAATTCCAGAAGGTGGCAGCACGGATGATGAAGGATTTTGTAAAGGATGCAGATCGGTAAAAAGGGATATACAGGTTAGAGGTTTGGGATCTGGTATTTAGAGAATGTATAGAGGAGCAGGGTTTGAACAAACTGAGGATGTAAGGAGGTTTCTTGGTTCTGAAGGTTTGGAAAAGATATACACCTAGGAAGTATTGCCGTCGGAAAACTGGGTAGAGCCACTTCAATTCTGCGTACCGGCTGGAGACGTGGGAGCGCCTGGGGACACCGAAGATGAATCTAATGAAACAATTCATTAGTCTCTTCAACCTCATTTCATGCATGCCAGACAGTCCCCCGTATACAAGGCAGCCGTAGTCAAAATGGGGAAATATAAGAGAGGAAACTAGGAGTTGCCGGGTTTTTGGGGACAAGCAATCACGTGATCTAAGGAACTGTTTAAGGATGGCTATGGATTTTCTGGTGATTTCGGAAATATGATTACTCCACGACAAGTGCTGGTCAAAGACCACACCGAGGTTTCTGACATAGGATTGGAGCTGAATGGTTCGATTATTAAGACGGAGTAAGGGGTAGTAAGGGAGGGAATTAAGAAGATGCCTGGAGCCAATTAGGATTGCTTTAGTTTTTTGTACGTTCAATCTTAACTCATTTTTTTCTGCCCAGGCGTTGATGCTGTTAATATCTTCTTGAACTTTTCGGATTGCCTCTAGCATTTTGGAGGGATGGAAAGATAGGTAGATTTGGAGGTCGTCAGCGTATAAGTGGTATTGTGAATGGTTTATGGACTCGGGGAGATCGTTAATATAAACAGAGAAGAGAGTTGGAGAAAGTGAGGAACCCTGTGGTACACCTCGTGTTAGTAAAAGAGATGAGGAAGGGGGTTTATCGGGAATGTGAACTGTTTGTGAGCGTTGGGATAGGAAGGAGAGGAACCACTTCAAGACGCTGTTTGACATGGAGAGGTTTTGGAGTTTAGAAAGAAGGATCTCATGATTGACGGTATCGAACGCCTTTGTGAAATCAAAGAGAATTAGGATGGTGATTTTATGTTCATCTATAGAGGATTGAAGATCCTGAGTGATCTTCAACAGAGCAGATTGTGTGGAGTAATGAGAACGGAAACCGGATTGGAGAGGGTTGAGGAGAGAATTTCTTTCTAGGAAGTCATTGAGCTGGGAGTGGACAATTCTTTCAAGCGGTTTGGATAGGTTAGAAAGAATGGAGATAGGTCTATAGTCGGAGGCTAAAGTGGGAACTGGTACTTTGTTCAACGGACGGACTATCACTTTTTTCCAGGCTTTTGGGAAAACGGAGTTTTGTAAGGAAAAGTTATAGATATGTAACAGAGCAGGAAAGATGACAGGGAGACATAATTTAATAATCTTTACAGGGATTTGATCGGGCCCATAGTCGTTGGTTTTGGATTTAAGGACAGAGGAAAGTAGGTCTTCAGGCGAGATGTTTAGGAAATAGAAGTTATCAGGGCTGAAGGTTCGTGTGGAAAAGTATGGGGAGGGGTGAGGAATAGAAGGTGAGTTGGCGAAATGGGAATTTAAATCATCTGGGTCAATAGGATAATGAGTACAGGATTTGGATTTGACGATTGATAATTTTTTAAGGATTTTCCATTTGGACTTGGGATCGTGGGCTTGTGATATGGAGTGATGGAAAAACTGTGCCTTAGCACGCCGTAAGGAAGATTGAGTTAGATTGCGTAGGGACTTGAAAAAGGAGTAATCTTCAGCGGAACGGGTGCGTCGGAAACGTCTTCTGGCGGCATCTCTTTTCCTCATCAGCTCTCTGATTTCGGAACTTATCCAGGGAGCGGCTGGACGTCTAAAAGTTAGGGTTTTGAGGGGAGCGTGTTGGTTTAGGAACGAGGAAAGATTGGATGAGAGGCATTCGACCATTTCATCAATGGAGGATGACGAATAAATGGGATCTAGGGATTGGGAAAGGGAGTCGAAAAAAGGATTTAGTTTTTCAGGAGTTAATGAATCGAGGTTCCGCCAGGAGATTTTGAAAGGGCATAGTTTTGGTGTTGGGATATTATATGAAATTTTGATGAGGTCATGACTTGAAAGAAATGGTACTGGATGCTGTGAGGAAGATAGTAGGTTATGGGAGGAATCTATTATGAAGAGGTCTAACCAGGTGCTGGTAAACTGAGTGTGGTGGGTTGGTTGGTAGGGAACTATGAAAAGGTCAAGAGAATGGATGAGGTCTGTTAGGTAGGATCTGTTAGGAGAATCAGAGAGCATGTTTATATTGAAATCGCCAGCAATGATTACGTTGTTGTATAACGGGACGTAGGTAAAGAGGGAAGATTCAAAGGAGGGATCAAATTTGGTATGCGGGGGGCGGTAAATTATTACGTAGAGGAGGGAGAAAGCATCAGAGGAAATTTCAACGAGGAGATACTCTGGATGAGGAACTTCTAAGGAAGGAGATTCTAGGAGGATTTTTACCCTCAGACTATCGTGAACGTAAAGACCAACCCCTCCTGCAGTTCGGTCCTCGCGATCACGACGGATAAGAGAGTAGTTAGGGATAGATAATGAGGAGGATGGGATATTTGGTTTTAGCCAGGTTTCCGAGACGGCAATGATATGATAGAAATTATGGAGGAAGTGGTCCAGGAACTCATCATAATGTGCTGGTAGGGATTGGGAATTAACGTGGCAGGATAAAAGGATGTTACTCATTTGGACTGATTAATGGGAATGATCGGAGGAGGGTGAAGGAGTGTAGGGGTTGAAGTGGAGAGGAACAGTAATGGATATTGGTGGCGATATAAAACAAAACTGATTGATCCCTACAGAACAGAGAAGATAATGATATATACAGATTAATATAAAATAAAAAAGAAGTTGATATACTGTTAAAGAAAAATATATTAGTCTGAAGAAAAAAAAGAGTTAGTAAGACCAAGTCCGTTATGGGTTTCGGGTTGCGACCGGACAGTAGACGAGAGCCAGCAGGTCAGGAGAAAATATCCAAGTCTTTGGGCTGGTCGATGAAGATAACTGGGTGACCGTCGTCCTTCCGGCAACGCACCCTGCCTGCCGCGAACCAGACATATTTTAATTTGCCCGACGCTTTCTTCTGACGAGCGAGCCAGTAGAGACGCCTGTTCGTGGGGGTCATTTCTTCCCCGAGGTATATACGGTGGGAGTCGTTCTCTTGCCATCCAATATCCCGGGTGGAAAAGTCCCTCTTCACCTTTCTTCTCTGAATTAGTTCGTCTCGCACTGACTGCCTGACGAAACGTGCAATGACAGGAGGTGGTCTGGGGTCGTCTTTTGGGCCTCCGCCGTTCTACCGTGTCGAGGTCTTCGACATTAATCTTTATGCCGAGTCCCGCTCCCACACTGGCCACCAGTGCCGCGGGAGTCTCACCGGCCCGGATGGGGATGCCTCGGATCTCCACTGATCTACGAAGCAGACCCTGTTCGGCCTTGTTTAATCTCACCTCGAGGTCGCCGACTCGGGATCTTAGGGCTTTATTTTCGGAGCTCAATTCCTCTAGGTGCTTAGCCTGCTCCTCAAGGTGATTATCGATTTTTGATAATCTTTCTCTAAGCTCGAAGCTAAGCTCTCCATACTTCTCCAGCGACGCCTTCAGCCCATTGATGTCATCGTTTACTTGTGTTCGGAGAAGATTTATGGCGGCGAGTATGTCGGCTGCTGAGGGCTCGTTACCCGATTTTTCAGCAACGGTGGTCTTTGTTTGATGCGTATCGCATACCCCGCACAACCAATTTTTTTTTTGAGATTTGATAAACTCAATTTCCTTTTCGTTAATTTTGCAACATTTGCCGTGAAATATTAGGCGGCATTTGCTACAGCATAAATTAGATTTGCTGTCCCTTGCTATAGCACTGTCACAGATTGAACATTGCACCATTTTCGAGGATGAGAATATACGCTAGAAAAATTACGTAAGAAAATGGGAAAAAATGATGTATACTCCTGCTTAGCTAAGGAGACACTGCTGGCCGTTCGTCAGAGCAGCTGTTCTATGGTAGAGGGGAGCGCATGCGTATGAAAATCAACTGATAAGAGTGACTCACCTTTTATATCACAGTGTCTCACGATTCTTTTAACTGCAATACTGTTGTAATTATGAGAAAATAAATTACCACAGTTTTTTATTGTTACAAATGAAACCACTTTTCACTTAGTTACTCTTGAATGTCGCCTATATAACACTTCACTAAAAGCTTTAATGCGGAACGGAATAACACTGTGTCAATATGGCAAGATGGCCAGAACCAGACTGAAATAAACAATCACATTACGAGGTGTGGCTATTAAATAACGAGACTGACGCAGTAAAACATTTTATTTTTATTTCATACATTTTTACTTATTATCACCTTCAATATACACCCCTCCTCTATCCCTACAACGCTCCATGCGAATCTTCCATTATTCGAAACAGTGCTGGAAGTCTTTTTCTGTCAGCTCCTTCAGGACGCGTGCCGCTTTCTCTTTCACAGCTTCAACAGACTCAAATCTTGTTCCTTTTAATGCAGATTTCACCTTAGGAAACAGATAGAAGTCGCACGGCGCAAGATCCGGCGAATAAGGCGGATGGTCTAACACTGGGACGCTGAATTTGGCTAGAAACCGGAATGAGCCGGCGCATTGTCTTGGTGGAGAACCCATGACTTGTCCTTCCACAATTCAGGTTGTTTTTTCCTTATTCTTTCTCGGAGTTCAGCAAGAACCTGAAGGTAGTAATGTTGATTAATCGTTTGACCGATTTTTTCGATATTATCATCCGATTTCGACGTGGAAGGGCGACCCGGGCGTGAATCATCTTGAACATCTTCTCGGCCATCTTGAAAACGCTTAAACCACTCAAAAACACGTGCACGCGATAAACATTCATTGCCATACACTTCTTTCAATAAATTATAAGTGTGAAATGAAATTTCACAACAATTCGTTGCTCTACTGTTACATTTAACATTTTTCCGGCGAAACAAAAAAACAACTCTAATGCGAATGAAGGCTACGGCTGTACTGATTTGTTTACAGAAGCGAGAGGCACTACATTCGAAAGTGAAGGCTTCATGATAACAGCTGTTGGTTGCTGGCGTTTGGCGCATGCGCACTTCTTCTGTAGCAGCGTCAGTCTCGTTATTTAATAGCCACACCTCGTACATCTGCAATTTTAGCATCAGCGAATGTATCTATACCGAAAAGTTCAAGTCATATAAAGGGTACTACAAAAGTTTTGCAATACAGCTTTATTTATTTAATTTTCTCAAAGTAATTTCCACCACATTTAATGCACTTCTCTATACGTCGAAACCAGTCATTAAACCATCTCTGCCAAGTTTCATCTGGGATTGAGGCACATTCGTTGTCCCAAGCCCTCAGAAGGTCCTCGTCGCTTGAAAAATGTTTTCCTTTCAGCTTCATTTTCACATGTGGAAACAGCGCAAAGCCACAGGGAGCAAGGTCTGGGCTGTAAGAAGGGTGCTCAAGAAGTTTCAGCCCAGTAGTAACCAAATACTCGGTGCAGGCTCTGGCACGGTGAGCTGGTGTGTTATCATGGTGCAGGCGGTCCCAGGTATCAATTCTTGACTTTGGTCTCAGGTTTTTCATAGACTCTATGACTTTAAGCAGGCACTGCTCAGTGTACCACTACACAGTGTCTTCTGTGTCTCTAAAACAACACGCTCTACAATTACGCTTGATCTGAAAAATACAGCGATCATTTTTTTTTTTTTCAGATCAAGATTTTCTGACAGTTACAGGTGTATCCTCATCCTCAAATACCCAAACTTTGTTTTGAGCTTTGGTCGGCACATCATAATAGTATAGCCAAGTTTCGTCACCAGTCACGATGCTGTTCACATATGTAGAATGTCCCATATCGAAGAGTTTCAGCATCTTTCGGCACCAAGTCACACGATGAGTCATTTGCTCAACCGTTAGACTATGGGGCACCCAAAGACAACAAAGTTTTTTTACCTTTAAATGGTCTCTCAGAATTGAATGAAATGCAGGTGCATGAAGGCATAATGTCTCCTCTATCTGTTAATATGTCACTCGACAGTCCTTGTTTAGTATTGGCCATCGGCTTCCCCGGTCTGACCAACACTAATTGGTATATGAAATAAAAAAAGGAAAGGAAAATGAATGCATGCTAATATATAAAAAGAAAAGAATGGTAGTGGACTGTATAAAAAAAAAAAAAAATATTAATTAAATTGCTGGAAACATGAAAGTTATATAGGTACAAATTAAAATTATTAATTAGAAGCCAATTGAACGATGATAAGGTTGATGCGAATAATTTGAAGTTAAAATTAAAATAATCTTCTTACTTGAGGTAGTTTTGCGAATACTTCAATTTTCGGTAAGAATGGCCATTCTTTATTACCCCTTGCCGCCTGCCCTGCGGCTGCCTGTCTGTTCTACTCCATCATTTTGTAGAGGAAATAAAGTTCACAAAAACAGAAGTCCCTTTTCAGTCAAAGTGCACTCACTGAACTCTACAGGACCTAAGCAGGATTTCTTGCAAGAGAACTTTCTACCTTTAGGGATTTAGTTCCCCAGTTTCTCCATAGATGGCGCTGGGGGCATCTTGGCAGCTGCCAAAAATTCGTTGCGTGAACAAAGCCGCCTACCTAAATTAAGCTTGGCTAATTTGGTACAAAACCGAAAAAAGCTGGCAGATGGGATTTGTACAAAACCGCTTTAACAAAATATCACAAATCTGTCAGGAAAGCAAAAAGAGATGCCTGGAGGAACTTCTGCTCAGATGTGAGCGATATTCCGGAGGTAAGCAGGGTTAAAAAAATACTAAATAAAACAGATCAGGAAATGCTGGGAACGCTAAAGGTGAATGGGGAATTTACCACAAACGAGATGGAAACCCTAGAAGCCATGGCCAAAGCCCAATTTCCTAACTGCTATACGAACAATAGACTCATCAGCAACTCCACATTTTCAATTTTCATTGTGGAGAGAGGCAAAGAACATTGTTACCAGTAGTGCTTTAGAGTGGGCTGTAAAGACAACAAAACCATTCAAGTCAGCTGGTGCAGATGGCATTTTTCCAGCACTAATACAAAAAGGGCTGGACATCATAAGACCTAACCTCTTAAAATTATTAAGAGGTAGCCTGGCACTGGGATACATCCCAATGGAATGGAGAATATCCAAAATACAATACTCACCAAAGGCAAAGGTACATATGAAGATCCGAAAGCTTTTAGGCCCATATGTCTATCATCGTTCCTTATGAAAATATTGGAGAAAATAATTGATAGACAAGTGAGAAAACAGATATCGGAAGCAAACCCGATACATAAAAGGCAATATGCATACCAAGCAGGCAAATCCTGCAAGGTAGCACTGCACAACATGGTCTCAAGGATAGAAAAATCTATAGAACAAAAAGAAATAACAATTGGCACCTTCGTAGACATTGAAGGAGCTTTTGATAAAACTCCTTACAACGTCATTAAGAACGCATTAAGGAGCAGAAACATAGACAGCATTTCCTCCAGATGGATCGAAAAAATGCTGGAGGAAAGAATCCTACCATCAGAAATGGGACACACCAAACTGTGGATTAAACCGAAAGGAGGATGTCCACGGGGAGGAGTGATCTCACCTCTACTGTGGTGTCTAGTAGTGGACTCACTGCTAGTAAGATTAAATAAAGCAGGCTTTTATGCACAGGGATACACAGATGATATAGCGATACTGATTCAAGGAAAATATCAAAGTGTATTGTCTGACCTATTACAAAACGCCACCAAAATCCTTACAAATTGGTGCAAAGAGAATGGATTAAACATCAATCCACAAAAAATACACATTTGCCTCTTCACTATGAGGAAAAAAGTGGACATCAAATTACCAAAAATAAATGGTTTTCAGTTGACACCAACAAAAGAAGTAAAACATCTGGGAGTCACACTTGACCATAAAATAAACTGGTCCAAACACGTAGAAAATACGAACAAAAAAGCCCTGAAAAGCCTATGGTCCTGCAAGAGGGCAATAGGCAAGAATTGGGGACTTAAACCAAAAATGGTGTACTGGCTGTACCTAACAGCAATTAGACCAATCATATTCTACTCAGCCCTACTTTGGAGGCACAAAGCAGGAGTTGGAAAGAACAAAACGCTGTTAAACAAACTACAAAGGTTAGTTTGTCTGATGATAACAGGTGCAATGAGAACAACTCCAACAGCTGCAATGGAGGTGATGCTTAATCTAACCCCCCTGCAGATAGAGGTGGAGGCCCAAGCGTTAAAATCAGCATATAGATTATTAAAACAAAATAACTTCTCCCAAATAAACGTAGAGAGAGGACATTGGGCAATAACCAGGAAAATTGAAGAAGATCGGGTGCTATCCATGCACTCTGACCTTCAGGTATGAGAATTCCTGGACATTAAATATCAAACCATAATCAGGAAAATAGAGCCACATAAACCCTACACGGGGATCAACTGCTATACGGATGGCTCACTGACCAAAACAGGGTCTGGGGCAGGAATCTGGAGAATGGACAAACCCAATGAAGGGACATCAATTCCACTGGGAAAATATGCTACTGTCTTCCAATCAGAAGTAGTAGCAATTTGCCAATGTGCCTCAGAACTGCTGACTGAAAAGATATCAAACAAAAAAGTAACTATATTCACTGACAGTCAAGCAGCTATTGGTGCAATCAGTAACCATATAGCTAAATCAAAGGTTGTAAAAACCTGCAACAATACGCTCAATAAATTATCAGAAAACAATAATGTAAGAGTGGAATGGGTACCAGGACATACTGGTATACATGGAAACGAAAAGGCAGATTGCCTAGCAAGGCAAGGATCAGCTAATAAACCCATAACCCCTGAACCAGTACTGGGAATAAGCATAAGCTACGCCAAAAGAAGGATCGGGGAAATATATGGAGCTATCAAAAAACAATATTGGAAGGATAAAAATCAATATCACTCCAAACTCTTCTTAGACGGCTATTCAGTCAAAAGAAGCAATATGCTGCTAAATCTTGACAGGAAGGCACTTAAAAAAATTACAGCGATCTATACAGGACACTGTAAACTAAACAAACACATGTATAAACTAAAGTTGGCAGAAACACCAATATGTAGATACTGTGGCAAAGAAAACGAAACAGCCTATCATATAATCTGTTGGTGTGACCGATTTGTACGGTTAAGATTTGGAATGTTTGGGCAGGATAATATAACCAATCCAACTTCCAACGACTTATTAAATCCAACAAGCATACTAAAATTTACCGATGTTTTAAGGATTCTAATTTAAAACACGGGCATAGACAGGCGCACAATAGACCCAAGGAGGTCGCGGTGCATCAAGACGCGCAAAAAAAAAAAAAAAAAAAAAAAAAAAAAAAAAAAAAAAAAAAAAAAAAAAAAAAAAAAAAAAAAAAAAAAAAAAAAAAAAAAAAAAAAAAAAGCTTGGCTAATTTACCTGAAAACTCACTCTGATGTCCCTATAGGTTAACCAATGAATGATGATATACAAATATGAATACCACAGAGATTCAACATGCATAACATTATAAATATCGTTTATAAATACAAAGTAAACAAAAAATATACTACTAGATCACATGAGTGATGGGACATTTACTTTGTCGCCGAAGGCTCCATTCTCTGCAATGGATAATAAAGGGAAATAACAAAATTGTGAAAGATAAATTAAAGGAGGAAACTTGTTTAAAAAACAAAAACAAAACCAAAACCAAAGGTGAAAATAAAAAAGTGTAATGAATGATAAATGAAATGTAAATGAAAAGGTTACTTCCACATGCAAATTATTATTTTGACGGCTCTGCCTCGTCAGAGGGGAAAAGGCGGACGAAAGAAGAAACTGGCCTCGTCAAGAGGTTTCCTGAAGGGGTGCGTACCTCTACTGTGCGGACCGTTCCGTCCCTGCCCGGGATGGTTTTCATCACCCTAGCGACTGGCCATTGGCCTACTAAGGGCTTCCTCTCTATAAGGATGACAAGGTCCCCTTCCTGCATGTTGGGAACTTTGCGGGTCCACTTAGATCGCTGTTGTAAGGTGTGAAGGTACTCCTTACGCCACCTGTTCCATATAGAGGCAACTTGGATCTGTACTAAGCACCATCGCGTTTGATTAGAGAGGATCGGTTCAGAAGTCTCAGGAAGTAAACTCAAGGAAGCGCCAATAAGGAAATGACCAGGGGTGAGGAATTGAAAGCAGTCTCCATTTTCGGAAAAGCTGGACAAAGGACGTGAATTCAACAAACATTCTATCTTAGCAATAGTGGTGGAGAGTTCTTCGAACGTTTGTGGATGTCCTCCCATACAGCTCGCTAACAGTCTCTTCACTTGTTTTACCCCGGCTTCCCAAATTCCTCCAAAGTGTGGTGATCGGGGCGGAATGAACTTCCATTCGATTCCCTTCGGGGCTAGGTGCTCCGTCACCTTACCCTCTATGCTTCGCTGAAAACTGTAAAGGTCCTTTAAAAATCGTGAGGCTCCCACAAAGTTTGTTCCATTATCTGAATATATTACATTTGGGATTCCTCGTCGAGCAATAAACCTCTCAAGCACTGCTAGGAATGATGGTGTTGAGAGGGATGATACCAACTCGAGGTGCAGAGCCTTGCTTGCCAAGCATACGAAAAGGCAAAGGTAGCCCTTAACTAATGACGAATTTCTGCGATTAGACTCCTTGACTTGAAAAGGCCCTGCGTAATCGATGCCGGTTGCACTAAATGCGCGAAATTGATGAAACCTCTCTGGTGGAAGAACGCCCATGAAGGGGTTTGAGGGCTTTGCTGTTCTAATCCTGCAGGATACGCAGCGTGATATCAAGCTCCTAATAACCTTTGGTGCTTTGGGTATCCAAAATTTTGATCTTAGAAGAGACAAAGTGATACACGGTGGGCCAGACCCCCCTACCGTGCACCCCCCCCCACATCCCTATAAATTGCATATCGTTGTGTTCCTTGTGATAAAACATTAAGAAAAAGCCAATGTTCCCAGAAAAAAAAGTGGCCGCACTAACCCAAAATGGCGTTCAAACATGGCGGAATGACGAATTTGATTTTAGTTAGTTTTTTTATTACTGACATTCACCATTATGCTTAATTTCGCCATAACTGGTCTTTTATTAAAGCTAGATAGTTCTAGTTTCAGAATAAATAAACAAGCGTTCTAAAATAATTAGTCTTGACAACATAAAATACCTTTAAAGTCAATTTTTTCAAGTCACTCGCGTAAAAGTTAAAATTCCAAGTTAATTTGTGATTAAACGGCCATCGTTAACGAAAAACGCCCTGAAATAAAACATCTGGAGCAATTATTCTTCTTTAAAAATCAGTGGTCAAATTTCAAGATATATCAACTAGTTTTATAGAAAACGGACCTTAGCGGCGAAAAGGCGCCAGTGACTCAGGCGCATCCAGTCCTCTGCCACATCGTTCAGTTCTCGTACACGATATAATTACAGCGGGTTTAGGATATTATTTTGAATGTATAATCGAGACTATGTAACTGCAAGTTTTTAATTGACAGAAATAATTAATATAACCTTTTTTTTTTTTTTTAATATATAAGTCTGATAAATAAAGGATGATTATGATCTGTTAAATATAATTATGTATTATAAGTAATACATTATACATGTTATTATAAGTAATTAAGTATTATGATCTGATAAATATAATAAATAATAATGAATTAGTCGCAGATTGCACATTACTAAACCTCACTTACATTGACATAAACTGGTTACTTTGAAATGAAATAATAATGTTCTCGTAGTAGTAGTTGGGTTACAGACACTGGCTTCTGCATTTTTGCAAAGTATTGATTATTTACAGATTTAAAAACAATAAAAATAAAAGATAAATAAAAAGTTCTGTTTGTTCGTTGATATGTAGAAATTATTCATAATACAATTTAGGAAGTATATACCTAACACAAATTAATTGCTCACAACAATTAATGAATTAACAGTTACACGATGTGTATATATATATATATATATATATATATATATAATGATTAATTTAAAACTAAACCACTACTGGAAAGGAAAACCAATGAAAGTATTCATGCATCTAATGTCTATAGTCCACGAAGTTGTGGCCTATTTTGGCTTCTTGCATATAACTACACATAAAAAAGTTTATTTTCTCTTTTTTTTTCGTAAAAAGGGTATACTAATACAAATAAAATGAAATATTTGAAGTTGAAATCGGATTAGTTATTTAGCCAAATTCGAACATCAAAGATCGGTAATTTTTACCATTTTGATGGAAACTCATGTTCCAACGCCTATAACTCGACAATATGTACTCTAAATGAAAAATGTTACAGATAAAAGTTTTAAAACATCAAATTTAGCATAAAATAAGCCCACTTAAATAGTTAGTTCTGTGAATATTTTATCATATTTAAAAAAAAAAAAAAAAAAAAAAAAAAAAAAAAAAAATTAATTAATTCTGTCAATGAAGGCTAGGGTTTGGCCTCCGAGGCCCCGCAGTTTTACCTGCTGGCCTGTGCGGCTGCACCCTGGCGCCATGTGTTTGTGAGTGACCGGGGGGTCTCTCTTTCTGCCCAGCGACTTTGTGTGCCGGGCCAGAGCTGGCCCTTGCACCCTTAGACGCAGGCTTCAGAGGAGTGTCCCTTCTGGGTATTGGTTGGCCCAGCCTGGGGGCCCTTCCCTCAGTTGGAGCAGCTTCGTCTGCCGGGCCTGGTTGGGCCCTTGCATCGTTAGCTGTCCTTCCTTGGGCAGGCTTCCCCGTGGCTAGTAGATTTGATAGGATTTGGGCTTTCGCCTTCCTCCTATAGCGCCTCCTCACATTCCTTAGGTTCCTCGACCTGGCAGTGTTACCGCCATCCGTCTGGTCCCCGCTCGAGTGTGAGTGGCTCAGTGTGAGTGTGGGTGTTGTGGGGCCTGCAGGGCTGCCGCTACAAGAGCTGCATGCTCCTCCAGTGCTTCCTTAATGTTATGTCCCACTTGTAGGCCATGGGATTCTTCGGAGAAAGACTTCAGACCCCCCTACCATGCACCCCCCCCACATCCCTATAAATTGCATATCGTTGTGTTCCTTGTGATAAAACATTAAGAAAAAGCCAATGTTCCCAGAAAAAAAAGTGGCCGCACTAACCCAAAATGGCGTTCAAACATGGCGGAATGTCGAATTTGATTTTAGTTAGTTTTTTTATTACTGACATTCACCATTATGCTTAATTTCGCCATAACTGGTCTTTTATTAAAGCTAGATAGTTCTAGTTTCAGAATAAATAAACAAGCGTTCTAAAATAATTAGTCTTGACAACATAAAATACCTTTAAAGTCAATTTTTTCAAGTCACTCGCGTAAAAGTTAAAATTCCAAGTTAATTTGTGATTAAACGGCCATCGTTAACGAAAAACGCCCTGAAATAAAACATCTGGAGTAATTATTCTTCTTTAAAAATCAGTGGTCAAATTTCAAGATATATCAACTAGTTTTATAGAAAACGGACCTTAGCGGCGAAAAGGTGACAGTGACTCAGGCGCATCCAGTCCTCTGCCACATCGTTCAGTTCTTGTACACGATATAATTACAGCGGGTTTAGGATATTATTTTGAATGTATAATCGAGACTATGTAACTGCAAGTTTTTAATTGACAGAAATAATTAATTTTTTTTTTTTTTTTTTTTTTTTTTTTTTTTTTTTTTTAATATGATAAAATATTCACAGAACTAACTATTTAAGTGGGCTTATTTTATGCTAAATTTGATGTTTTAAAACTTTTATCTGTAACATTTTTCATTTAGAGTACATATTGTCGAGTTATAGGCGTTGGAACATGAGTTTCCATCAAAATGGTAAAAATTACCGATCTTTGATGTTCGAATTTGGCTAAATAACTAATCCGATTTCAACTTCAAATATTTCATTTTATTTGTATTAGTATACCCTTTTTACGAAAAAAAAAGAGAAAATAAACTTTTTTATGTGTAGTTATATGCAAGAAGCCAAAATAGGCCACAACTTCGTGGACTATAGACATTAGATGCATGAATACTTTCATTGGTTTTCCTTTCCAGTAGTGGTTTAGTTTTAAATTAATCATTATATATATATATATATATATATATATATATATATATATATACACATCGTGTAACTGTTAATTCATTAATTGTTGTGAGCAATTAATTTGTGTTAGGTATATACTTCCTAAATTGTATTATGAATAATTTCTACATATCAACGAACAAACAGAACTTTTTATTTATCTTTTATTTTTATTGTTTTTAAATCTGTAAATAATCAATACTTTGCAAAAATGCAGAAGCCAGTGTCTGTAACCCAACTACTACTACGAGAACATTATTATTTCATTTCAAAGTAACCAGTTTATGTCAATGTAAGTGAGGTTTAGTAATGTGCAATCTGCGACTAATTCATTATTATTTATTATATTTATCAGATCATAATACTTAATTACTTATAATAACATGTATAATGTATTACTTATAATACATAATTATATTTAACAGATCATAATCATCCTTTATTTATCAGACTTATATATTAAAAAAAAAAAAAAAGGTTATATTAATTATTTCTGTCAATTAAAAACTTGCAGTTACATAGTCTCGATTATACATTCAAAATAATATCCTAAACCCGCTGTAATTATATCGTGTACGAGAACTGAACGATGTGGCAGAGGACTGGATGCGCCTGAGTCACTGGCGCCTTTTCGCCGCTAAGGTCCGTTTTCTATAAAACTAGTTGATATATCTTGAAATTTGACCACTGATTTTTAAAGAAGAATAATTGCTCCAGATGTTTTATTTCAGGGCGTTTTTCGTTAACGATGGCCGTTTAATCACAAATTAACTTGGAATTTTAACTTTTACGCGAGTGACTTGAAAAAATTGACTTTAAAGGTATTTTATGTTGTCAAGACTAATTATTTTAGAACGCTTGTTTATTTATTCTGAAACTAGAACTATCTAGCTTTAATAAAAGACCAGTTATGGCGAAATTAAGCATAATGGTGAATGTCAGTAATAAAAAAACTAACTAAAATCAAATTCGACATTCCGCCATGTTTGAACGCCATTTTGGGTTAGTGCGGCCACTTTTTTTTCTGGGAACATTGGCTTTTTCTTAATGTTTTATCACAAGGAACACAACGATATGCAATTTATAGGGATGTGGGGGGGGTGCATGGTAGGGGGGTCTGAAGTCTCTCTCCGAAGAATCCCATGGCCTACAAGTGGGACATAACATTAAGGAAGCACTGGAGGAGCATGCAGCTCTTGTAGCGGCAGCCCTGCAGGCCCCACAACACCCACACTCACACTGAGCCACTCACACTCGAGCGGGGACCAGACGGATGGCGGTAACACTGCCAGGTCGAGGAACCTAAGGAATGTGAGGAGGCGCTATAGGAGGAAGGCGAAAGCCCAAATCCTATCAAATCTACTAGCCACGGGGGAGCCTGCCCAAGGAAGGACAGCTAACGATGCAAGGGCCCAACCAGGCCCGGCAGACGAAGCTGCTCCAACTGAGGGAAGGGCCCCCAGGCTGGGCCAACCAATACCCAGAAGGGACACTCCTCTGAAGCCTGCGTCTAAGGGTGCAAGGGCCAGCTCTGGCCCGGCACACAAAGTCGCTGGGCAGAAAGAGAGACCCCCCGGTCACTCACAAACACATGGCGCCAGGGTGCAGCCGCACAGGCCAGCAGGTAAAACTGCGGGGCCTCGGAGGCCAAACCCTAGCCTTCAAAATTTCAGCAAAAGACCCAGGACGTCACCTGGTACCTCTGCACCAGTGGCAAAGAAACCCAGGGAGACTTCAGGGTCAGCGACAAACTACGCTCTTGCGACAAAAGGACAGCTGGTGGCAGTGATACCCAGGGGATATCCGCATATACAGTTGTCCAGGGACCACTGCGAACAGCTGCAGGACGAGATAACGGGCAGGGTGGACGAATTGGACGTCGATTGAGATTACCACCCATTGTTTGATGGCGCAAGCTACAACAAGGGTGGCTGCATCGTCTCCTGCTTGGACGCAGCAACCAAAGAATGGTTGGAAAAAATCATTCCTGAAATCGTCCTGGAAGAGTGTCTAACCCTTCGGACAGGAGATATCAGGGAGCTTACCAGGACGGTCAAAGTAGGTGCCTACTTCCTAGGAAAGGTGCCTGCCGAAGACGTCCTGGTAAAAAGAATTCAAATACAAAATAGGGCAGTTGAAGGTATTAAGGAGTGGAGACTGCAATACTCAAAGGCAATGGAGAAAGGTGCCTTCATTATCATGAAGATACCAGAATACAGCCTGGAAAGCTTGAAGACCAGAGGAATGATGGTTGGCTGTGGCATGTACACAGTCACCTTCAGACCAATGACCAGCGCTGCCGATACAAAATACATGACCAGCACTGCCGATACAAAATACCTTGTATATGTCATATATAGGTTGAGTAAAAGTAAAATATCATTTCTTTGTGGCCATTGGAGAAAAAACATATGATTGTTCTAATACTGAAAATGTCTACTCAATATGTTGTTTATAAATAAATAGTACCTGAGGTAAGCAGGTGTAAGCTGCTGAGGATAGCGCTGCCAGTTGTCTAGTTGCACCAGCTGCTGCCGTTTCTTTTCCTCCAGACGGGCCAATGGACTTAAGTTTTTTTCTTCTGAGACCTGCCAGTAATTAAAGTATACCTCTATTATAAGTAAAACCCAAATTTAATGTAGACAAAATATTTTTTATTTCAATAACAAATCAAGGTATTTCTAACAAATGTAAATGCAACTATCTGTTCCAAAAATGTTTAACACATCCAGCCCCAGCGCTGTCCAGGGACTGCAAACTAACTTGCTAGAGCCTGGGCCCAAGAAGGGATCTTATTCTTCAATACTTATACCTTCTTCCTATGCCACAGGACCACATTCCTCTGTTTATTTAAGGTCAAAAATACGACTCTGGTCCCGATGAACATCATAATACCTTTGGTCTTTGGATTTTTTTTGTCAAATTACCTAATTCTTTGTTTTATAAAATACTCTTAGCCTTGTTAATATGTGTTTAATGATAAGAAAGGAGGAAATAAAAAAATGATTCATATGTAAAGTAAGGCTTTTGCTGTCAAAAACAGTTGTCCTATATACCAGGTCTGCAAGTTTAAAATGTCGTTTATTTCTTAAAATATATACACAGTAATTTAAAAAAAAAGTATAATATATTTTATTCAAAGTACTGGCCCTCGCTTTCTACACATTTTGTCCATCTCTCGGGCAATTTATGGATACCATTCCAAAAGAATGCTTCATCTTTATTTGAAATCCATTCATCGAGCCATTTTCTTACATCCTCCAAATTGTTAAAGTGTTGCTCAGCCAATGAGTGTCCCATCGATGAGAAGAGATGATAATCAGAAGGCGCCAGGTCAGGTGAATACGGCGGGTGGGGTAGGAGTTCCCAACCAAGCGAAGAAATCGTTTCCTTAGTCAATCTGGCTGAATGTGCAGGAGCGTTATCATGCTGAAGAATGACTTTGGCGTGCCTGTGAGCCCATTCTGGGCGTTTTTCGATCAATGCGTAACTCAAATTGATCATTTGTTGTCGGTAGCGGTCGGTATTGACTGTTTCGCCGGGTTTGAGAAGCTCGTAGTAGACTACTCCCTTCTGATCCCACCACACACACAGCATTGTCTTCTTCCCAAAACGATCCGGTCTTGCACTCGATGTGGATGGTTGTCCTGGCGTTACCCATGATTTTATTCGTTTGGGATTCTGAAAATAAATCCATTTTTCATCGCCAGTTACAACTCGATGCAAAAAACCCTTTCTTTCGTGGCGTAAAAGCAGCATTTCGCACACAGTTTTTCGTTTTTCCATCTGTCGTTCGTCCAATTCATGTGGAACCCATTTTCCAACCTTTTGAATTTTTCCCATAGCTCTCAGGCGATCGGAAATGGCTTGCCTAGTGACATTCAACTGTTCTGCCATCATTTGTTGGGTTTGGGTATTGTCTTCGTCTAATAAAGATTGCAATTCGACGTCCTCAAACTTTTTTGGTCGATTTTCTCGTTTTTTATCAGTAACATCAAAATCACCACGTTTGAAACTTTGAAACCAACGTTCACATGTCTTGACGGTTGGAGCAAGATCGCCATAAGTCTCAACAAGAATTCGATGACATTCAGATGCCTTTTTCTTTTGATTGAATAAGAAAATCATGACATGCCGCAAATGCTCTTTATTTGGCTTAAAATTAGACATTTTTAACACCAAAGAAAGGTATGATACGTACACGTAAACGACTTAAAAACAACTGACTTTTGTAAACAAATGACTAACAAACAAAATAGCGTTTAGAGATAAGCAAATCCTTCAATAGGCTAAGAGCGCATTCTATTGGAATTAAAACGACATTTTAAACTTGCAGACCTGGTATCTAGTGTTGTTTCTTTACATTTTAGCTTTATTTTTAAGTAATAATTATTACTGTGTTAATTTTATTGTTAATCATTTTTGTTTTTTTGTTTCAGACTCATGAGAATAAAGTGCCACGAAAAGCAACTAAAGTAATCAAAGTCAAGCAAGAGAAATTGCTTTAAGTATTCGTGATTATCTAAAACAAAATAAAGAAAAACATACACTTGATTATATAATATTGTATTATTCTAGAAATATTGTATCCTTTATCAACTTCAATGTCATCTAATCTGCTTTTACATCATTGAACATAAACTGACACATTTTAAATATAGTACCTCAGCCCAGAAGCAGGTGTGTCTTATTTAAGGGCCATTAAATTACTTACATTATTGGCCTCATGAAGAAATTAAAAAATATATAACACGAGCAGACACTGCCACGCGTTGATGTGGCTGAATATCTATAATGCCTTAAAATAATTATATCCTATTATTTTTAATAGAGTCAAATCAAAATTCA
Source organism: Aelia acuminata (assembly GCA_911387785.2). NCBI lineage: Eukaryota > Metazoa > Arthropoda > Insecta > Hemiptera > Pentatomidae > Aelia > Aelia acuminata. The sequence continues at coordinate 83,949,494 of OU426980.1, forward strand.
CTGATAAAGATTAAAACGTTTCAGCTAATCTAAAAACCAATGGGATTTAAAATACAACTTTACTCCAAATTAAAATTTTTTTAAAAATGAATTTAGAAGGGTTGAAGTTTTAATTTTTTACACGTCATATTTGAGTATGGTAAATATTAATGATCCATTCATTTTACACTTACTGGATTATTTCAGCAGAGGGGAGATTAAATATAAATAACACACATGTAAAAGGGGCTTATAAAGAATAAAACTTGCATAAGGTTTAGTACAATCACAATAGACAGATACCGAAAATGTTCCGAATTAATCTTTTCCCTTAATACATATTAACTATATTCAGAATATAATATATATACAGGGTGACATGCTACTCGTGCGACAAACTTCATCAGTAGATTCTCCACCATAAAATGAATAAAAAAGCTCATATTAAACATGGTCCGATTCTTAACCATTTCGGAATAATTTCGCTTTTTATCGATTTTGAAAGATATCACGACCTGGCATCGGAAAACCGTGATATATTTAAATCTGAAAATTTCTCCGAAAAGATGATAGCACCGTTGAAATCTACATTAATTGTTCAATAATAAAATGGTCATTTCAAAATTTTTGGGCCAATTTTTCGTTATTTTTTAAACTACTGTTATGTACAAGTGTACAAGTAAATATAAAAAAAAATAGAAATAAAATATATACTTCAATCAACAAAGTTTTCTCTACTTTCTTCAGAAGGGAAAAGAGGAGCGAGAGAAGTGAGAGCTCTAGTAAGGATGCTGCCGGTAGGGGTTCGGACAGAGACAGTTCGGGTGACGCCATCTCTGCCGGGAAAGGTATCAACGACACAACCTACTGGCCAATGACCGGGGAAACAGCGTTTTTCAAGGAGGATAACTAAATCACCGTTTGAAAGGTTCTTGACACCTTTGTTCCATTTAGTTCTTTCCTGGAGCGTGTGCATGTACTCTTTTCGCCATCTTTCCCAGACGGTGTTGATTTGTGTTTGAAGGAGACGCCATCTGGATAAGGCAGAAGTACGTGTCAGTGTTTCAGGTGGCGTGGCTGATTTTGAATATCCAGTGAGTAGATGTCCTGGTGTAAGAAAATCAAAATCATGAGGATCTTCTTTGAGTGGACACAGAGGGCGAGAATTTAGCAAAGACTCAATTTTGCAGAATGCGGTTGATAGCTCTTCGAACGTGTATGGCTGTGAACCCATGGTGCGTGCAAGGAGTCCCTTGGCTGACTTTACGCTGGCCTCCCACAATACCCCGAAGTGGGGTGCTCGAGGTGGGATGAATTTCCATTCAACGCCCAGAGGTGCTAAATGATGAACTAGTTCGGGTTCCTTGCTTCGATGGAGCTTGTAAATTTCCTTCAGGATGCAGGAGGTGCAGACAAAGTTGTTTCCGTGATTGGAAAACATGGTTCTGGGAAAACCTCTGCGAGAGGTAAACCTTTCCAGTGCTGCTAAGAAGGATGCTGTGGTGAGGGAGGAAACAACCTCAAGATGGAGTGCTTTCGATGCCAGGCAAACAAATAAACATAGATACGCTTTTCCGAGCGCTGAATTCCTTCTTTTAGATTCTTTGATGAGGAAGGGGCCGGCGCACAGTGGGGCAAAACGGCCCAAAAGTGGAAAAAACTCAGTATCTCGAAAACGGATAGTCCTAGCGAAGTGAAAATTGTTCCATTCAATTCAGAATGGAAAAATACATTGGGATTTATACTAAATTAAATTATTATATATTATTTTCCAAAAATAATACAGACTATTTTAGTTTAGATATTTTTATAAATAAAAAAAGTTATGTGAGCTTTATCTTAATTCCAATTTGTTAAATTTTAATTACATTTAGCGTAATTAAAAATTGATCAATTTATTTTTTTTTAATAATATTAAATTTTTTTTATAATATTAAACAATTTTATGTTTTGAATTTCCCATGTTTGTGTCAAAACAGACTTACCATTCCGACAGCTTTTTCTTTAGCATCTGGAGTTTAGACGGTTCAATAGGATCCATTATGATCCTAAAGTAATAAGTGAAAAAACAATTTAAGGGCTTATAAATTTGGGAATTCACTATATTAACAATAATTAAATTTTCCGAACGTTGCAGTTTATCTCATTCGATTCGTAATGGAAAAGTGCATTAGAATTGCGACATTTTAGTAAATTTTAAAAGTGCAGACGTACCTGTATACTTGGCGAATATTTTTTTATTTTTATCTTATTTATTTGTTATCGGGGAATCGCCCATACAAAAGAGTTGGCCCTAGACCATTTTAAACAATAATATTAGTAAAAAAAACAACAAGCTTAATATACAATTTTAAACTAGTAATTACTTGGCGAATATTAGAATTGAGGTTTCATTCAGTTCAGATTAAAGAAACATGGAGATTTAGCTTTAAAATAGTTATTTATTAAAAAATAGAAATTGATTTAATACTAACTTTAAAATTTGTGGTAATAATTACAAAATATGAAAATAGTTGCTAGCAGCTAGTCAGGCTGTAACTAATACTATCAAATCAATAATTCTAAGGCTTCTGCACTTACTGGAAAAAATTTCTTTTTTGGTCCAGGTCGCAAACTAGAAATAAATGGGTCGGATGATTCTAACATTCTGTGGAACACATCTTCATTAGTTATTAACACTAATATCTTCGCTATTTTTTATTGCAATGTTATGACGAATATTTTTGGATAAATTGTTTTGATATATTTGTATAATGAAATGAATGGCCGATAAAAAAAAAAATGTATTGTCCTCATATTGTTGAAACAATAATAAATAGATGCTTAGAAAAATTGTGTTCATATATTTTGAATGATAATATGATGGCTAATAATAATTGTGAACTGCGTGTGTTAAGTTTTTATCAAAACTTGAAGAATTTTTATGTTTTAAAAATTTTGTTTTATGTTTATAGCTTTCCTAGAAGACTATGATTTTACTTTTCTTATTTAAACATACTAATTTTCAGTTAGTTATTCCTTTCTCAACGATTGAACTCTTTAAACATTCTAAGTGAACTTTTAATTTTATGTTTATTGCCTTTTTAGAAGATTTTGGTTTTGTTTTTATATTTAAACACGTTAACTTTTCGTTAATTCTGCATTTCCAAATGGTTAAAACTCGCTAAACGTTCTAATATACTAAATTTAAACATGTACTTACAACGTGGTTTGCCAATTTTATGTTTCCGTGATGTTTTTCTTATAGTAACACTTGTGTCATCTCTTTACACTGTCCAGATCATGTTTCTATAGTTTTTCACTGTAACTCGGTTTATTTGTGGGAATTTAAGCATTTTTCACAACTGATGGTTATCCTTGCGACAGGTTACGTATTCACGTTCAAAAGCTCAAAGCAGTCGCTGAGTTTTTTCTCTATTTTTTGTTTTTCTCGCTTTGAGCACTTTTAACTGTCTAATTATGTTCAATAAAATCTAAAATCACTTCTAATTACCAGCTTTTATTTCTGCCGTGCTTATATTAGTCATTTTCCGTCATTTTAAAGATTGTATATTTTAAGTTTCCTGAAGTTTTCGCATTTTAACACGCGATTCTAGCGCCTAATCTCTAGGCCCTATATAAGCGCGGGCGGATATGGCCCTTCGTCTTTTTGCGTTTGCCCATGCCAGGGACCAGGTCTTTTTGCATGTGCCCTTACCAGCTGCCAGGTCTCTTGCGCCTTTCTTGCGGTCACTCTGGGTCGACCCACCGCCATCTTGGCTATCTTCACACCGCTTACTTCCGAGGGGAGAAAATTCTATGGGCAACCGAGACCAAACCAGATGAGCTTGCTGTGTTCCTGCTGCGGAGACCTTCTTTTCAACTGTCTCTACTTTGCGTCTGCTGCCAGCCTGCAGGCGAACTCTCTTCGCAGTCCAGCACTTCTGTTGCACCAGCTTGTACTGAAGCTTTCTATCGTAACTATATTATTTGAAAATGTTTTATTTTGTATTCATTTGTACATATCTTTAATTAGCTGGCCAGCTATTCTCTTTTGTAATTTAGCTATTACTAGTTGTAATCTAGCAATTCTGTATTATCATTTAGCAATCTTTTATTGCACTTCAGCTTTTACGACGAGAAGCTTTCTTGTAATTTTCTACAGCGCATTTTATTTTAAAATATTAATTGACTTTGTATTTTTCATGCCAAATTGTGAGCTGAATTGGGGAACCCTGCAGAGCTGGCAGATAGCTGAGCACAGAACACTGTTAGCCAGACCACCAGCATCAGCTTGCACCTCCCAGCAAAGGACACAGCATCCTCAGCTGTTTTCCCGTAAACATCAGGGGTGCAGTAAAAAGCAAGGGACACATCTTCAGCTGTTTTCCGGTAGCCATCAGGGGTGCGGTAATCAGCTTCCGGCTAACTGTCAGGTGAGTGCCAGTTTTTGTAACCCTAGGCTAAGGTCCACCTCCCCAAGACTCTCTCTCACACTTGGTTTCGTTACAGTTCTCAACAGTGTTGGGTTCCCCTTCAGTTTTGATCAGTTCCCGAATGTCTTAATTGCAGAGACTTGTGATCACTGGAGGACAGCGGTAGAAGAGGAACTACACCATTTTTGTTTAGATTTTATTTTTATTGTAATAAAAGCAGGTTGTTGGTTTTTTTCTTATCTTTTCGTTCTTCTTCTTACCCCAAAACCCAACAGCGTGCGTACATTTTAATTGAATTAATTGATGGGTAACAACAATAATAATGATAATGAAAACATATCTTCGCACATTTTTAATGACAATTTGATGGAAATTAAATTGATTGGGATAGATACATATGTATGGTGTTGATAAAAAAAAAAAAAAAAAAATTTTTTGATGGCCTATCCTTGAACCCTTTCCTGAGGCAGCATTTTGTTTTAAGTAAAATTAAAATTTATTGTATAAAGCTCAGTTGCAGATATTAATTATTATATATTAAGAAGTTTTGACCTTGAACTTGGCCAGAGAGAGAGAGAGAGAGCTATACTGGAAACTTTAATTTTGGCTCTAATATTATTATTATTGGATGGATATTATTGAAGAGAATTGAATTGATGTGTCATTATTTCTAAAAAATTATGAACAGAGATTTGAATGGAATTTCTGAATTTGTAATTTTATTTAAGAAGATTATTACAACAAGAAGATTTGGTTTTAATTTTATATGCGCAGAGAAGTATTTTTAAATTTTTTTTTTCAGGAATTTTGATATTTTTTATTTTTTGAATTTTGTTTGATTAAATGATTTTTGTTGGATGAAAGGAAGTTTTATGTTTGTAAATCTATGTGTTGTTACATGTTGTGTTGTAATTTTGTTGATGACATAATGTGCAACTGAGCATATTTAAATGGCCAAGTGTACTTCGAAAAACAAAATATGATTTAATGGTGTGTGAATAAATACATTTATGGGAATATTATATTGATAAATATAAGTTGGTATGAAATATCTTGGTATATATTGATATGTATAATGGTGTCATTATTATTGATGAAGGTTATTTTGAATATTAATTATGATGTTTATTCATATTATTTAAAATGAATTATTGGAATTATACGAGGTGTGGCTATTAAATAACGAGACTGACGCTGCTACAGAAGAAGTGCGCATGCGCCAAACGCCAGCAACCAACAGCTGTTATCGTGAAGCCTTCACTTTCGAATGTAGTGCCTCTCGCTTCTGTAAACAAATCAGTACAGCGTAGCCTTCGTTCGCATTAGTTGTTTTTTTGTTTCGCCGGAAAAATGTTAAGTCTAACAGTAGAGCAACGAATTGTTGTGAAATTTCATGTGAAACTTGGAAAAACCGCTACTGAAACTTATAATTTATTGAAAGAAGTGTATGGCAATGAATGTTTATCGCGTGCACGTGTTTTTGAGTGGTTTAAGCGTTTTCAAGATGGCCGAGAAGACATTGATTGTTTTTTTCGATATTCATGGGATTGTGTACCTTCACTGGGTTCCTGAAGGTCAAACGATTAATCAACATTACTACCTTCACGTTCTTGCTGAACTCCGCGAAAGAATAAGGAAAAAACGACCTGAATTGTGGAAGGACAAGTCATGGGTTCTCCACCAAGACAATGCGCCAGCTCATTCCGAATTGTCTGGTAAGAGGTTTCTAGCCAAATTCAGCATCCCAGTGCTAGACCATCCGCCTTATTCGCCGGATCTTGCGCCGTGCGACTTCTATCTGTTTCCTAAGGTGAAATCTGCATTATAAGGAACAAGATTTGAGTCTGTTGAAGCTGTGAAAGAGAAAGCGGCACGCGTCCTGAAGGAGCTGACAGAAAAAGACTTCCAGCACTGTTTCGAACAATGGAAGATTCGCATGGAGCGTTGTAGGGATAGAGGAGGGGTGTATATTGAAGGTGATAATAAGTAAAAATGTATGAAATAAAAATAAAATGTTTTACAGCGTCAGTCTCGTTATTTAATAGCCACACCTCGTATTAGTATTGATTGAATTATTTTTGTGATAAAATTTATATTATGATGAAATTTCTGTGCATCACATATTATTTTCTGTGTTATATCTGAGAACAAGGTTAAGCGCTGTTCAAATTTTCAGGTCCAGAAGGACTGATCCAAATATGTTAGCAGAGCCCTTTCTTCAAATATAAGGCTACCAGTACTCTTGGGCATCACCAACAGGCCATCATCGAAAACATCCATCCAACCACCTAATTCATCAAGGACACCAACCTATCAACCAGCCATCGATCCACTTATTCTACGGTCTACTTGTCATCGAACTAAACCAAGTACTATAAAATGATTTTTAATTGTATAAATTGGGGGGAAAAAATTAAGAAAATATTGTATAAATTTGAATTTGGGCTTAAATTTTTTTTTAAAGAAAAAGTGAAATTTTGAAATATTTGAATTAATGAAAAATTATTATGAATATATGATAACTTAATATTAAAAGAATACAGTCCTTAAATTAGTAATTTGGGTCTCATAAAAAAAAAAAAAAAAAAAGGAAAAGAGACTAAAGTTTTTTTCACATGTATATAGCTTGATTTATGGCTTCGAAAGAAGCAAGACAGATCAATCTACATAGATGTTTTTTTTGCTTCAGTGACGAAGAGACCAAACCATAAATTTTGATCTTATTAAAATAAAATAAAGGACTAATGATTATTTACATTGAAATTTGTACAATGTTGTTGAGCGGGAGCAAATTTAAATTATTTGGGCAAATTTTCGAGAGTTGAATAACATTTTATTGTTTTTTGTGGTAATGTTTATCTGAATTGAATGAGCCCTTAAATTATAATTGAGACCTTTATATTGTAATAAAAAAAAAAAAAAAAAATTGATGATTAATGCCACCACAACGATTATCAGAGCTGCCTAATATTTGCTTACAATGTTTGTTTTTTACATATGTGCAATAGGTCTCTAATATTAAGATTAGAATAAGACTAATTTAATATAAGATATATGTTTGTGGCCAATATGTATATAAGGATTCAATACATTTGACATGACATCACAAATGATAACTGACACATGCCAATTTATTTTGCTGGGCAGAAGTTTTGAAAGGATAGTTTCCATTAAAAAGGGTCCCACATCTGCTCCGATGTGCTATTTTCCTGCATTTAGCTATAAATTTGACCTAGGGTCCTTTTAAATTCGTGAAGGGGTATGTTGGATTCCTTGCCTTTCCATATCCTGTGGTTCAAGACGACTGCATAAGTGGAGGCCCCCTTATTAGGTTGTGTTCTTGAATCCTAACCCTTCAAGATGGTTCAAGACGACTGCACAAGAGGAGGTCCCTCTTATCAGGTTGTAATCTTGCAGCCATAAATCCTTATCTAGGCGAAGGGATCAAATACCCCCCACAGGGAAACCCCCCTCAATTGGCACACACAGAAATACTGAGACTATTAATTAAACTTAATTTTGAAAAAGATGATTCTATATACATATTGTTATATGTGTGTGTCTAACATACTTTAAGTTAGAATAAGTTTAAAACCTTTTGCACATCGAATTATATCTGCCCATATTGATGTTCTAATATAAAGTATTACAAATTCTTTCTTCGTCGTCATGAAACTTAATTGAAATCATCAATTTTTTTAATCGATAGGGGAGGTAATGTGGTGATCCACACATATAATTATTAGGCCATTTATTATATAAATATAATGTACGAGGGGTGATCAAAAAGTTCCAGGACTGTTGAGATTGCGCGGCAATGGAGTGTCATAGAGCAGTGCGGTTGGCAGCATTGTTTAGCGTGACTCTTCCTGAGCTCAGCTGTTTATTCAGTTTGTTGATAACCTTCTTCATTGCAAAGTTACTGCTGTTTTCGTAAAAAAAAGTTTTTTGTGTTCGGCGATTTTGTGAAATGAATGTAAAGGAAGAGCAACGCGTTTGCGTAAAGTTTTGTGTGAAGTTGGGTAAAATGTTTACTGAAACTTTTCAAATGTTGCAAGTGGCTTTCGGTGATGAATGTCTGAGTCGGTCAAGGTGTCATGAGTGGTACAAAAGGTTCAAGGAAGGCCGGACATCGTGTGAAGATGATTCTCGTTCAGGGCCCCCATCAACTTCGACTGACGACGATCATGTTGCAAGATTGAACAGTCTCGTGCGTTCTAATCGTCGACTAACCATTCGTGAGATGGCTGAAGAATTGAACATTTCATTTGGTTCGTGTCAACAGATTTTACATTCATTTCACAAAATCGCCGAACACAAAAAACTTTTTTTTACGAAAACAGCAGTAACTTTGCAATGAAGAAGGTTATCAACAAACTGAATAAACAGCTGAGCTCAGGAAGAGTCACGCTAAACAATGCTGCCAACCGCACTGCTCTATGACACTCCATTGCCGCGCAATCTCAACAGTCCTGGAACTTTTTGATCACCCCTCGTATATTAATTGTTATTATATTATATTATATGAGGGCTATTATATAAATATGATGTATGCAGATATTAGTGAGAATGATTATAATTAGTTTAATTAGGTGCCCAAATAGATAATTGAATATATTTAAGTTTTTATAAATATGCTAACAAATAACATAGGGCCAAACTTTGTACCCTAGCCATCCTTATCGCCCCACTCTAAAAAGGGCCCAGAGTACAGTCTCTAGCAGAATTTCCTTCCAGTTAGACGTATTGCTGTCGGCACCCCACTCCTTTGTAAATCAAGGCCTGTATATATCAATTTATATATTTCTCTACATGTATATATGTATATATTATCACCAATTATAATATTCTTCCACTGCGTAATTCTGCCTATTTTTTGCATGTCCCAATTGTTAAAGATAATTAAGATCCACGGACCTAAACGGACCTCTTTATAACCCATATTATAATTTAATTAAATCAGGAACATAGCAATATCAACACAAGTTCTTGGCCATTAAGTTTCTCCAACTCATCTTCATTTTTCGTCTTGAGGATCCTTTCCGCAGTGTGATTCAGTAGATTTTGAAGTGGAGCCTCTGCAGAGGTTTCATTTATTTTAATATTGCCGGGGTAACAAGTTTTCTTCGCAGCTGTGATTTTTTTATAGCTCGGGAATAAGTAACAGCCTGCATTTTTTAGTGCACTGCGAATTACCTCATATTGGAATTTGGTGAGTTTAGCTTGAATAAAAAGTGCCAAAGCAAAATCACCACTGAAAGGAATCTGCTCAACTGCATGTGATGAAGTGGCTGAAGCATTAATTAAAGTTTGTGAGTACAATCCTTTCAGTTCTCTGATTTTGTTCTTCTGGCTTCTCTCCCCACAATCTTCGAAGTTTTTTTTTGGCCTTCCTTGACGAGAGGCCATGGTGAAGTCCCATTCCTCATCGAAAAAAATATAAATAAATTCATTTTTTATCCATTCGCGATGATTCTTATTGAATATGGTTTTGTCACGATTGACTGATTTCCATTTTCCCATAAAGTTTTTTAAAAACTTTTCGTGTATTTCCGTTGAAAATGAATTTACCCTCTCTTCTGACAGGTCAGGAAAATTCTCGCTAATGAACTGTTGAAAAGAAATGTGATTGCTCGGGCCGATTTTAAATAAATAATCACATAATTTACTATAAGGTATAGTAAGACGTTTCTCCATTGCGAAGCTTCAACTAACAATAAGTCTAAATTTAAAATGATATAACTATATAATTCGTACCTTTATAATTACAGTTAACAGAAACTAAGGTAAATATAGTCCAAAAATAGAATCTGTACTGAAGAGATTGGGCGATACCATTTGAGTAAATAAGAAAGAATTATTTCATGTAAACAAATAAGGAACCTTTTATTCGGTATTCACCACTTTATTTAGGAAATAAGCTAATGCTATAGATGTTTAATACTTATCGTTATCATTAACCATTAACTACACTCAAGAAAAAACATGCTAACTCATGTGCAAACGCTAACTCGTACTATATCAAAATAATAACTGATTTGTGTGGCATAATTTTCATACAAATGACGATAATTACCGAACAGGCGAGAAAAGGCAAATGAAATCAAAGGAATATATTCTCTGATATATCCCGGTCCCAGATCAATCGGTGCCATCTTAAGCCAGGATAGGGCTTTTTCTACAATCATGCTTCAAATTAGTTATTTTGTGTGAAAGATTTTCGCTTATTTAATCGTTTATGGTGGATGGACACTGTTATAATGTGGTAAGTCTATATATGCACATAAAGGCTGTAAAACAACCATCACTCCAATGTGCTGTAACTAGCTCAAAATATTTTTATAAAAAAAAAATGACAATATTACAACCACGACAAAACTTATAATTTCTGCTCAAAAGAACTTTTCGATAAGCAAGGAACCAATCGTTATTTATTTGTTGACTATTCAAGAATGAAAAACAATAAAAATTAATTCCAGATATGAACATTGGATTTTTGTTTTTTTCCCTCGTTTGCCACACTGTGCGGCGCACCACGAAAATTTTCACAAAAATGACAATAATTACTGAATAGGCAAAAGATATCAGAGTAATATATTCTCTGATACATCCCGATCCTAGATCAATCGTTGTTATCTTAAGCCAGGATAAGCCCCAAACTATAATTATGTTTCAAATTAGTTATTTTGTGTGAAAGATTTTCGCTTATTTAATTGTTTATCTAGGATGACTACTGTTATAAAGTGGTACGTCTGTATATGCACATAAGGCTGTAAAACAACTATCACTCAAATGTGCTGTAAATACCTCAAAATATTTTTACAAAAAAAATGATATTTTTACAACCACGACAAAACCTTAAATTTCAGCTTAAAAGAAATTTTTGATAAGACAGGAACTAATCGATTTTTGTGTGTTAACTATTCAAGAATGAAATACAATAAAAATTAACTCCAGATATGAACATTGGATTTTGGAGTTTTTTTCGTTTGCCCCACTGTGCGGCGTAGTCGACACCGACTTCGACAAAGCACCTAAATTGGGAGATTCTTTCTCTTGGAAGGCTGGCCATAGGTGGTGTCTGCGGTTTGGCCATCAAAATGCGGCACCGATGCAACGGCGGATGGAGCTTCTAACAAGTTTCCCAGCTTTGGGAATCCAATATTTTCCTCTAACCAATGCTAGGGTAAGAGTGGGTCCTGCATGAAAATATTGGGTATGAGTATGTAAAATGATGAGCCGCGCAAGAGGCGATTGCTGTGAAATGAGGGCTGGATGCTTAGCTGTGAATTTTAACGATGATGGAGTCTACCGCCCACCCTGACAATACCCACTTCATCGACGAATGGAGACAATTCCCTGTACGATTAGGGGGGAATATCTGATTTGGAAAAGAGTTCCTTGGGGAGGTAATGCCTCTGTATGGCCTCTATACATCGAATTTCGGCTTCCTGATACTCCCTCACTGTGATGAAGTCCGATAAGGGCGAATTTCTATTTCGGGCCCGTCTTGCGAGTCTCAAAATTCGGGACACTGTTCTTATAAGGGATGGGAAGGAGGAGAATCGGGACATCCAGTCACAGTTTACATCATTATTTTTCTTGGGTTCGGAGATGTTGGTCAAAACGACACTTGGAATATCCTGTGGGAGCCATGACGAAAGAGGTTCTTTCAACCAAGAAGGACCGTTCCACCAGAGTGAACATTTGCTGAGGGCTTGAGGTTCACATCCGCGAGAGGCAATGTCCACCGGGTTCTCCTGTGATCCAACGTGGTGCCAGCAGTGTAAGGGAACGACTGTTTGGATTTTACCCTGTTGGCTTCAAAAATGGATAAGGTGTGAACTGGAGGCTTGAAGCCAAGCAAGGACTACGTGCGAATCAGTAAAGCAAACTATTGTTTGAAACAGAGACTGTGGGATGGAAGAGACCAATTTAGAGAGCAATAGTGCTCCACATAGCTCCAATCTGGGCACTGACAGGAATTTCAATGGAGCTACCTTAGTCTTAGCCTTTATGAGAGCAACTCTGACATCGCCAAAAGGGACTTCTGACCTCAGGTAGAGAGTTGCAGCATATCCTTTTAAGGAGGCATCGTAAAATCCTATTAGAGTGAAGCGAGCCTGCATGAAAGAAATTTTCCTTGGGATGCGAACAGTAGAAATGTGGTCCCACAGGGATGATAAGGCTTTCAATTTGATGATGATTTCATAAGGCAGTTCGTCATCCCAACCTACTTTGGCCTTCCACAGTTTTTGAATGAGAGATTTTGCGGTAAATATGATAGGAGCTAAAAGACCTAAAGGGTCGAAGATTCGAGCTATTGCTGATAGCATGGTGCGCTTCGTGATTCGTGTCAGACAAATTGGCCTTGCGGAGTAAGAGAACGTGTCGTCTTAAGAATTCCAGGATAAACCGAGGATCTTGATGGAATCGTTCTCACGGATGGAGTTGGCTCTCGACACAAGATCATCGACATACATGTCCTCAGTGATGCGCTTAGCAGTGAGAGGGAACTTGGCACCCTCATCCTTCACAAGCTATCTGAGGACACGTAATGCATGGTAAGCGCTAGACTTAACGCCATAAGTCACCGTGTTAAGCTGAAATTCTTGTACTTGTTCCATGGTGTCTTTACGCCAGACGATCTGTTGATAGTGCCTTTCATCAGGATTATGATTATGTATTAAGATTTGGTGGTACATCTTTACTAAGTCTGCACAAATCGGGATTTCATAAAGCCTGAATCTGATGAGTATCGAGCACAAATCAGCTTGAAGTTTCGGTCCTGAGAGAAGTAGATCGTTAAGGCTTAAGGTGCTTGAGGTGCATGAGAAGTTGAATACTACGCGAAGCTTGCGCCCTCGCTGTGATTCTTGCCACACCCCATGGTGTGGGATGAGGTAAGGTGATTTGACGTCAGAGGGAGTCATGTGACCGAGCTCATGGTATTCCGCCATGAACGTGCAATAAGAACGAGCCATAGTTGTATCCTTTTCGAATTTCTTCTCGAGAGAGCGGAATGTTCTTAGAGCTGAGGCTCTGTTGCAGCAAATAATAGGGAATTCATCTTTGAAAGGGAACCTGACAATGTATCTGCCTTCAGGTGTGTGCGTGTCAGTACGGAGAAAGTGCTCTTCGCAGAATACATCATCAGGGTCCATAACCGGTACGGCACTTGGCTCCTCTATCTACCAAAATTCCTTCAGCTGCTTCTCTATACATGATTTGGACTCCAGGAAATAGAGCTGGGATGTGTTAGAAGTCTGATAAGATATAGGGCCGATGGTGGTGAGGCCAAAGACTGTTGGGATGGGATCAAATGAAGTTGTTGAATTCCTGAATGACGTGGAATTCCGACTACTAATTGAGGGTACAAGTCAGCGCCTATTAGAATGTCAATAGGTGCAGGAGTTGAAAAATAAGGGTCCACCAAAGGAAGGTCAACTTCTTGATAGCAGTTTTCCTCTTTCGTACAAAATTAATGACATCGTCAGAACTCCTTGGATGAATGTAGACTTAATTCGAATTGCCTCCTAGTCTCATTGTCAAAAGCTCTGAGTGAGTGCCAAGGTCGCAAGCAATAGCTCACATGGGTTGGGAATCTTTAGAGCTCGAAACTGGTCAATGCTATCCGCAACACTGGTGAGAAACGCCTCGTATCTTTGAAGTTCAGATTTATGAGATGTAACGTTACAATCCACAATTCGGTTAGTGAGGATGCTTGAGAGTACTCTTGGATTGTCATAAGTCTGAACGACCTTTTCCCATGCTTGTTGATAAGAACTATCCTCGACTGGCAAACGGGAGAGCAAAGAGGCAGCTTCTCCTTTCAAAGCACTGATTAGATAATGCAGTTTCTCTACCCTAGAGAGTGTGGGTTCATTATGAATCATTGAAGTAAAAGTGTCTCTAAAATGGGTCCATTTGGTTAGATCTCCTCGAAACTCAGGAATAGGAATTCGGGGTAATTGAGGTTTACTCATGAAAGTGGTAGTGTTCATTGCAGATGACTCCCGAACATCGGAATCGTGACCTTTCACCTCAGACCGTTTCTGCAAAATCAAGAGATTGCCCCTAGCAAGTACTATTTCATTCCTGAGTTTGTCGTATGTCGATGCCCAAGATTCGGTAGGGAATTTGTCATCTTCGTCCGCTGTCTTTAACAGTTTGCTCACTTCGAACCGTTCGTCGAACACGGCTTGAAATTTGTCCCAGTCTTCCTGGGCGGCACGGACTTTAGCCTCATAAAGAAGTATATCGTCACCCTTGACCTTGTCTTTGTCAATAGTAGACACCCATAACACACTAAGTTGAAGAAATCTCAATCTGCGTTCGAGGTTGGATGCTCGAGATTGAACTTCAATTTGCTCAATATATATATAATAAACAACTCAGCTACCCGGGAGCAAAGGGAAAGAGAGAGGTAAAGAGAAGGCCAGACCAACAAACAATGAGGTGATAAACAACAAGAGAGAGATGGATATGAAAGTAAATAAGTGATAAAATCTAAACCAAATAAAGAAAGTAGCACAAGGAATAATGTCTAACCACCTTGAATTCACCAAAGGGCTGATTTGAATGCGAAAAATGAGATGAGACGCCTTGAATATAGATGCAAGATGAATGACGTCGCAACTTGAAATAACTATGCCAATAACTATAGTAATGTACCTCCTTGGTGAATCAGCTGAGCGGTGAAGCGCGGGGAAGGTTTCAATAACAGCAGCCGACAGCTGATGTCTTACTAAAGCAGGTGGAAAGAAAATTTGAAGGGAAATAAAATATACAGAATGAAGTGCTACCTGTGATTAGTTAGTGAATAAAGTAAATAAATAACCAGAAGTTTAGAGTTACTCTCATATGTGAGGTTTCCAAATATTTAAATTAATAAACAAAATGATAGGAATGCAGGTTAACTAAATGTTCATACAGGTGAGAATATTTTATAAATATGGATTAATTAAGGTATTTTTGATCTAAATTAAACTAAAAACTTATGTTAAGTATGAAGCTTACATATATTCTGAGTGTTACAGTGATAAAATAAATGAATGATTTTAGAAAAAATATGCCAATGCAACAAGGCTCTCTTTCATTGAATTATAACTTGAATAATTATTATTCAGATGCATAAGTATCACTTGAATTGAATAAACTATTTCTGTTGATTGAATTAACATAATAATTATGGCTATGGGCTATATTGATCAACCATATAACAAATTTTAAAGTATTATGACAAAATTTAAAGTATTATGAAGTGTAATGATTGATGATTACTATCTTTGTAATTAAATAAATTATCTAGGCCCAGGTGGACCAAAATTATGTTTGATTTATGACATCAACTTTACTTGGTCTGTTATGAACCTTATTGAATATGGGCTGGTGTGGTTTAAAGTGTACTGTATAAAGGTTAAAGATAAGTTTAAATTAAAATAAAATAAGGAAAGTAAATATATTCTTCTAAAGAAAACAATCTATTGGGGTGGGCCTGAAGGTTTTACATTATTGTTAATGGTTAGTTTTGAAATTTGTAAAATATGGTGATGAGATGATTGACGGGTCGAAATTTGGCTGAATCTCATTCTGAGATGGTTTGAAGGGATGAATTTGATGATATTATTTTTCTTGTTGAATAAATTATGTTACTCACAGTTTGTCTGCCGGCCAGCTCATACTCCCTTGTCTCCCTCTTCTTGGGTTCACTGACTGGGTCTACTCCATAATTTGGTTATTCTGCGAATAATAAGAAAAAAAAATTGTTTTGCCCGCATGCGGTTCTTGGATAGCTTCAATCAAAGTTCCTCGCCTGCACATTCACGTCGGCGTAGTTCCCTTGAGTGCCATAGGTGGCAGCAGCGACGTACTTAGCGAGAGTAGGAACGAGCTGAGAATACGCAGCGTGAAATAT
This sequence comes from Aelia acuminata, assembly GCA_911387785.2. Taxonomy (NCBI): domain Eukaryota; kingdom Metazoa; phylum Arthropoda; class Insecta; order Hemiptera; family Pentatomidae; genus Aelia; species Aelia acuminata. The sequence goes on from OU426980.1 coordinate 83,965,805, forward strand.
GTCGTACTGTTTCAACAATTGCATTTAGGTAAACGAAGCATGGGCGGATCCAGCCGATCATAAAGGGGGGGGCTGCAGTCCTAAAGGGGGGGGGGGGCTGCAGCCGCACAGCCCTTCATTTGGATCTGCTAATCAGCTTTTTTACCTTTATGTTCCTTTCCCACAACTAAAATTCTACTTGTTCTGCACGTTATTTGTTCCTTAACTTGTTTCCTTACATTAAGGAAAGTCAAATTTTATCTTTAAATGACCAAAAATTTTCCAAAGGGAGGGGCTGCAGCCCCCCCCCCCCCTGGATCCGCCAATGAAACGAAGACACAAATATGTGTGGGTACATGGGATAAGCTTCAGTTTACCTGAACAATCCTTAACACATTAGGTGCAACATCGGTCCCCGACGTCCGATGTCTTACATTCCTCTTAACAGCCGATTTTCACATGAAAATATCCGAAAGGCCGAACACTTCAAACACTCAATATAGTCTATTTTTAATGAGATTATTGCATTTTAGTGCAGGAAATGTTGCTAACAGCTGAAATTCTGTTGTTTTTTAGAATCGGATTCTGAGATCCGATTTTCGATAAAGTATTTCGTAAATCCTGTATCGGCCTGTCCTGCACCTATTATGTCTAGTTCCAATCCTTACCAAGAGATAATGCCCTTGAGAAGCTCCTTTAATTCACTTTTTAGTCAAAAGATAATGCTTTTGTCAAAGCATTCCCATCGGACCCCGACGCCCGATATCGTCCCAGCAGTCGAACCCCCGGGGACCGGTACAGTTCAATTCAGAATACCTCTAAAATACGCCACCGCACCTAACGTGTTAATAATTAATTAGATTTCTGTTTAAAACTTTAGTCCCATAATAGATTTCTGAATGAAATGTAAGGTGGTTAGGAAAAATCATCATCATGGTTGAAAAATTATATCCTATTATTTTTAATAGAGTCAAATCAAAATTCAATGATAAAGATTAAAACGTTTCAGCTAATCTAAAAACCAATGGGATTTAAAATACAACTTTACGCCAAGTTAAAAATTTTTTTTAAATGAATTTAGAAGGGTTGAAGTTTTTTTTTTTTACAAGTCATATTTGACTATGGTAAATATTAATGATCCATTCATTTTACACTTACTGGATTATTTCAGCAGAGGGGAGATTAAATATAAATAACACACATGTAAAAGGGACTTATAAAGAATAAAACTTGCATAAGGTTTAGTACAATCACAATAGACAGATACCAAAAATGTTCCGAATTAATCTTTTCCCTTAATACATATTAATTATATTCAGAATATAATACATGATGATATGAGATATCGGTTGTTTGTTTGTTTATTGCTGTTTATAAGGCATAAAACAATAAAGTCATCAATGCCTTTGTTTATCTATTTGTTGTTTATTATTAAGACTCACGTCTTATTTATGTACCTTTTAATATTAATTTCCCCATTACCAGTTTCCTTCAATAATTTGAAACAATAACACTATCTATATTATAAATTAAAGAGAATTAAATATTAAATAATATACTATTATATTTTAATTATATTTATCTGTATTGCCAAACAGGCATTTACAATATTAAGGGAAAGAAAAAATAAATAAATTAATACATAAGTTTTCAAATTTTTCTTAAAAGGTCCGTATCCCTTAAGAATTCTATAACTGATGTGATTTTACGTTGATCGTCAGTAATAGTGCCAAATGAGCTTTAATTTTTGGCTCAAAAAACAATGGGAAGCTCCTTTTTCAAGCTCGTTTAGAATTGCCTTGCGAATATTTTCTGACATTGGCTTCACTGTAAAATCATTACAATTCAAATGTTATATTGATTCAAAATGTTGTCAAAAAAAAAAAAAAAAAAAAATTGTTTCGTACTTACTGTTTTATAAGCTGCAGAACTTTTATTGTTATAAACAACTGATTCTTAATAAAATTATTACAGGTAATTCAAACTTACAAAATTGACCATATCGTGTTATTAGACTTAGAAGAAGACTGAATACAGGTAGAAAAGGGTTCAAACATCATAATAAAAGAGTTAACTAAGTTTTCTGACAAGTAATAATTATCTGTTGACAAACAATATGTCGGATTAGGATGAATATTCTGTTGTACTATAAACATTTGATCAATTTTGTGAGTCACTGTAATTGCCCATGGGAAAACACGGATTTTCCAAGTCCAAGCAGGAAAAAATAGATTTGGCTTTGTACTGGATGCTTAAGAACCCTAAATATAAAAAAAATGAAGTGTGTCAATAAATCAACTTACACCATCATCTGTTGGAAATTTATAGAACTTACAAATAATCACACTCAATCGGAGTATAATAAGTATTTACAGTAGGATTCCGATTAACCGAGTCGAAGGGGACCAAGGTTACCTCGGTTAATCGGATCCATACAATACCAACTGAAAACGTAGGTTATTTTTAAATAAAAACTACATATGCATATGCTTAAAAACCTAATAAATATTTAATAATAATAACGCATAATAAAAATAATAATAACAACAGAAATTATGAAACTATTTTTTTGAAAAAAATCTTTTATTGTAGTTTGTTTAAATGAACTCATGTACATACACATTCCCCCCACAGACTTGGCACCTCAGTTAATTGGGACCTCGGATGACCGGACCTCGGTTAATCGGAACCCTACTGTAATTTGCAATAAAAGAAATATTGAGGCAATAATTGAGATTAAAAAAACTATCCTATCTTTTAAGTTGGACAAAACTACACACAATGAACTAAATTTCATCAAAATCAGTTGAGTAGTTTCTGATTTTACCTCCGACAAACATCGGGACACGAGATTTTTACATATAAAAAGACTATGAAATTCCTTAGCAATACATGAATTTTTTCCTACTGATTTAAGACTTTTTGTGGAGATGATTGATTCACCTCCTGCCGGTCACCCTCGCTGGTGGAGGAGGTAAATTTACCTCCTGTGGAATGGGCTTCATTATGTTACACGCCCGTTGAAGGCAACAATGTTGTTTTAGACCCTCCGACAGTTACTCTTGCCTTCAGTAAAGGTTAAACTTTCAACTTATGCAAACCATTTTAAAAACAGTGTCTCTGACCTGGTAACTTTGAGACTTCTACTTTGAAAAACTAATGATTTTTATGCTTTCATTGTTATCATGTTTTTTATGTTACAACCCAACAATCGATAAGTAATCCAATTAATTAAATATCACCTAATGTTTTGAAAAATCTTTTATGTTAAAAATAGTGTTTTTATTATATTTAAATGTAAATAAGTACTAACTTCTTTTTTTTTTTTCCAAGCAAAAAAATTTATTCGACTGATTTTATTTAGCTTTTTTTTTTAATTTATTATTATTTTTTTGTATATACGGTGAGTTTGCACACAGAAAAATTTAAATAAAGGGAAATCTAGGGTTATTAAGCAGTTTTTACCATCCTGTTTGTGAGGTTAGAGACATAAAAAAATGCGCATTAAGGTGTTTATTTTTAAGAAATGAACGTGGAGACCACAAAATATAATAATAAATTTTCACTAGTTAATGTTTTACTTTCACTTACTTATATTTGAAATATATAGTAAGGGAAAGTATAGCGATTGTGAAAAAATTTGACTTCCGGTTTTTAACGCAAATACACTTTTGGGGTGTCCAAATAACTAAGTCTTCCAATATGGTCAGAGTGTGAGTGAACAGACTAGCTCAAAAACTATAAAATTGAGAATTTGATAAATTTTTATACCCGCGATGTGGTAGCTAAAATTTCATCAAAATTGATCAAAAGGAGGGGGCACTTTATTTTATTAATTTTGTCTCATTTATAAGTTTTTTTCATTTCCTCAAAAACGGATCGAACGATACCTGATCTTCAATATCAGACAGGTTTTATCAAAATAGAAATGTTCTGAAGGGGCTGAATAAAAGGAAAGTTTTTATGATCCTTTTATTAACCTCAACTTTTACAAAATTTTGTTCAACCGAAACGTTACATAAGTTACAGAATATTATAATTTGAATTGCAAAACTTGAAAATAAAATAATTAATGTTATATTTCATATGAAAGGGGTGGCAAGAACAGAAATTGAGCATTCTGTTACTGCAACATTCTTTCTTAGACCATTCAGTTATTAATCTATTTCCCTTTCTTATAATTAATAAATCTAAAAATCTTATTTCACTATTTTCTTCGTTTACAATGGTAAAGCTCAACCTTTCATTATAATCATTTAAAGCATTATGTAGTTTTTCAACTTGATTGTTCTTTATAATGCAAACAATTTCATCGATATATTTAAACATTAGTTTTACATTTACATCTGATTTTCTTATTTCCTTTTTAAATTATTCATTCATTATTAGTCCTACCAGGCTTACTGATAAAACCCCACCAATTGGTGAACCATATAACTATCTCTAAATTTCTCCATTATATTTCAAAATTCCATTTTCGCAGCATATTTTTATACCTTCAATAAATATTTTTTTATTTTAGTTTGTAAAGAAATCTGCTCCCATTTTTGCTCTATAATTTTATACACATTTTTAAGGGGATATTGGTGAAGAGAGAGGTGACATCATAACTGATCATTATTTCATCTTCATCTATGTTGACCTCTTTCAATTTCTCTTTTGCTTGAATAACATTCATTGCATCAAAATTTTCATTTATATAAACATTGTCCAAAGCAGTTTTTAGAAATTTGGATAGTTTATTTACTGGATATTTTATTCCATTAACGATAGGCCTAAGTCGTTTTTCTATTTTATGCAACTTAATTAATCCAAACATTCTTGGATGTACAGAATAGTTACCTATTAATCTTTTCTTTTCAAGCTCATCAATAAGGTTATTTTTGTGGGGTTTTTTTTATGTAAGTGTTTACACTCTTTTTTATATTTGGCAAAGGGGCCGTTCTGAGTCTTCTGTAAGTGAAAATTTGAATAACGGTTAGTATATTGAGAACCTTAGTAATGTTGAAATACCTGTAAATGTTCAACAATTTTTAAGTCCAGGGAACTTTTTCCCTTAAAAAAAGTTATCAATATATTAACCCTTATGCGAATTTTCACTTACAGAAGACTCAGAACTGACCCATTGCCAAATATAAAAAAGAGTGTAAACACTTACTTAGAATAACTGCACAAAAATAACTTTATTGATGAGCTTGAAAAGAAAAGATTAATAGATAACTATTCGGTACATCCAAGAATGTTTGGATTAATTAAGTTGCATAAATTAGAAAACACACTTAGGCCTATCGTTAATGGAATAAAAGTGCGTAATGCTCAAAATATAATCCTTAACACGTTAGGTGCAACATCGGTCCCCGACGTCCGATGTCTTACATTCCCCTCTTAACAGCCGATTTTCACATGAAAATATCCGAAAGGCCAAACACTTCAAACACTCAATATAGTCTATTTTTAATGAGATTATTGCATTTTAGTGCAGGAAATGTTGCTAACAGCAGAAATTCTGTTGTTTTTTAGAATCGGATTCTGAGATCCGATTTTCGATAAAGTATTTCGTAAATCCTGTATCGGCCTGTCCTGCACCTATTATGTCTAGTTCCAATCCTTACCAAGAGATAATGCCCTTGAGAAGCTCCTTTAATTCACTTTTTAGTCAAAAGATAACGCTTTTGTCAAAGCATTCCCATCGGACCCCGACGCCCGATATCGTCCCAGCAGTCGAACCCCGGGGACCGGTACAGTTCAATTCAGAATACCTCTAAAATACGCCACCACACCTAACGTGTTAATAATTAATAAGATTTCTGTTCACAATGTATTTACAAAAACTTTTAAAAAAACTCGACTACTGACCAAATTAGGATTTTTACCCTTAAGAAAAGAAATAAATAATAATGAATCAAACATTACTGAAGACTTTTTCAATAATTATAATACTTTACACCTTATGGAGAATAACAAATAAAATGAAGTAAATAAATGTGGATAAAGATATTTTCTGTGAATTTTCTAATTAGCATTTAAACAATTATCAAATGATGTCGGTTTCTAAGCCAACTAAAATTTATTGGTAAGTGAAAGTTGTATATATTGTGTGATGTAAGTGACCCCAGTAATTGTTATTGGTGTCGGCTATAGGGTTATCCTAGATGCTTAATATGATAAAGATATCTATTTTAAGATTCCGTAGTTGGGTATCAATTTATTCAAACATACGCAATATAAAAAACTTACGCAGTCTTAGGCCCGGTGCACACGGACGACACTTTTCTGCGATCCAGACTATAAGCCAGGTCAGGGGTACCTGGAGTATAATGGTAAATCCGGTCGGTCCATCGGTCCACCTGGCTTATAGTCCGCATCGCAGAAAAGTGTCGTCCGTGTGCACCGGGCCTTAGAGTCACACTCTACCAGTTAACATCTCAACTGTGCGCCTCTCATTAAACTATATTATTTCTAAAGTTCTCCGCGTAAATTTTCCTCTAGAAATATTCTCATATACCGTTTATAATAACTGCTCAAGCAACAAAGAAATATTTTAGCCTTGTTACCGTTAAAAGCTAAATATAAATTAAGTGTATGTAAAGAACATAGACGAGTTGAAGTAGTGGGGAGCATCAGTTCGGCATCAGCTTAATCCCTACTGCCCCCGTCACAACAAACAGGTTTGTTTTATTTTTATTACTTCGCTCGCTCTCTATACATTTCTAATTACATTAAAATGGTTAATTGCAAAGTGTGTAATAAATCTGTGAGCCGAGAGGAAAAAACGAAAGTGGTTTGCACCGTTTGTCAAAATATTTTTCATCTGAAATGCATTAAATCGATATTGCGGATCCAGAAAGATTAAAAGAAACCTGTAAAAAATGGAGCTGCTCAGAATGCGAAGCGCCTATGCATGCGGCACCTGCTTCCGAGACAAGTTCTATGATAAGCCTACTTAAGGCGCTCACCACGGAGGTTAGGGAAATGAAGGGAAAGCTTCAAGGCATTGAAGAGTTAAAAGATATAAAAGAAACATTACAGAAGCAATTTGAACTATCATTTGAAAATATGGACAGATTATTAAAAATAGAAACTCTTCTGGAAGAGCAGAAGAATTATGCCGAGAAATTATCGCTCGAAAATAGCACTTTAAAGGCTAAAATTGTCGAATTAGAAACTCGATTAAACCATACTGAGCAGCACCAACTAAAAAATACAGTGGAAATAAGAGGTGTTCCGGAGAGGCCGGGAGACACCGTGACAGGCACTGTATTCAGCGTCGGAGCGGGTCTGGGCGTTAAGTTGTCTCCGGAGGATACCGACCCATGCAGTTAGACTCAGGCCTAAGCAGGATGGGGCCCCAGGACCTATAATTGCTAGATTTGTCCACCAGGCAGTTAGAGACGAGCTAGTACAACAAAGGAAAGTAAAGAGGGACTTCTCTTCACGACATCTGGGCTGGGGTGACAACGAAATGTTCCAGATATACGTGAGCGATGCCATGATGCCTGCCAACAAATACCTATATTGGCTAGCCAGACAAAAGAAGGCAACCGCCAAGATCAAGTATGTCTGGTTTAGCGGAGGTCGAGTTCGCTGCAGGCAGTCGGATGGACATCCAGCGGTGGTTATTGGTAAACCAGGTGACTTGGACATTTTTAGTTGAAAGACGTGGTAAAGTTTAATTTTGATTTTGATCTTATTAATTTTTACTAACTACATCTCAGTTTTTTTCACCTCTTATTATTTTTATTTTTATTATTTACATTTTACCTATGATTATTTTTTTTCCTCTTCTTGAGCTTGAATTCTATATATTTATTTGTGTCTTATACAGTTTTTATTTTTATTTTAAAATCAAGTTCATATATTTTGATAATTCACTGATTGAAGACATATTTCGAACACTTTTAATTCAACTTTCTTATTATGTCCAACTTAGACGTCATTCACAAATATTCACAAAACAGAATATCATAAAAAAAGTATAGAAATGTCTCTAACTATCCTCCACCAACATCCCTATTTCTTGCCCTACCTCCGCCCCTCAAACAACCAGTTATGACCACCAATATCCTAAGCTCCTGTCATGTCAATGCTCAATTCCTTACAGCTCATTTCGATGAATTCCATCAATACTTTCTTGAAAATTTCCACCACATAATCGCCATATCTGAAACATGGCTCAAACCTTTCATCCCTTCCGCCCAAATTTCCCTCTCCGACTATTCCTTCCTACGCCATGACAGATCTGGGCGCATGGGAGGTGGTGTTGGTCTATATATTCATGAAAGCCTCAAGGCCAAAGTCCTCCTACAGTTGCCTTCTCATAACCTTCCTCACATAGAATACATGTTCGCCGAAATCTCATCCATTTCTTCTCCCTTATTATTCTCTGTGGTCTACAGACCTCCTCACGTCCCATTTGGCAACCTCTTCGAATCCTCCCCCGTCAATTTGGTCTCCCAATATTCCAATATCATTATCACAGGTGACTTCAACGTAAACATGTTATCGGAATCCACTGAGAAATCCTATCTAACTGACCTATTGTATTTCCTCAACCTTTATCTAGTTCCTTATTCTCCAACACACCACACGCAATATTCCGAAACATGGCTGGACCTTTGTATTATCGATTCTCCCATCAAAATCACCGCTTCTTCGCAATCTCCAGTTCCTTTTCTCTCATCACACGACCTTATCCAGATCTCCTATGACATGCCCACCACTCGTTTTGCTCCTAAGGTTATATCATTTCGCAATCTAGACCTCCTCTTCTATGAATCCCTTGAACCCGATCTTCTCTCTGTCCAATGGAACACCATATATTCCAATGATTCTATTGATTCCATGGTCCATATCCTCACCTCAGCCTTAAAAACCATTTTAGACACCCACTCTCCTTTGAAAACCCGAACCCTACTTCGCCCCGCTGCACCTTGGCTGACAATTGAAATAAAGGATTTGATAAAAAGAAGGGAAGCTGCAAGACGCAAATTTCGGCGAACCCGTTTGGCAGTCGACTATGCGTCTTTCAAAAAATTCAGAAACCTGACCCAATCCAAAGTCCGACATCCTAAATCCCGCCACTTTCAAAATGCTCTCTCCAATTCCCACGATCCTAAAAGCAAATGGAAAATACTCCGTCAATTATCCCTACTTGGTTCCAACAACCCTAGTTCCCTTCAATTTACACCAGACGATCTCAATAAACATTTCTCGTCTTTTCCGTTTCATTCTCCTCAAGTTACCGAAATGAGAAGCCACAATTTTAACTCAGAGAACTTCTTTTTTTCCCACATTACTTACGATGATCTACTTACAGCAATCCTAAAATCCCACACCAACGATTATGGTCCTGACGATATCCCTGTATAGTTAATAAAGTCATGTCTCCCTGCCCTTATTCCCGTTCTTTTTCATATTTATAACTACTCTTTACAAAACTCGACATTCCCCTCTTCCTGGAAGACCGCTCTCGTTCGACCTTTAAATAAAACTTCAAATCCCTCCTCAATGAATGACTTCCGACCTATTTCCCTTCTATCCAACATCTCAAAAGCGTTAGAACGCCTTGTTCAAAGTCAACTCTCCAACTTCCTAGAAGAACGTTCCCTCATTAACCCCCTACAATCAGGCTTCCGATGTGGCTACTCAACACAATCCGCTCTCCTAAAAATTACTAATGACCTCTACAGCTCCATTGAACACCGAAAAGTAACTCACCTTTTAATCCTCCTTGATTCCTCAAAAGCTTTCGACACAGTTGACCACAACATCCTTCTAACCAAACTACAAAACCTCCATTTATCTAGCAGCGCCTTGCGCTGGTTCAAATCTTTTCTCTCAGATTGGTCACAGTTTGTAGTCATTCCTGGACAACCTCCATCCAAGACGCTCCCCCTCACCTGTGGAGTCCCAGAGGGATCCTCTCTATCCCCCACCCTGTTTGCTATTTATATTATATAACCGACCTCCCTTCCCTGATTCAGCACTCCCAATATCACATCTATGCAGACGATTTCCAAATATACCTTTCCTTCCCACCCTCCGAGTTAGTGTTAGCGACTAAAAAGCTTCAGGATGATCTAAACCGAATCAGCCTCTGGGCAGAGACTAACAAGCTGAAGCTAAACACTGAGAAAACGAAAGCAATTTTAATAGGCTCCTCTCACCTCCTTAAAACCATCCCTACCCTGCTCCTAAATAATGATCCTATCAAATTCTATCCTACTGTCAAAAACCTCGGTGTAACCTTCGACCAAACCCTTTCTTGGAAAAACCACATCTCAAATATCTCCCGTCGTACCTTTTCTACCTTGAAGCAATTAAATCATCTCCGTAACCTTCTTCCACTTGAAACCCATAGACTTCTCGTCACTTCCCTGATATTTCCCCACTTTGACTATTGCTGTACGGTATATGGGGGTATTTCCGGGGATCTCGAAGCAAAAATAAAATGTCTGATTAACTGTTTCGTACGGTTCATCTTTGGGATCCCAAGAGACGTCTCCATCTCACCTTTTTACGAAAAGTTAAAGTGGCTATACCCATCCAACCGTCGCAAATACCTCCTGGCATCATTTCTTTACCAAGTTATTCGATCTCGCCGTTATATATAGGGCTTCAGATATATGTATACCGGCCCACCGAACGTCAGCATTCGAAAGATCTTTCATCATCACCTCATCCGTATGGAATTCTATTCCCCCTTTTATTCGTCATTCCAAAACCCTCCCTACCTTCAAATCCCGCCTGTACAATGTAAATAGAAACTTCTAATTTGGAATCCAAATTTTTAAATTTTAATCAATATATATTATAAAGCAAAGTGTACAATGTGCGTGCCGAAAAGGCTCAAAAACGACTCCACGTAGGATTAAGGAAGTTATGTCATATTTTAGCCACATAACCCCTAACGGAGAAGAAGGTTTCCGTTTTTCTCTTAAGAGTGCAAAATTGAAGAGAAAAAGACTGGAATTTTACGCCTCTCGCTCCATTTAATTGATAGAGATACGAATTTATGAATGAAAAATTTAGTTCGAGCTCCAGACTACCAGGAAGCGCTAGGGTGCGTTTCACTCAATGTTTATTGTTCATTCATCCTCATGTTTATTATTAAGGTTATATATTTGTTCAGCTTTTTAAATTACTAAAATATTAAGCGGAAATAATTAGTTTCTCCTTTGCTTTCAAAATAAAATAATGATTTTACATCTCTGCAATCAATTAAAAAACCAACTGGATTCCTTAAAAAATTAGTTTTCTCATAAGAAGGCAGTATAGAAGTATTCACTGATCAGCACATTACATTTAATCTGTAGTATAGTATATACCTAAGTAAATTTAATGCAGTATGAGTGAACATTTCTTAGTAGTACATTGAGCGAATAAAATTAGACATAAAAAGAGATGAATTGACTATATATAAATCGAAAATGAAAAGTTTGAAGTGTTTTTATTGTATTTATGAAAAAGAAGTTGGTTTGGTTACTACGTATGATGAGCATTCCAGTTGACAAAACGTCTAACTCCAATAACAGCATTCAAGATTTTATCATCCCTCATAGTTCAAGATAAAAAGAAATATGATGAAACAATTGTGCCTTCAAGAAATTTTGGTTTTCACTTTGTAATAGTAGTAAGATTCGAGATCACCCAGTGCCATGGTTGTTAGTATGGGCAGTATAGGGCTTCAGTGAAAGCCTTAAAGTCCAAAAAAAAAAAAAAAAAAAAAAAAAAAAAAAAGATTCGAGATATGCAGAAACCGTCCAAATTACGGGGGGATATCTTAAGGGAGGTTGAAATGTAAGACTGAGATACCAGGTTTTTCAACTATAATCTCATAACTTATTATCAGTTGACTACTTGGAATGGGCTTATAGGATTCAGAATCACAGAACCCATCAAAAACGATGCATAACTCGACAAAGTTGCAGCAAAATTAATTGTTCACTTACCATTTTCAACCCCCTGTAAACTATTCAGGCTTCCTTATTTGGGCGGACTCGGCAGATCTCAAGTCTGCAGAATATTGATACCCAAGTTAAAACCGAATTTTCAAGAAGGTGCTAATTTTGTTCCCTATTTCCTTTAATTTTAAAGTTTTTCTGGTTTTAAAACTACCACACAACTACCGGAGCGAAGCCGGGCACCCAAGCTAGTTATTTTTAAATTTAAGCTCTGTCCATTTTATTTATAGTTATTATATACGTGCACATTTAAGTAGTGCAGTGCCAGTTATGTTTGTCAATTACTTTTATGTATCATTATGTTTAATCTTACCACAAGAAGTTTTCTTTATAATTTATGTTTATATTATTCTTCCAATTTGTTTTATTTTAATCTTGATCTAAGGCTCTTAAGCCCATAAAATGTATAATACAATTTTGTTCCAAAGGGACTTGTCCCGGAACAATCTCATAAAGAATTTATTTATTTATTTAAAAGCTATAGGGGTAGGCTAGTGGTTTATCTGAGGCGCTGATTATGAAAATAATATCAATTATAAGGTTGCTCAATCAGGAATCGATTTATTATAACTTATCCGATAGAAACAATATTGAAGTCAAGAATAAGGTTATTCTAATTCAGTTTATGAAAATAATAATGATATTAACGTTGCTCGCTCTGATATCAATCTAATACAACTTACGCAATATAATAGCTCTTGGGGACAGCTAGTGCTTTATCGGAGGTGCTTATTATGAAAATAGTATCGATTTTAAAATTACTCAGTGGAATCTCAAAATCGATATCATTATTATAATAAGCACCTCGGGTAACCCAATAGCCGACCCCAATATCGATTAGATCGCATAAGTTGTAATAGATCGAATTAGAGTGAACAACTATTATCGATATTATTTTCATAAACATAAATAAATAGAACAATAAATAAAGGGGCACCACACTATTTATTTTAAGGAAATAGCGAAAACCTAAAGGAATCTAAATAAATAAAAAAATAATTTAAATTTAATAAGTGCAAAAAAAAAGAAATACAACAAAAAAAAAGATTATCTTAAAAGCTCGGAAAGGGCTGTACATAAAATTCAATTTGCAATTTATACTTATGACTACTTAATGGTGAATTTAAAAAAAAAAATAGAAAACAAAATTAAACTCAAATAAAAGCAACTTTTAATGAATACTATACATATTCACACAATGATATTAAATAAGAATTTACTTACAATTTATGTAGTCAGGCCTGATGAAAATCTTACTATATTTACACTACCAGAATCAATTAAACTTATAACTATACAATAAACAAAAAAGCAAGGTTTAACAAAAAATGAAAATAAGAATATCTCCAGTCTGTTCCCTTAACTCGCCAGTCTTTTCTCTCGAAGCTTCAGTTGCCACCAGCCACTCAGCCAGGCAATTCTCGTCACCGGAATCTCTTCCGTGAACGCCACTATTCCTCAATCCGCTGATATTTAGCGATATAGACTACAACCACTAAAACAGTCTCATTTTATCCTCACTCATCAAACACTAGCGAACATCTGCCGTCTTTTCTTCTGTTGTTTGTTTAAAAAAAAAATAAAAATAAAAAATGCCTTAATAACAACTATTTTAAATTAATTATTATGGTTCCGTCTCTTCTTTTAAAGTAATTATTTTTATAGCTAAATAAAAAAAATTATCTCAACAAAAAAACTAATACAAAAACTTTTAAACAACACATATTTTAATTCTATACAAAAATATACTAAGCCCTCTTTGATAATTAATTAATGATTTTTATGAAATAATAAAAATTTTTTTGTTTATTTTTCGTTACACCTTGATATTGATATTATTTTCATAAACAGCAATAACTTAGTAATCAAACTTTTTTAGGTTAAACAAAAGGTTTAACCCAATAATGTATACCAACATGGAGAAATTCAAAAGGAAATTTATAAATTTATTCGGAAATAATTATTTTCTTAAAAAATTTAATTATTTAAAAGTTTATTATTTTCATAAACAGCAATAACTTAGTAATCAAACTTTTTTAGGTTAAACAAAAGGTTTAACCCAATAATGTATACCAACATGGAGAAATTCAAAAGGAAATTTATAAATTTATTCGGAAATAATTATTTTCTTAAAAAATTTACAACTCAATTTATGAATTTTTCTGTATTCGCATCTTTATTTGAGGGTTATTTATTCACAGATTTAATTATGAATATTAAATTTTTTTTACTATAATAGTCTGCTATATTCCTATTAATTCTAAATATAAATTATATCATATTATGGCTATATAAACTAGATATGTGTTTACTAAGGGCTAGATGGTTTATTATGTGATATATTAATAAGTATAATGTTGTATAATATTGTATTGATTTGAGTAGTAATAATATTTGATTATAATAATTAATGTGTGTTAATGGGCCATAAATTGGTGAAAATTATTATGATAATTGATATTATGAAAGATGGCTTACATTGTAAATTGATATTGTTTAAATTAGATAAATATAAATAATAACTTCTGTTCGCCCCTAATACTGAGAAAGCCCCCCCCCCCCCAGAAGTAGTCAGTCTTAAAGTAAAGTCTTAGGCCCGGGGCACATGGGCGGCAAGGCACGCTGGCCGCTAGACGTAATGTTGCGCCGATAGGCAGACATACGTTGGGTATATAGGGGCAGTGCACATGGGCGTTAAGTGACGGCCAGATGTTCCGGATTAGTCCAATAGGCCCAGGAGCTAACGCTTGTTTCTCCTCGTATCAGGCGGCTACTCGACGCTTTTGAGGTTCACAAGTACCTTGTTTTCAATGGGGCAGAGCACATGAGCCGCTGCGTTTTTTCCTATCTTCCTCTTTAATACAGGTTAATTTTAAGTAATACAATTATTAATTTCATTTGTATTACTTATTTAACTTGTTATTAGATGTTATGTTATTAGATAACCAATTAAAATTAATCTTTGAAATTATTATTAATTAGATTGATGATTTTGTATCAATATAAATGTAGAATTAATAAGATATGTAATTTGAGATTTAATCTTTAATATGTTATAACTCATTTTGTTTATTTAAGTAATTTAGACGTGTGCAATGGTCAACAGTTTTCTGTAGGATTTTTGGTAATCAGGATTTTCTGTCACATATTCATTATTTGGACAGCCTACATTTGGATCTAAACATGAGGACCTTCGACATGGCTAAAATGAAGACAAATATATGAGCAACATGTAAAGTGCCTATGCTAGAAGATGAGGTCAATTACAGATAGTAACAAGAAGAAGTAATAAAATAACGAAACAAAATCCCAAAGATGGTTTGTTAACATGTTATGGGTACTTATGAAATCTATTAATGGTATAAAAGATATTAAAAATATAAGTATATGAATAATTTACTGATTAACATGCTAAAATAAAATCTTGATCTTGTTGAGTTGAGAGTAATAAACCCACAGGCTAAGGGAAAAATTATCAGGTAGAAGGTCTTAGGGGTTAGTTTGCCGACTTCAAAAGACAGCAAATGATCGAATAGACATTCTAAAATAATTGAAGAATTTTGGTTCATCTTCCCTCAAATTTATAAACATAGACTTAAAAGCACATTTTAAATATCTCTCATTGTTAAATGGGTGAACCCAATGCCTTCTTTTACATTCACAGTCACAAATGTATTTGTACACCAAGTATGAAAAAACAATTTTTTTTTTTTTATAAATTTAAACTTGTTTTCGATCTATCTTGGGAGAGAAACAACACTACACTGACAGTTCTGAGACAAAAGAAACAGGGTTTCATAGATTAAATGCTGATACTAAAATGTTTCCTTATTTTATAATTAATTAGATGATGAGATAAATTAAAATTGGTACTTACTTTGGAACTTGGAATATCAGTCCGTGAGGCTTCTAGGCAACTAAAGTGCAAATATTTAATATCAGCCTGACAGGCTGGTGTCTAGTTGCACTTATATGGAATATCCGCCTGGCAGGCGGGGTGTTCTTGTAAAAACAAGCTACTACTGAAAAAAAAAAAGGAACAACAATAGTCAGAGTCACCCTTACGTCAAGTCTTGATACCAACTGTGACTCTTGTAAGATACTGCCTTTCTGAGGTGAATATCAACGCCAATTGGTACGAAAATATTAACAATTCCCGCCTCTTAGGCGGATATTCCATAAAAAGTGTGAAAAATATAATATAGTCATTTTTTTTTGTTTTTTCTATATAGTGTTTGTGTTTTTATTTGTAGGATTTTCGAGTTTTTATCTTCACTCTATCGACTTTTAAGGGTGATTTGCAAACAAATAATTGATATAACATTTATATTTAAAAATAGGTGGCACCAAATTTTTTAAATATGTCTAAGTTCAAAATTGTCAGGTAAATGTAATGCAAGTACTCACCAATGGTCGGCACCAAAATGGTAAAGGACAGTGATTCGATGGCAAGACTGAAGGGGGTGGAACAAAAGAAGTAGGTTTCTTTTTCTTACGTTTTGTCATAGCTGCAGTATATGGATTAGTAAAGCGGCAGTTAAAGACACCAGGTATCCCTCCATGCCTATGAGCATTGCCATAATACCTAAAAAAATAATGAATATGTAAACTTATACCAACCACCTTTACTGTTTACTGGCACATTGAATATCATCACTTATATAAGGAAGTATTCGTGGACATAATGATGCCATAAAGAGGCCAGCTGTTTGAATCCCTGCCTGTACCATCTTTGGGTTTTGACAGGAAAAAGTCTCTAATTTTTGCCCCCATCATGTTTGAAATATTTTTCCTTATTAACATGCAGCTGTGATTATCAATGTGATCCCTGGGACCGCAAGTTAACTTGCACAGGAGACCAGTTAGGACCCAAACACCATGCTTCATCTTCTTGCTGGTCCATTAGATCACATATCTGTTATTATTTTCATAGTTCTAATACAAAGTTGTGCCTATTCGTATTCGGGAATAAGAATACGAATATCACCCGAAGCACCCCCCAACCTGCGAATACGAATACGAATATTCGTATTCGCATATGTGAATACGAATATATTTTTATTCGCAAATGTGAATACGAATATTCGAATATTCGCAGGGAAAATCAGGGAATATTCGATTATTCGCAGGGAAAATCTGCGAATAATCGTAAACTCGCTGCTGAAATTTACAAATACGTTCGTATTTACTTGATAAAAATTCAGATACACTCATATTCGCTACAAAAATATACGAACAAACTTATTTTGGCAGGAATAAATATTAAAACAGCTATATTCTCAACTAATAGAACTAATTAACCCATTTCTTACCACTGTCCTAAATATAGGACGCCAGGTCTTCAATTTTTTTCCCTGTTTCCCATACATTTTTTTTGCAATTTAAATATTTTTTTAATAATCTGAATCTATTCAGCTATTACATGTTTTATTTCCCCGAAGAAATATTTATTACCAATAATTTTATAAATAGAAACATGAAAAAAAATATGGTCGAATTTGAACATGATATTTGAAAAATCGTAAAAAATAGAAAACTTTTATTTTTGTTTTTTCTGTGTTATATAGTGTATTGAAATATTTACTAGAGTTACAAAATAAATCAGTATTATAAATATCAAGCAAAATATAGAAATTTAATGGGCAACTATTAACTACTATAGGGGTACTATTTATAGGACAGTGGTAAGAAGTAAGTGCAACTGGTGATGATTGGGGTAGACTCTTTGGTCCGGCTCTCAAGTCCCGATGTCCTCTCCTCAAGGAAAAAAGATACTTTTTTGTTTGTTTTTTTGAGGCCTAAGTTTTAAAAGCCGGGCATTTACCTAAAATGTAAAAAGTCGACCGGACGGAGTACAAACGGATGAAAAGTCGGATATGTCTGGCTAAAGCCTGACAGAGCCTGTAGGCAATGTCACGAGGTATTCCCGTGAAAAAAGAAAAACAATTCCAATCGCACAGCCATTCCTTGCTAAACAGTACAGCTCCTACATGGGAGGAGTAGACTTACATGATTGGATGGCTGCTAAGTATCCATCAATGTAATGGGGAAGAAATGGTACTGGTGTATATTCACTAGACTAATTGATATGGCGGTAGTAAATTCTCACCTGCTGTACCAAATGTCTAATAGGGAATTGGCGTTGCTGGACTTTCTAGACACATTAGCCCTATGTCACTTAAAAATTAAAAGTTGCCGAAAATGTCCATGGCGTCCAATTGAAAGATGACAAGTCTCTACCATTCAAGAATCAATTAAGTTTGATGGAAAAGATCATCTTGTATCAACAAGGCAACAGCAAAGAAGATGCCAGGGCAAAGGATGCCCTTTGAAACCATTAAGGTTTTGCCTAAAGTGCAATGTGACATTATGCATAAAATGTTTTACTGATTTTCATACTAAAAAATATTTTTTGTAATTTTCCTTTTTGTTATTTTTTGTAATTTTCCTGCAGCGAAATTAATGTAGATTATTTTACATATATAAGTCCATCTCTGAGTCCATTGCACCCACATTTTACCACTGTCCTATATATAGGACAGCCTGTTTCAAGGTCAAATATATAGTTATTATTTTTTTTCTTTTTGGAATACATCTTAGTAAGGCCTTTATAACAAGAAACTAAAGGCAAAATTATTAATTTCGAAAAAAAAAATAATTTGGTAAGAAATGGGTTAAGGTATTCTAGGCATGACTAAACATTATTATTGTTGTATTAAATTTTCTGTTAATATTAAAAGTAATTATTTATTACTTGTTATTTATTTATTACTTTCACTTACCCACATAAGAAATATATATTAAGGGAAAGTATTGCCATCGTGAAAAATGACGACTTCCGGTTTTCCACGGAACCGGACGTTTTGGGGCCCCTTGATTCCAAATAACCAAGTTCCGCGAAATGGTCTGTGTGTATGTGTGTGGCATGACTAGCTCAAAACTATTTGTCGTACGAAACTGAAATTAGGTATTTGAGGTATGTACATGCCCGCGATGTGTCAGCCAAGATTTCGTCTAAATCGAGTAAGTATAGTGAGCACTTTATCCGAATACTATTTTTCTATTTAGGATTTCTCAAAAACGGTTCTAACAATTTCGATTAAACTTTTTAAGTTTAATTTTAATGAAGCATTCTTTAATATTAATGAAATCAATTAGGTCTGATAGGGCTTATATTATTTATTATTCCTTATATGAAAAAATCTTCCTTTAAAGTAATTTTTTTTTATTTCTAATTTCGAGTAAATAATTATCACTTGTCATCCCTATTTACAAGAAATGGCTAAATATGAAATACGAAAGAATCTAAGAATCAAATAAAAGATAATTAAATTTTTTAATTACCAAAACAAAACTTTCAATTTCCGATTATATTATTAGTAATATAAATGTATAATATATCGTTCGAAAGCTTGGATTTAACATAAGTTTTGTACCAAGAATGAAGTTGGTCTCATTTACTTTAGAACTTCGTTTGAATTCTTTTTTATAAATAAATATATTTTTAGATTATAGAAAAAATAATCGAGTTTTAGACTGAACGATCATATTTTTTGAGGAAATATCGTAAATAAGAATCAATAGACAGGGTTAATCACAACGGCCGATATTAAATTGGAACCAAATTTTCAATTTTTAGAACGTTATCATTTTTAGTAACAATTAATAATTCTTTATTAACGTAAATAGATTACTGATATGACAACAAGCTCTTAAAACACGTTGACTCTTTCGAGGCTCAACGAATGAGCATTTAGTAAAGAAGTACTGCGCATGCTAATGTTGCCATCGTGTTTCAAATGCTTGTTGAAACATAACTTTGATTCAATAAGAATAACCATATGTTTTGAAGAAGACGCTCTTCGCCCGGCCTTCCACCATATAATAATCTTAACATTATTATTTTTAAATTCCAAGCTTTCGAACGATATATTATACATATACATTACTAATAATATAATCGGAAATTGAAATTTTTGTTTTGGTAATTAAAAAATTTAATTATCTTTTATTTGATTCTTAGATTCTTTCGTATTCATATTTAGCCATTTCTTGTAAATAGGGATGACAAGTGATAATTATTTACTCAAAATTAGAAATAAAAAAAAATTACTTTAAAGGAAGATTTTTTCCTATAAGGAATAATAAATAATATAAGCCCTATCAGACCTAATTGATTTCGTTAATATTAAAGAATGCTTCATTAAAATTAAACTTAAAAATTTTAATCGAAATTGTTAGAACCGTTTTTGAGAAATCCTAAATAGAAAAATAGTATTCAGATAAAGTGCTCACTATGCTTACTCGATTTAGACGAAATCTTGGCTGACACATCGGGGGCATCTACATACCTCCAATACCTAATTTCAGTTTCGTACGACTAATAGTTTTGAGCTAGTCATGCCACACACAAACACACACATACACACAGATCATTTCGCGGAACTTGGTTATTTGGACTCAAGGGGCCCCAAAACGTCCGGTTCCGTGGAAAACCGGAAGTCGACATTTTTCACGATGGCAATACTTTCCCTTACTACATATTTCTTATGTAGGTAAGTGAAAATAATAAATAAATAACAATTAAATAATTACTTTTAATATTAACGGAAAATTTAATACAGTAATAATAATGTTTAGTGATGGAATACCTTAATTAGTTCTATTGGTTGAGAATATAGCTGTTTTAATATTTATTCCTGCCAAAATAAGTGTGTTCGTATATTTCTGTAGCGAATATGAGTGTATCTGAATTTTTATCAAGTAAATATGAACGTATTTGTAAATTTCAGCAGCGAGTTTACGATTATTCGCAGATTTTCCCTGCGAATAATCGAATATTCGCTGATTTTCCCTGCGAATATTCGAATATTCGTATTAACATTTGCGAATAAAAATATATTCGTATTCATATTGTTACGGTGTAACAAGGTTTTTGGTATATTTTTTTTTTTGGAAAAAAAAAATGGTAAAGGTTCGGGAGACCAAGGCCTTTGCTTTTCATTACAGCTTGGTCCGAACAATTTTTATTATTATTATTATTAGCCATGATCATTTTTTTGCATTCGGCAGAAATTTTTTTTTTGCTTAAACAGGTTAGAATAAAATTTTGTAAATATTGGCCATAGTTTTATATTGTGATTTCAATTAATTAACCTAATGTTATAAGGCAATAAACAAAAGGGGACCGAATCGAGTGAGCTTAGTAACTCGAAATTTAATAGCAATTTCAATAGAATTTTTTTATAGTACGCTATATAAAATGTAAGATTAAATATAAATTAAATTAGTATAAAATAAAATAAAAGTTGCAGTGTATGAATCGAGTATACCACTTATGTACAGTATACCCTGGTCCCATAATCTTCATGAAGCCTTTTCGTCGATTAATTTTGATTGCCGGAATCTAAATAAAACCGAACCGATATGTCAAATGAAACAGTGGATTAATCTGATAAACAGTGATTTTTCCCGCTACTATAGAGTTATTAACACAAACAATGGGCAGATGCAGGCCTCTAAGGGCTCCACGAGCCGTACTCCTAGGGCACTAGACTTCATCGGCAGTGCTTTAGAGTGGTGTTGCAACACTGCCACCCATGAGACAGTCAAGCCCCTTTTTTTGGAGCAGGATCGCATGAAACAAATTTTAGAGTCTCATAGGCGCCTGTTGAACATAGACCATGAAGAATTGAGGAACGTGACCGAGGAAATAAAAGGATATGGGACTCGATTAAACGAGAATATGATGAAAGACCATGGAGGATAAGATAAGGACGACTTTCCATATGATGCGAGAAGACCTAGTCAACTTCGGAGTCGAAGAGAAGCAAGAAATCACACAACTTTGGGGCACAGCGGTCGAGCAGTCCTTCAACTCTCTAGGATTATTAAGGATGGTAAGCAAATTAGACACTATAAATCAATGCCGCAATCATAAAATACCCACCCACTTGATATCCATTAAAATTTTAGAAAACGATTTTAAAAAATTGGAAAATGCCATTAAAAATGAGGGTTACTCATTAGTAATCGGGCCGAACGAAATAACAAATTACTTGAAATGGTCCATCGTTACGTGCGTAATATCACCTGAAAAAGTTATAGTGGAAATCAAAATTCCGATACGGAGAATATCAAATGAGTGGAGACTGTACAAGATTAACTGCATACCTTTTGCCTGGCACGATAAAATGTGTACTTTGTGCAATGAGCCGATCAAGGTTGCAAAGGCCGGAAATAAGTCTATAATAATCGCGGGTTCAAATTTAAATCAGTGTAATCCAAAAAACGATAACGACAAATTGTGTATGGTACCGCGAAGTTCAACCTCACCTAATTTTAACCCTTCTTGCTATCAGAGCTTGGCAGAAGGCACGTCGGTCAATTATCTCATTGCACTCTGTATCACAAATTGTTCATTCAATACCCATCAACTAGTATTACAACTAGCCCCGGAACACTTCTTAATTGTACACCTGTTACACACGTGTAAGAACAGAAAATCTGTAAAATTCAAATTTGAAAGTCAGTTATGGCAGCGAACACTGCTGACTTTACACTTTGAGCCTCCCCCCTCTCCTTTACCTATACCCCCATAAATCCTAGGCTTAAGCAGAGTGTTGTACCAGTAGCATGTAGCTTGTCATTGTAGCCATTGTACTTTTTGTTTCCAATAAAGTTTTTTTTCAATTCTCTCTCGTCGAGTTTCGTAAATGGCGCCCAAACAGGGACCGCATGCATAAATCATCGCGGTTCTTGACTCGAACTCTGCAGTACCAGAAATCAAGATTCGATCTACCTCTCGAGGATATCGCACCTGTAGGAGACTGGCACCCCGCTTTGGCTCTTAGATCTTGAAGAAGGACCTGCTGCTGAGCTCAACCCGTCTGATCACCCCGACAGACATCTAAACTGGGAGAAATTGTGAGTTAACTTTATTTTGGAAACATCAATCATCATCTTTTTATTTTTATTTTTTGTATTCAAAAATATTCAAATATTTTTGTTTTGAATTTACATTTTTAAGTATATTTAACATAACAATATTATTGAATATATATATATATATGAATTAAACATTGTATGTCTAAATTAGCTGAAAGGTTAATACAAATAAGGTCTATTAATACTAAAGATTATAATAACGTAGACGAAATGGCAACCACATTCGCTATTAAATCCGCGGACTATGACCATATCCCGACCTTTAATGGGGACCCGCACAATTTGTTAAAATTCGTAACCGTTTGTAGGCAAGTATATAATATCGTCTGCAAGCTGGACAATGGCCTTCAAGAGTTGAATGACCAGCGCCTACTACGAAAAATCCTAGCTAGACTCACTGGAGACGCTGATTACATTAATACCACTTGCGAGTTTAAAGGGGTTAACGAGCTACTAAAATATCTAGAAGATACCTTTAGGGATTCACGCTCTGTTGAGCAACTACAATTTGAACTTTTTAACTTAAAAATTCAATACAAGGAACATCCCTTGGATTTCTTACAGAGGCTAGATAGGAGCCGAACATTAATAATATCTAGGTATCGCATTTAAAACATACCGGAAAGGGTAACGATTGTTGCAGTCTTAGAAAAAAACATCCGCCTAATTTTTATCGTGAGGAGCCTAGACACCCTCCTAGATACTCTCCGCGAGATCATCATCAAGAATACTATCATGGTAATCGTAATGATTACCACGAAAGAAGAAATCAGCACCCCCACAGAGAACAATGGAAGCCTGAAGACCAGAAAAGGTTTTTCCAAGGTTCAGGGCAATATAAAAATAAACCTATAGAAAAAGGGGAACCCTCAAACACTGTGTCCATGCGTACGGTTAGTGGTTTCCAGAAAAATCCGCGGCAACCGACGTATAAAATGGAGCAAGAAGACCCTAGGGACAAGGAATTAGGGAACTGAGGGAACAGATAGAAAGGCTCACGGTAAGGCAGGAAGGATCAGAAGATCATTTTTTAGAAGAAGATCCCGATCCAGACTACGACACGTAGAAAAATATGAGTTGCAGACCAGTAATTTCCATAAACTCCTGTACGTGATAGACAAGAAAAATCGAAAATGGCTATTGGACACAGGCGCTCAAAAAAACTATATTAGTCCAAGAATCATTCCACCTGGGTTAAAAAGAGAAAAAGAAGATTTTATTGTTTTAACTGCAGCGGGCGAGGAAAAGGGGACAGAAACAATTACCACAGATATCAAAAATACTTTCCTAAAATGCCCAACAAAAAACAAAATTTTATGTACTTGACTTCAGCCCTAACCATGACGTCCTGATAGGCTCGGAACTCCTGGACTCAAGTAAGGAACTTCCAGTGTGCTACGCGTCCAGAACGCTCAATAAAGCTGAACAGAATTATACATCCAGGGTAAGGCAAATAAAGTTGCTGACCACTTGTCGCGAGACCCTGTAGACAAGCATGTTGCAGATAAGCCCGAGACACGTGAGACACCCGAATACGATATTTTCCACATCAATGAAGACGAGGAGTCATCCCTAGCTACCCAACACTCAGCTGAGTCTTCAGATAATAGGATCCTTATCGTTAATGACGACCAAAGACCTGTCAGCGTAGAGAAAAACCAGATAGTCGTTATCAAAGGGATTAATGATATCAAGGTCAAAAAGGTCTTTAATAAAAATAGAACGACACTAGAACTTACGTACCCATTTAACCAAAATGAAGAGCAGTTAGAATTCAAACTTTTAGAAATATTGAAACCAAACACCACGTATGGCATCTATTGCTTGCCTAAAATAAAAACAATAGATAGCGAGATAAATTGGTACGAAGGTTTATATAATAAATTGACGGAAACTATCCGAGACAAATTTCCAACGAATAGAATAAAAAAGTATTCATTGCTGTTACCTGATGTTACTGATAAGAACGAGCAAAAACAACTGATTTTAGATCAACACATTGGTAAATCGTGCCACAGGGGCATCAATGAAACATATTTAAAGTTAAAAACAAAATATTATTGGCCGAACATGAAAGACCATATTATAACAAAATAAAATATGATAGACGACCCATCAAACCCAAATTCATGATTACACCAACATCCGAAAAACCCTTTGATTCAATCATGATGGACACTCTACATATGAGAGGTTACTACATCTATATAATAGCCGACACATTCTCCAAGAAGTTATTTACAAGATATAGTGAAACAGCAAATGCTGTCGAATCAATGAAAACGCTCAGAAAATATTTAGTCCATTTTCCAAAACCTTTGATTATCACAACAGATAATGGACGTGAATACGATAATAATTTATTTAGAGATTTTTTAAAATACCTAGGTGTTGAGAAACACGAAACAACACCGAACCACCCCAACTCGTTAGGACCACTTAATAGAGCAAGTTCGACATTGCTCGCTTAATTAAAATTATCAATACGCAATCAACCGCATCTGAAGAGGAAAAATTAGAAATGGCGACTATAGCTTATAACAACTCCATGATCCAAAATTTAAAATTAAGCCCCAATGAAATCACGTTTGGGATAAGTAGGGAAAATTACAACGACAATCCGGCAGTTCAAGAATATCTGGTTCAAGAATATCATGAAAAACTAAAAAAAACTCGAGAAGCTATCAAAGTAAATATTGAAAGGAACAAAGAAAAATACATCGAAAAGATAAACGAATCAAGGGAAAACGTACCAGATTTGCCAGAAAACGTTTATATAAGAAAGCCAAGCTCGAATAAGAAGGGCGTAAAATATCAAAAGGGGAAACAGTTAAACGGAAAATTTGAATCATTAGAAGGGAAAAAGAAAAAATTATACCCAAGTCAGATCAAAAGACCCAAGGGGAAGAAAAACGAAACAAGAGAACCACAAGCCGAAAAACAAAACAATTGTCTCGCTGACAATGTGTACGCTCAGAAATTAAATGAAGAAATCGAGAAAAGGATTCAAGACCTTAGGGTTAACCCCAATAATCTTCCTGTTGCAGATTTTGAAGATGGAGGCCTTTTCCAAGTTTCTTCCGATCTTGGTTCTTCTGACTCCAATCCTCCAAATAGAAATGTTGAAAATCCAGACGCTGTCGAATGGCCCTGGAGCTTCGATGATTCAGATGAACTCGTCGTATGTAATGAAGGAATGGTACACTTTTCTACATTATAAAAATTTATCGAACCTAAATGAGGAAGTCGCCACCCTGAAAAAACACATAGACACCTTGAAAAGTGACAGAGTTTAAAATGCTTCATCAAATATTAGAAAAAAGGTATAATAGAATTTTAGACAAAATCACCCACCTTATCAGGCGCAAACACATAAATAGAGAAAAACGTGGGATTTTTAATGGGATCGGTTTTGCCTTAAAGTGGGTCACAGGCACAATGGATTCCAGCAATCGTGAAAAATAAGACGCGATCCTACAAAAAGTTGAAAACAATTTATATCACATAGAACACAATGAAGAAGCGAGACTTAGTCTCAACCGAAAGCTTACGAATGAGCTGAACAAAGATATCATAATCCTAAACAATTTCAAAAATAACATTGAAACAAACAATAGAATTTTAGATACAACACTTACCAAATTATCATACCACGATCTTTTAGCCTATCTAACTCTTATTGAGACCCAACTGCAAGAAACAAAGTATGCGCTAGAACAATGTAAAATCGGCATTACTCACCCTATTATTTTATGGTATGACGAAATTAAAAGCATTAAAATTCCGTATAAAACTTTATTAACCAAAGATGTTCAATTAAATTGGTTATTGAGCAAAGCAATTTGTTCAATGTCAGACTCAGGAATGATTTATCTTTTCATTAAATTACCTTTAAAGGTTGCCCCTTCGACTACTTTTTATTTGTTATCATACCCAATAATTCATTAGGAAAAAGTTGTAACCATTCCAGTAGAAAATTCATTATTAGTAAGACATAATAACCAATTCTATAAAGGAAAATGTTTCAAATATAATTCTAATTTCTTCTGTAATCAAAAAGATATTAGTTTAGTTGAAGATAAATGTACCTTAGAATTAAGTAATAATTTAGAATTAGAGCACTGTAAAATTATAGGGATCTACCAAAAACCATTTATTAAACTTATACCTTATATTAATCAATATCTTATGTTTAGACTATCAACAATTGAAACAAATGTCACAAGTTATGTTATATCATTTACCAACCACCAGTTTGTTAAATCTTGAAAAAGACGAAATATTTGTAAATAAACCTATAGCAATCCGATATGAAGAACATGTAAATATTCCTATAATATCCACACATAATATTAATAATGTTGTTCCAACCAATTATAGCTATGATCAAATAAATACATTAGATTTAGGAACTTTGAAAATAGAAACATTAGAAGATTACTCTGTATATACTTATGTAGATATTATGAATTATGTAACAATGATTTTATGTACATATCTTTTTATTCATCATATTTTATTATATTATTATAAATTTAAAACTAACAAACCCACCATACCTTTAACAAAAATTGTAACACCTGACCGACCGCCTACTACCAATCAACCCTTCCATGATGCTCGGTCCAGAGCATGGTTTTCCTACCTTGCCGAAAAACTAAATTCCTAGTTCGGAGGTCCTCACTTTTTTAAGGAGGGAATAGTTATGGCAGCGAACACCACTGACTTTACACTTTGAGCCTCCCCCCTCTCCTTTACCTTTATATACCCCCATAAATCCTAGGCTTAAGCAGAGTGTTGTACCAGTAGCATGTAGCTTGTCATTGTAGCCATTGTACTTTTTGTTTCCAATAAAGTTATTTTTTCAATTCTCTCCCGTGGAGTTTCGTAAATGTCTACGAAACCCCGGTGGATTCGACCTAAGACTACCATGTGACTGTTCCCTGTGGGAGGGCAACAAAGAATTAATTTCAACAGTTTATCCGTGCTACCAAAGGTCTGTAGGGACTTATGAAATAATTCACATACTCCCGGCAATATTTACCAAATTAGTCTCATTACAAATTCCTCCAATGACTACGCACTTAAAATCGTCATTTTCCGATCTCTCACATTGCTTGAACGAAAAATGGAATCTGACAATACCGCATATCAGTTTGAGCCCGGTGATTGAGAAGGGGACCGATTATTTGACAACCCACGAAAGGGAATATCCGCTTATTCTAGTCAATAATGTAGCACAAGTGTTTAGTATCGCCTCCTTCCTGTTGGTCTCTCTTATTTTATTTCGGAATCCGGTGCTCATAGGCCTGACGAGTATAAGACCGGTGAATGGATTCATTCCGGGGGAAATAATTCATCACTCCGTCTGTTATGTGGATCGTATTGATGACGGCGTTCGCCACCATGATTTTTTATCTAATAATGAAATGGGTAAAAAGAATTTTATTGAGAAGACCTACTGTCGCGGATACGGAAGCAGCGCCGACAGCCTCCCAGTCTAAGTCGTCGAACAGTTACAAGAATGGAGACACAAAAGGGTAAGAACAACAGTCATCCTAGCTTAGACAACGATAAAAGTAGGACAGTCGGTGAGATGTTATGCAGGATAGGCAAAACAAACGCTCTTTTAAATCCCTTTATCGAGAATAATTAAGATTTTTTTATTGTTTATTCTTTTTTAGTTTAATGACTTATATTTTTCTAGTTATTTAGTAATAGAAATTGGAAATGTGTTGGAAAAAATAGAATTTGTAAGTAAAAGGATAATTTTTAAATAAAAGTCTTAGAGGGTATTATTGACTAAATTTGTATATTTTATGGTTAAAGGATAAATTTAAAGTAGCAGAACAATGGAATTCACTTTTTTTTTATTAAGTCAAGAAATAATTGTAAAGGAATTTCACTGCATATTCTAGAGGTTGTTATGGTTCTTAAGGGGAAAATTAAATTAAATGAGACGGCCGGCATCCCACACCCCTTTGAGGTTCAAAGAGAGTAAAGTACTTGAAGAGGGTAGTAAAGTACTTAAAGGGTATAGTAAAGTGCTTGAAGAGAGTAGTAAAGTACTTAGAGAGTAAAGTTTTTGAATTTGTTGTGGAATCCTACGAGTCAAACGTAGAAGGCTTAAGTATGCAACAAGTTTCTCAGAGTCAAACTGAGGTAAGATTTGAGGAAGGTGCTAGTCAAAAGCACAGTACGTATATCAGAGAATGGACGATAAAGGAGTGAGCCGATGATTGTTGAATTCAAAAAGAAAATGATGCAGTGAGGTTCCTCTATTTATGTTTTTTATTAGTTCTCACCTTTTTTGTTGTTACGAATTTTAGTTTTGTTTTTAACATTCAGTACTTGGTTCTTTTGTTTGTAAACTCTACAGTTAAGTAAATTATGGTAAAAAACGAGTTTTCTGCCGCTTTGTTTATTTTTTGTTACAGGTCCCAACTTACCAACGAGGACGTTGGTATTCAGGGGAGGGGGGAGTATTCAGAGGAGACCCTGAGAGAGAGGGGGAACTCCTAGAAGAGGCTGGCCCAGGAGAGAGTGGGAGAGTCTGAGTCAGTCAGTCTGAGAGGGGCAGTGAGAGACAGTCAGCAGTCTGGAGCGGAGGCTGGGTCTGAGATGAGCTTTCGAAATCTGGGACAGGCAGAGTGAGCCTGGGGCATAGTGGGATCCGAAGTAGTAAAGTACCCCCAAGTGATTTATGAGTCAAGGTACCCCTCCCTGTGTAGTTGGGACGTGTAGAAACTATTGTAAATAATAAATAGTGTAAATTATACTTAGTTGCTTAATTACCTCACAACCCTTGCCCAAAGATCCCTGTGTCACATTTGACTGGTGGATTTTAAGAATAGGGGTGACAATATTACAAAAATAACACAAGCCACAGCATAAACTAACAACAAAGTAAGGTATACCAACTATTATAGAGCCTTTCTATTGGCCACCAAATTGATGTTACAGTCCGCACATGCGATTCTCAGGTAAACTTCTTATGTTGTCGATGATTTTCTCCAAAAGGAATAATTTTGATAAAGCCTATTTTGATTGAGAAGTGTGCAACTTTCTGAGCTTCTTAAAAGGCATTAATGATGAACTGTCTGGTCCACAACACCATTCCATCAAACTCTTTGAAATGAGGGGAAAAACAGAACAGTTATTATCGATGAGGGTGCGGAAAAGTGTCAAATTCACATAGAGCAAACAAGGCAAGTGCTGTTGGCATCAACAATATCAGTACGAAGGGACTCAGTACAATTATTATAAAAGTCCAAAAAACGTGGTTAAAAATATAATGAACACCAACGCTCCTTAACAGTGCCCATTAAAGATTGCCAAAATTAAAAGTTGCTACAAACATGCCCATTAAAAATATCAATTAAAAAATAATTTAATCAACATCACTAGATAAATCTCCGGGGCCAGATGGAGTTCTCAGCCGCACAATAAAAAATATATTGATGTTTCTCATATCATAAGGACAATGCGGAGATCATGCTGAAGAAGGCTTATGTACCAGAACCTCTACTTCAAGGGTGCACAATCTTGGTCTGCAAGGGGAAGGAGATATCAAGCACATGTAGCCTTGGAGACAAATAATGATATACTCTATTGAGCGCCGGATCATGGATCATGAATTATGGAAACAAATAACTTTCAGCAAATAACAAAGAGACTTCATCAAATTCTTTAGAAGTAGTATCTATTATGACTAATATGTAATTGTAATAATTTTATTTGTCTTCAGTGATGAACCCTGCACAGAGTTAGCCATACAATATAATATAACAGCTTTATAAGCTCTAGATTATATAATAATAGAACTAGAATGTAAAAATAATATAATTTTTAAGAATATTAATAAAAATAAACGGTTTATTAACTATGAAGTGACTTTACGTAAATAAATGTTAGTTAAAATAAAAATATTAAACTTTTAACAAATAATGTATAAGTACTTTAAAAACATTAACTAGAAGCAATATATATAAATACACACACTCAAATTAAAACATATAACTGATGTCCCTTAACACGTTCGGTGCCCACGACCCGCCAGGCGGGTGCACCAACTCATTGCCTTCCTACCTGGATCGGCAGGGGCCTCTTTTTTACTACTCTCTCGTTTTTACTTCATTTTACTGTGGGGCCTCTCACAGAGTAGTCGCTGTGTATTGAAAGTGTTGGTTTCTCCAAAGCTTTATTTTTTGATCCGTGGCAGTGTGTTATGTGTAGTGCTACGCTTCTTGGAATACCAGTCCCTTTTACAAGTAAGTAGATTTTTTTTATTCATTAATTTTGATGTCATAATTGTATTTCAATTTGTGAACGATTTATATTTATCTTTATGTACTTTTTTTTCATAGTAACGTGATGTCGGGAAGAAAAATGAGGGGGAAGCCCAAAAAAGTACCTGTAGAAAGTAATTTCATTCAATTAATTATTTGCTATATGCGTCTATTGGTTGCTTCCTATTTTATCATTCCTGTTTATTTATTTTTTTACTTAGTTGAGCCAAGTACTTCAACTCTCCAACCAAGTACATCCAGAAGATCCTTCTGAAAGTCATAGTGACACTTTCCCTCAAACAGATGGTAAGCTCTTTTTACAAAACTTTCATTTTATACAAAATAAAAACATGAAGGGAGTGGATAGGCAGGACCAGATGTTGTCCTATTATCCTTCTTGCCACAAAAGTATCCGGTGGTATAAGAAATTAGGACTACACATTTTTCAACTGATGCTGTTGAATGCCAATTTTTTATATAACAACTACCGAGGAACACAGCCATATTTCAGTACCTACTTTTTTCGTCTGGCTGTGATAGAATGCTTGGTTGGTGGTCCCAAAGAAATCGAGCGTCCTCGGCTACCAGAGACTATTCATTTGCCCAAATTTTTACCCCAAGATAGTTAAGGAAAAATAATGAGGAGAAGATGCAAACAACGCTGGGAAACGGGTGAATACACTCATATATTGTCCGGAGTGCCCAAACGGTCCTGGGCTTTGTTTGGAAATATGCTTCAAAAATTTTCATAAATATTGATTGTAATTTATTGCATATATTGTATTTTTATATTGTAATTTTATATATTGTATTTTGTTGTTCAATAAAAAAATAAGGTTATAATTTATATATATATTGATATAATTTATTTATTTAATAAAAATGAATGTAATTGATTTTATTTTTTTATTAAATATTTTTCCTCTACCTTCCAATACCCTCCTTCAATTCTTCCCTTCATCTGTCCATATATCCATGTGGGATTCATAAAAAGTAAAAAAGGTAATTTACAAATAAATTTTCATACCAGCCAGTAAAATAATAGTAAAAAAAAAAAATAAGAAAAAAAATGTATGAACCCCCCTCCCCCCCCCCCAAAAAAAATATTTGACATGCAGTTTACATTAATTGGGTTATTGAAAAAAATGGCATTTCTCACATTTAATTAAAAATTATGCCCTAAAAACTGATTTCATTATAGAAATATGAAGGTATGTACCTACGTGGCCCACAACCCGCCTGGCGGGTCGTGAGTTACCACACGGCCCACGACCCACCAGGCGGGTTGTATGTAAAAAAATGGTAAATGGTACTTGCATTGATGTTATAAGGATTGATTTGATTTATTAAAGTGTTATTTACAAGAATGAATAAAAAAAACCATTGGGCCCCCGGGGATGTATGCTCATTGTTAGTGGGCATTGAATGTGTTAAAACCAATATATAAAGTATTCATTTATCTTAATATTCGTAAAATTGACTTTAGAGAAACACATTCATAACGTTACAACGACTTTAAAGTTATTCATTACAAAAGAGCTAAGAAGAAGACAGTTATAAATATAATAATAAATTTTAAAGCCTCCAAAAGCACTATTGAAACATTCGAGAACATCCTTCACAACCTGATTATATACCTCAACACTAATTAATTATTACCTGCTCCAGACCAAGCCTATCTCCTCTACTCCCTTTTTGTTTTGAGTTCCTTACGACCCGACCCATCAAAGCCAGTATTCCGATACTTGGTTTGATCTTTATATTATTGATCCTCCTGAAAAACTACTGTTCGCCTCATAACAGCATCTGGTTCTTCTACAACCTCCCAGTTCAGCTGCTTAAAGGATATTTCCTGCTGCTTTCGTGGAGATTTTCAATTTTTTTCCAGATTGGATGCGCAATGCTCTTTCATTTCAAACCCAAGTTAATTCTCGCTGACATGCCCATATAACTCTGTTTTCCATATTTTGCTCATTCCGAGAAGCGAAATCTTTAAAAGAGATTAACAACCCCAACAAAATCCAAGCACAAGATGATCCATTGATCCCAGAAATGCTTTGAAATCCAAATTTACTGTTTAAGCTGATTGACCTCCCACACTAGGATAAGTCACTGCTCTGTGAAGTTTTAACGCCTTATATGCCTCCTTTTCGGTCAGGAAATCTTCTGTTGTCATCATGAGCACTGACCTTTGAAATTAGACTCAAAACTGCATCGCTTGCCAACGCTAGAAGATCCATCAACATAATAACGAGACAACTGCACTAATGTACCAGACCTGGCATATGACCGACCCATGCAACTCCTAGGGGAATTTCTGGGGAGAACCTTCGAAATTAGGGGAAGTGATGTAATAGTACTTACAAAATATTTAACTTAATTTACTTAATTGGAAACACTGGGGGCAATAAGATTTATCTTGACAAGAGCTACTGTATTATTGGCTAGTAAAACAACAGTGTGGTGGACAATAAAGTTTTGTGAGTACAATTTGATTTATTTCTGGCAGTAACCTTTTATTTATTTATTATTTTCACTTTTTAAACTCTTGAGGATATTTTTATTTCAATTTTTTCTTTGGTTCCAACAAAATTATTTTTTATATTTTATCAATAGAATACCAGTTAATATTAACAATTCTTTTTTTTTTAATTTTTCACCTCTACTCCTTCAAAATATATACATAATTTTTTCTCACATAGGTAAAATACAATAAATTTTCTTAAAATATAATGGTATTTTTTCCTGCTCCTCTCGATATCACAAAGTTTTTTTTTTTGAGACCTCTCAAACTTCGAATCATCAAAAGCCGACTATAGATCATTTTAAAATACCAGCAGATTATATTCTTTTTACTGTCCGTAAATATTACGGAAAATACAAAATATTCTTTTTGTAAATATTATGGGTTTTTTCTTGGATACTATTTTTAATTTATTATTGTTTAGTTTGATATGCCGAAGTTCATACTATTTTTTTGTGGGGGAGAAGTTCTCACAGGGAATAGCAAATATTTTTTCCAAACACTTCAACAATCATAATCAGTTAAGGATAGGATATAATAAAAATTTCTTGCCACATTTATTTTTGGTGAGCATATGGGTGGTAGGAACACTAATTTAATATTCTATTGCTATATATATATATATATATATATATATATATATATATATATTGGAATGTTTGGTGGAGTTCATGAGAATGGAGTGTGGCAAAGTATGAAGAATAAATAAAGAGCTATACGTACTGTACAATGATCCTCGGCTGTCAAATCTAATAAGAATAAACAGGCTGAAATGGTACGGTCATGTCACATGAGCAAAGGGACGTCCCAGAGTGCATTGAAAGGAGAAGGTGGAAGATGATAGGCAGCAGGCAGGCATCCATTGGGTATGCCGCTGAGTATGACGGAACTCTGTGGCAACAGATGTTGATGCAGGCCAAGGACCACTCCGGTCTGTAGTGCCAAGAGAGGGGGGCAAAGGGGGGCTGAGGTGGAAGACGGGTGCGGGAGTCTTCCTACCCTCATGTGGGAACATCAGGCTACAGTGCCCCACTCACTGTCTGGTGTTCTCCGCTTGCCCGATCCTCTGCAACGCCTACTGTCATCTCCTTGTGGTGCCCCCTGGGGAGTTGTTTTTACAACTCGCGAACGATAGAGGCGCTGGCACGGGACCAGTCCTCCTTAGGCCATGGTGGTAAGCCCCCCCCATCATGCCCTAAGTAGGAGCATCCGTAGGACAGGTGTAGTGAAAAACCGCCTGTCCGGCCCGCTATCCATTCGGGAATTAAGGCGGTGATGCCAAATGGTACCACGGGGATGACGCTCTCCCGGGCGTCATCGTTGGGTGGTGCCAGGACCCCTAGGGGTGCCTGGTGCGGACGTGCGAATTTCATTCTTTTTTGATAGTTATACAACTGTTGACATAAATGATGTGTTTTTTCCATCCTTCCAAAATGTTGGTTTGCACAACGAAAATTGGTGAGGAAGAACTTTAGGTTTGGAAGGAAGTCTGATACCCCCTCCCTTACAGCATCGGTTGTTTTCATCCGTCCAAACAATTGGATGGTCAGAATGGTAGTGCGGGATGTGACTGAGATGCAAAGCCAAGTTTAAGACCTTAAGTGACTGAGTAGGTTCTGAGATACAGATTTTCAAAATTCGTCAGCTGTTTACCTTTATTTGTGGAAATTAAATTTTACTTATGTTTTAAAGCGTGCATCTCGATACTTCAAATGAAAAATGACACATATAAAAGTTGCAAAACATTGGATTATATTTAAACCAAGCTCATAATGTTGATTTTAGCTTACTCCTATGTAGAGAAACTAATTAAAATGTAAAAATATTAGTTACACGTATTTGCTGCTATTATAAGAATTAAAATGTTTTCTCCTCTCCGAAGGACAAGGACCAAGATAATTAAAAAATTAGCCTCCTTTGTTATTAATAATAATAATAATAATAATAAAGTGTTTTTTATTGAAAAGAAATATATGACATGACATAATGAAAAATTGAAAACACCATAAGCATGGACATTGTCCGTCTGCTGTGGAGTTGTCTTGAATAATATAATAGTAAACTTATCTCAGTAGAAAACAATGAACAATCAACAAATATGCAATAAACAATAATAAATATATGGTTTTAACCATAATTACATTTTACATAATAATTAGATGAAATGAAAATGAAATAAAATAAAATTAAATTACTAGAATATTTACATCAAATAATAATAATGAACAAAAATTGAAATGATCTGCATAATTGAAAAAAATTGCAATTTAAAGGATAATTAGTAATTAAATTGTGTTATTAATAGTTTCCTGTATTTTTGCACTTTAAGTATGTAATTAACGAGAGCTCGCCAGTTTAAGCCATTTAAATATTGCAAAAATAAATTATAATCTATCTGCTTTGAACCAAAAATATGTACTCTAATTTCTGCTAATATAGGGCATACCGCAAAAAAGTGAAAAGTATCTTCTACGACATTCTGATTGCAAAGTGAACAAATGAGTTCTCAAATGCTCGATTTCTTGAATAATTTAAATAAATGGATTCAGTTCTGACTTTTATTATTGTTTGTATCATCTTAATACTATATTTATCCTGTATATAGTGATTGTCCCCCAAGTCGTAGTTCAATTCCTCGTATATCAAATGAAATTTAGCGGCTCTTGCTTTGCTTTTCATATCAATCCAAATTTATTTTTTGTGTTTTTAATGATTATTTCTATCTTTGATCGAATGCTGCTAGCCTTTACCAACCAGTCAATATTATCTAAATTTTTAATTCGGCTGAGTTCCATTAATTCTGGATACCACCATAATTTGTTGTTAATTACGTGGTTAGCAAGTGCTTTTGTCAGTCTTCCTTCGCATGTATTAAATACTTTGTTTATATAGCAAATAAACAGTTTAAGTGTTTGTAAATATAGAGGATCCCTACCTGTTTCTAAATAAATCATATAATCCGGACAATTATCAGGAAGGCAAAATAACTTTTTAATAAAAAATTTGTTTATTCTTTCAACCTGTTCTATTTTATTATAACCCCATATTGGTGCACCGTAAATTAGTATCGATCTAATAGCCGAATCAAACACCGCATATTTGGTTGATAAAGGAATTGATTGATTTTTTAATAGATTATTCAAGGTTTGGTTTATTCCGAAGTTACAGGCTGTAGTTTTTTCTTGGAAGTGTCGTGTTAATGATAGTTGTGGTGTCAGACCTAATCCTAGGTATTTGTAGTATTTTACAACTTCTATCTCTCTTCCTTCAAAATACCATTTTTCCTGTTTTGACAATGTTCCACCTTTTTTGAATACCATAATTTTTGATTTGTTTAGGTTTACCTTTAAATTCCATGTTTTGCAATATTCGCTTAATTTATATATCATTCGTTGTAGTGTGCCTGGTTCAGTTGCTATAATGGCTATGTCATCGGCATATTTTAGACATGGAATTTTTAAATTACCTAACTTAACTCCTCCATCTAGATAATCAGCTAAGTCATTGATAAAGTAAGAAAACAAAACTGGTGACAGTAAGCAACCTTGGTTAAGTCCTATCTTGACATCTACACTTCCCGTAATTCCTTCTGGCGTCCGGTTCGGTTTTAACTTGGTATCAATATTCTGCAGACTTGAGATCTGCAGAGTTCGCCCAAATAAGGAACCCTGAATAACAGGGGGTTGAAAATGGTAAGTGAACAATTAATTTTGCTGAAACTTTGTCGAGTTATATATGCATCGGTTTGATGGTTTCTGTGATTCTGAATCCTATAAGCCCATTCCAAGTAGTCAGAAGATAATAAGTTATTAGATTTTTGTTGAAAAATCTGGTATCTCAGTTAAAAAAATTATATTTCGAGTAAAACTTAATCACTGACTCTTATGATGGTCCTATTTGATCCAGAAGTATAGAAACTACCGAAGATTCATAGAAACTTTTTTTTAAGACCTTTCTTCCATTTCAACCTTTCTTAAGATATCCCCCCGTAATTTGAACGGTTTCTGCATATCTCGAACCTTACTACTATTACAAAGTGAAAAACAAAATTTCTTGAAGGCACAATTTTTTCATCATATTTCTTTTTATCTGAAACTATGAGGGATGATAAAATCTTGAATGCTGTTATTGGAATTAGTCGTTTTGTCAACTGGAAGGCTCATCATACGTAGTAACCAAACCAACTTCTTTTTCATAAATACAATAAGAACACTTCAAACTTTTTATTTTCGATTTATATTTAGTAAATTAATCTCTTTTTTTATGTCTAATTTCATTCGCTCACTGTACTACTAAGAAATGTTCACTCATATTGCATTAAATTTACTTAACTATATAATATATATAGATTAAATGTAATGTGCTGATCATATATTAGCCTTCTTATGAGAAAACTAATTTTTTAAGGAATCCAGTTGGTTTTCTAATTGATTGCTGAGATGTAAAGTACTTATTTTATTTTGAAACGCAAACTAATTATTTTCTCTTAATTTTTTAATAATTTAAAAAGAACAGCTGAAAAAATATAGAACGATTACATACTGAATGAATGGACAATAAACATTGAGTGAAACGCACCCTAGCGCTTCCTGGTAG
This sequence comes from Aelia acuminata, assembly GCA_911387785.2. Lineage (NCBI taxonomy): Eukaryota > Metazoa > Arthropoda > Insecta > Hemiptera > Pentatomidae > Aelia > Aelia acuminata. The sequence continues at coordinate 84,004,102 of OU426980.1, forward strand.
CCTGGAGCTCGAACTAAATTTTTCATTCATAAACTCTTATCTCAATCTCAGAAGGGTTAATTAAATGGTGCGAGAGGCTTAAAATTCCAGTCCTTTTCTCTTCAATTTTACACTCTTAAGAGAAAAACGGAAACCTTCTTCTCCGTAAGGGGTCATATGGCTAAACGAAGACATAACTTCCTTAATCCTACATGGAGTCGTTTTTTGAGCCTTTTCGGCACGCACATTGTACACTTTGCTTTATAATATATATTGATTAAGGAGGTCAATTTTTTCCTGGGCTGATTTTGTTTGTTTATCTATAACTAGTGTCGCTTGGTTTAGTTTTATTTTGAATTGATTCTCATCTAAAGTAGTCCAACTAATTTTTGGCAACAATGGCAATATTTTTGTTTATCATCTATTTCATTTATTAATATTGATAATTTTATTGGCAAGTGATTTGAATAAGTTTTTGCAATAATCTGGAAATCATTTACGTATTCAATTAATGTTTGTGATATACATCCGATGTCATTGACGGATCGACCTTGAACCCCAACATACATAAATTCTCTGAGTTTATCTCCTGTAGTTTCTTGTTTTATGTTAGTTATTGTTCTGCCATTCAAAATAATTAAATTATTTGCTTCGCATAAATCCAAAAACATATCCCCCTTGCCGTTTCTAACTGACTTCCTTTCAGAGGTTATGTTTTTTATTTCTAGTTCTTCTGGTATTAATTGACAATCCGTAATTCTAATGTTCATATCTCCCATTAAAACGAATTTTTTTTCACTTAGACTTTGTAACGTATTTTTTAGTTTAACGAAATCGACCAACCGGTCACTTGTACTTAAATATGCTGGCAACACGTAAAATTTTGACCCATTTAATACGCCTTCGATAAGCCAATGATTATTACATGTAATAAATTTAAATTTATCAGCTAAATTGTTTCTATTTTTTATTCCAATTAAATATCCCCCTTTGGCTCTGCCATATCTACTCTCTCTTTTTGCCTCCATCCATTTAATTTGAAAATCATTAAACAAATAATTTAACTGATTATAATCCTTTTCTTCAACATGTGTTTCTATCAACATAAAAATATTATGTTCTTTAATGTAATTTATGAAGCTAAAATCATCTTTTTTATTTTTTAACCCGTCAATATTATATGATAAGATATTAATAACAGAATTTTTACAACTTACGCTAATAGTATCCATTGCTAGTTTTTTTAATGTTGTACAGCTAACTGTTTCGCCTCCTCTGTGATATACTTCTCTATATGGGACATATCTTCATTGTTTTCTGCATAATACCCACGTTCTTGGTTCCAAAAATATTTTTTGTTCTTGTAGATCATAATATCACTTCTAACTATCACAACTTCCTCTTTTTTAAATGTCTTAATAGCCTTCCTTACTAACAGCAATTTGTTTCTGGCCATCCTTTGTCTTCTTGTTAGATCTCTTTTAACCCAAATTCCTGTGCCTTTTAATTTTTTCTCAGGTTTTGTAAAATAGATTTTACACATCCAATCTCCGTGTATTCCACTATCACGATTTTCTCTCTTGGTTCGTAACTATTCGTGATTTTATCTTCAGATATGTTAAACAGTGTAGTACACAACTCTCGTCCTTTGTAATTCTTTCATTAGCCGAATTACCTGTTATTCCACTGAATAGCAAATTTCTTTCTTTTGATTTTTTAACCAGATAGTCAATAATGCGGTCGCTCTCACATTTATTTTTTCTAGTTCAATTATTTTGGCTTTTAAACCTTGATTTTCCGCTTCCATTCTTTTTAATTTTTGTTTGAGATCTTCAAAGTCCGACATTTTTGGCATATCTTTTAATTTATCATCCAATAATAAGCTGAATTTATTTAAAAGACTCTCCTCATCCAAATCTCTTTTTTTTGCCATTTTAAATTTTTCCCTTAGGTCTGGAGATGTATTACTTTTTGTTCTTTTAGGTGTTAATTTGAGATATTTATCTATAATATGGCTTTCTGTTGTCATAAATATGGTCTATAATAGTGAAATCTATTCTTATTGTCTGATAGCCTCGTGCGCACCAGCTTACGCAGCCCATCCCCTCTCTTCACTTATCTCGATCTTGCTAGTTTTAATACTGAATTCTGTATACCATATGAATTTTTTCTTTTCCGTTTTTAGTTCCTCTACCAGGTTATTTTGGCCTAAAACTTCACAATAATAAACTCAAGGTCTATTTCTACCAACACACAAAATTTCAATTTGAAATTCGCACAACTACCGGATCTTAAAGGAAACTTATGAGGAGCCGATGTGTTCACCTTGCCATATCAAACGCAACTCTCTCCTTTGTTATTATATTCATCATCCTGGACTTCCTAAAATGCAAATAAAATATTCGTTTGTTACAAAACCTTATTTCAGGCTTTGAATGTGAACGGTGACCTCCCCCTCCCACCAAACCTTCCCCTTTCATTAACCTCCAAAATGTAATATTGAAGATCAAATTTTCCCAGCACATATCTACTTAGATCTCTGTTATATTCTATCATAATGATGAATTTCAAAAACTGGTTTTGGCAAAACGGTGAAACCAATTTTAACTTAAATTAACTCATTTGATGCAAAGTTGTATGCTCAATTGTATTAAAATAATATAATTTGTATGCAGTGAATTGTTTTCAAGTTATAAGCAAAAAAATGAAAAAAAATACTAAACAGTTGCTACCTAAACAGTAAAAATTACCGATCTTTGATGGTAGATTTTAGCTAGACCACTTAATCATTTTAATTTTAAATATACCATTTTATTTGTGATAGTGTGCTCTTTTATAGTAAGTAAAAAGAAAAAAAGTGTAATCTATGGTATGTGAAAAACCAGCAATTCCAATAATTTCGCAGATTTTATACCACTAAACCCAACTAATATTTCCATGTTTTGATTAGTTCCTCTACACAGGAGTAGGCTGCCATTAAAATTATGAGCTTGCTTTACATAGAATATAATGTTTTACAATGTTTATATGGAACATTATTCATTTCAAGCATCCCTTTTTGAGTTTCAGGTGTTAGAGCATGAGCGTAATTAATTTTTCTGCTAAAACATGCCGAATTTCGGTAATTTTTTTAGCTAAACGATTTAAATTTTAAGTAATTCATTTGACATGAAATTTCATGATCTTTAACCTTTTTTAAGATATGCATGGTGTGACAGTTACACGGGATCCAGTACTGCAGCTGTTGTCAGGTTGTGTAGTGACCTCCACCACCAAACCTTCCCCTTTCCCTCCAAAATGTTAAATTGAATAAATTTTTACTTCACTGGCTCATATCAGCCAGGTTATTGAAGATACAATAATAAGAAGAAAAAAAACCTACTACCATCACTTGATGCAACTTAAGATGTATAAGGTTACTCGACTACATTCATTATACAGTAAACCCCCCGATTATCTGTGAAATAGGATGGCGCAACCTTGATTTCGCAGATAAACCAAAAAATGACAAAAAAGGAGCAAGTATTTTAGCAGATTACTTTATTTAACGTAAATATTGAAAAATGACAAATAGAAATATATTAATTTTTTTGTTGAATACAATCTATAGCATTTTGGCCAACAGAAAATACAAAAATGGATTCCTCACAAAAAAAAAAAAAAAAAAAAAAAAATATAAAATAATATATAATATCACAAAGGTGTGCCTCAATCAAACTAAAATTAAGAAACTGTTTTTTGGCTCTCCTGAAAAGTTGAGTTTTGGGAGATTCACTAGTTAACCCGATGAAATGATAAACGAAAATCCTTCGAACAATTTTGAAGAAACATCTGTCAATCATATTTTTTCTTGGATTTAAACCTTCATCTACCAAAATTATTCCTCAGGATCTGAATTGATAAATTTAAAATTAGTGGGAAAAAATCATCAGTGGGTCACGGATAATCAGCAAGGTGGATAATCCGCTCGTGGATATTTGGGAGTTTACTGTAGCTTTTATTTTATATCTTATATGTATTAAAAATACCTATATCTAGTGCTATGATTTTTCAGGGGAATCTGTGGTGGTGTAACGTCTTCTTTGACAGGGGTGCCCCCCATAGATCCCGAGGTTGGGGTGCTTCCAGTTACTTCAGGTAAATCTTGAGCACACTACATAAAAAAAAAAAAAAAAAAAAAAAAAAAAAAAAAGGTAAGCTTTACAATAAATAACCTCAATAGTAGTAATATTATGTTTTATTAGCTTAAAAATATCTATTAACATATATGTATTACAATTAAAATCATTCACGGAAATAGATATTACAATAAGAGAAAAAAGACTAAAACTGTCACTAAATATAGTTTTTAAAATAATTTTGTCAATAGATAGCTTATATTTGAATTATAACTAATAAATCCCAAACAAATTTTTATAACTATTAAACTCACATTCTCTGGGGTTGACATTCTTCCTCCAGCTTCATACTTTAACCTCCGAACATGGAAAAATCTAGTTACAAAAGACACAACTTAAATAAAGTAACAAATAATAATTAAATTTCAACTTCAATAATTGAAAAAACTAACCTATAATATAACGCCATAAAGAACAATCCTAAAATATAAGAAAGTATTGCACCTGCAAAAACCAAACACTTTCAACTAAGTTAATTTCAGAGATTGAAATATTTAGAAATTGAAAACTTACCTAAAGGTATAAAGGGTATATAATTTGGCTTAACTGTCAGGTACCATGAAATTAATAAAACAAGATTTTCAATACCCATGACAAAATAAAACATAACCTAAAAACAAAGAAAATTTATTGAGCATTATAAAATATCAAAACTATTTACAGCATTTATGGCCAGATGTGTATTGGAAATAAGCTTTCTTCATATGTTTTAGAGGTAATACTCGCATTATGTAACAAAGTGCACTGTTTGCATGGAGGCACACATTTGTTGATTTTGAAACCACCTTGATACTTTTCTCATGGATTGTTATAAGCTAGCAGTTAAAATATCAATATTATCATTTCATTGATAACTATAATACTTAAGATTATTATTGTTTGAATTATATTTAATAACTAAATATTTTTTCAAAAATTGTTTATGTTATAAAAATGTTCTCATTCCGAAGTGCTTTGAGGGACTTGTCCTATTCTTCTTCCACTGATAAGTTCGATGAGTTTTGAGGCAGACTTGACCATGAATCAACTTATGATCTTCACCTAAGCAATAAACTACATCATAATCATAGCGTATAAGCAGTATAGCAAATACTACGTAACGATTATTTGTGGCCTTGAGTAAATCTTTTTTATTTCAGAAAATGTATACTAGTGGGCAGCAATCATTGACCAGCTTAAATTTTCTTTCAGAGACTAATTGGTGAAACTTCTTCACACCACACAACGCAAGAACTTTATTATTAATGGATGCATACGGGGAAAAGCCACTGTTCGCTCACTCCCACCTTCTATTCGATTCAAAAGAACTACTACTAAATTTCCTCAGTGATTTGATCCGCAATGAAATGAAGCAAATATAACTACTTTCATTTAAGTACTTTTTAGAGGAATTTGCCTAAATAATTAGCCAATTTTTTTTTCTATGGACTCTATTAGTGTTAAGAGAGGTACTTTTAAGTTCTTTCTCACAATAGAAGCCCTAAAAAGGGCCTTAAAGAATCAAACAACCAATTCTGATGTGATTTTCAGTTAAATAATCAGAAAACATTACATTTTATTTAGTTTCATTGTCAACGCTTTCATTCATTACATCATATCATGTGTAAATATTTATATATTTTACTTAAATATCTGTCTACTATGCACTATGCAGAAAAAATAAGGATTTTGCAGGTTAACATTTGAGTGCATTTAGTAAGAATCTAGTTACCAGTTCTTCCCTCATTTTGACAGTGAAAGAACAAGAGGAAAGGATGCAGTTTGACCACTGGTGCATAGAGAAGCTGGGAGAAGACTTCAAATACTTTCACAATGTCTTGTTGATGGGTCGTTAATAAGTAAACTACCATTCGTGGGCTGGGCAAACTCCAAGGGGGGCATGGCAAGTGGACAAACAACATCTCATGTCAGTAATTGTTTGAGGTAGCATCGTAGGGAGTGAAATTGCAAAACTAAAAGAGGTTTATTTATCATTAAAATATAAGCCACAAGTCACTATTCACTGAAGATATACGTCCTGTTAAAAAAAAGAGACTGAATAAGTGCTTAATCCTTTTTAATATCCCAATGAATATATAAGCTATTATCAGAATACCTTGTTTGCAGGTATAACTGATATGCTATAGTGCATCATCACTGTAAGAACACCCCCTCACCTTAAGTTCTACTGACTGCAAGTCAGGAAAACAAGTAAAACAATTGACTGTAAGTATTAGTTTTTCTAGACTAAAGAGAGATTTAAACCATTGGATTTTTTTTTATAATAGCCATAGTAATTCACGATAAAGCCATCCATAGAAGAGAAATATTTGAGCAAAATATGAAAATATTAAAAAAAAAAAACAAAAGAAAAAAAGACAACAAAAGGTTACAAAGAATGTTATGAAAGTTTCTATTTAGCCCCATACTTTGGTAATTCTCTTTCTAGATATTTATCATAAACAAATTTCCAATAGCATATTGTCTTGTATCAATAATTTTTTAAAGTAATTTTAATTAAATTAAATAATTTGAAATATTATTTAACTTTAAATATTTTGTTATTTGTTTGTAAAAGAAATATTTTTTTTTTAATTCCCAATGTGAAAATTAAAGAATAAATGATGTGTAGAGGGAAAAAAAAAAGAAACACAGATATGAACAAAAAGTAACCAAGCCACAGAGCACGTGCAGCCAGCCTAGACAGTTACGTTGCCAGGCCTGCTATACGCTCACGGTATTCAGTCCCTTAAGGATTATAATTAGTGTTAGGCCCCTTTTTGTACAACCCTGGTTTGTTCCTAATCTAGGAAGAATTGATTTTTTTTATTAGACATTACACGAGAGATCCAATGGGAGTAGATAGGTAATATGTATGTTGATCTTAATTATGAAATATAATATCTGCTTTTTATGGGCAGTAGAAACTTTTTAACCCAGATCAACTGGGGCCGGGGCTGATTAAAGTTTATAAAATTCCGGTTTATCCAGAGAATGAGAAAAAACAATAAAATATAACATTTAGTTACCAAAAATATAAACAGAAATGAGTCAGTTTTTTAAATACTGCTAAAAGCTACCTGCTTATAAACCTCATACTTTGTTGTTCAAATAATCTTAGTTTCTGTTAAAAATCTACTGCATTTATAAACCAAATTTCGCTTACCAGCTACTGTTTCTGATAAGTTAATATTAAATTATTGAAATTGAAATTTTTTTTGTGGTTACTGTATCTGTAGATTAATTTAGATGTTTAGAGTGTGTGTAAACCATCTTAAAATTTATTTTTTGATGTCAGTCTACCGTTAAAAGTTAATGTAGTAGTTAAAAACACCATTAATTAGTTAAAGATTGTTGTTTTAATTATTTTGGCTTTCCGTGCAAAATTTGGGCAAAACCTAGACTCAAAGTATTTTCTGTGGACAGTGTGTTACTTCATTGACATCTTGGGCTTAAGGATCTTGTCTAGCCATTCTGATTTGCATGTTCCTCAGTCTCCATCAAACATAGATTACATGACTGAAAAAAATGTACTCGAGGGTTCTGATTCCTAACCTAATTTTCCTAGGAAAACATAGGACCAAAGGATCCGGAATGTAATTTATCGCTCAAGATGCTTTTTACACTCATATTTAGATTGTTTTCCTCAAAACTTGGGGATCTTTAGCTATGATCACGGTGAGCGATTCCATCAAAACATATCCAACATAGTGCCAAGACAAGTGAATTCTTAACATGTTAATCTGCTTCTATTAGATACTCAAACGAGAAGTATCTTATGCAAAGTATTCCCGAAAATCCTGAATAAAAATAAAATTTAGTTATTTTTCTTCAAGAGGAACATTTTTCACTTTTTTTTTAAACTGAGGGTGATGGAAATTTTTTAACCCTTTCATGGCTCCAGACGAGATAACTCGCCAAAGGCTAACGGTCCCCACACGCTCATGACGAGATATCTCGCAAATGGTTTTTCACTTATTTACCGTCCTCAGCTTCACAAGAGATAAGTTGTGGTGACTGAGGCAAATATAAAATTAAATTTTTTTTTTAAAATTAATATAAAAGTATTTAAAAAAAAAGTATAACACTAAATTTTTTTAAAAAAATAACATAAAATTATTAAAAAAATATCAAATTAAAATAAATTTTTTTAAAATTAATATAAATTTATAAAAAACATATAAAAAAAATTACTGCAAAAATAAAAAATGACGAAAAAAAAATTAAAAATTAAAAAAAAAATTAAAAAAAAAAAATAATCAAAAAATTTCCTAACTCTGCCGGTGGCGGTCCAAAGCCCGCATCTAAAAAGACGATGGGGAAGTTTTTTATCCATCTAAACATTGGTAAATTATTAAAATATTATTTTAAATTAAAAAAAATATTACTTATTAAAAATTAAATAAATTAAAAAAAATGTATATAAAGTATTAACATTATTATATTATTGTTCATTATTACCTTCTTATATCACGTAATCTCTTATTGCAATCGGTAATCTAGCATTTTAATTTATTGAAATAATGATAAAGATATTATATAATCATAAAAAATTAATAAAACATAAATAAATAGTCGTTGAAGGTTATGAGGAGTTGAAAAAGTTGAAGCAGTAAGCGGCGGAGAGTGGCCTGCAGGCCTTAGCGTGGGGAGTGAAAAGCCTGCAGACCCGCTCAGCGCTTCAGTGCAACTCTCGTTCCGAGTGCTTAGCGCTTAAAGGGTTAAATATGCAGATTTCTTACAGGCTTAGTGGAGATACAAAATCACCCATTGGTCATTTAAACCAAATGACCAAATTTCATGGGGATAGAGATGCTCCATTCTCAAATTAAGTGCAGTTCCTAAAAGGTTGAAGTTCACAAGAGAGATACTTGTGCAAAATGTAACACAATTAAGTATCCAATAAATGAAATTTAAAAATATTGTTCTACCCTGATATTTCTTACCTGTTGTTTTTTTACATCATTCTGTGGATTGTTAATCATACAAAAGACTCTTAGAGACTGTTTAATACTGACTGAGTGTTTAGAAAGGGTCTAACTTATGTTGGGCCAACTAATTCAAAATATTATTTATATCTTTCTATCAAATTTAAAAAAAAAATACAATATATTAAGATCCATCTACGTCTTATTACATATCAATTCACATAATCACTATTATCTGTGCCCCAATTAACAAACATAATCAATTATAACCATGATAATCAATCAATAATATATCGTACAACATATAGCACTTAATCAATATAATCAATGATTATTATTTTTTATTTCCAAATTATTATCATTCCTGGTAATCTTTTTATTCCTCACTCGAACTGTATATATTTTCCTTTAATATTAAACTAAAACATTCCGCACTTTCATTACATTTATTACTTCTAGCTATAAATTCATTAAGCTGCCCAGCTGTTTGTTTTGTAAATTTTTTAATTCTACAATAAACTCAATATTTTTAGCTAAATATGCAATAATGATTGCCCTAGTTATATTTGTATAGGATTCATCCACCATACATGGATAAATACTGTACAAAATGCCAAATTATTCAAAACCATAATCTTTCCACCAAAAATTAGCTTATTTATATTACAATAATTATGCCATTTTATAGCAGAAAGTAGCATTGATTTTCAGTGAACTCACAATGTTCTTTAATATATTCCCTAATAGCATAGTATCATGAGCAGTACAGGACTTAATTGGAAGTCTTCTGCCAACTTAAAATAATCAATATATATAATAAAGCAAAGTTTACAATGTGCATGTCGATAAAACTCAAGAAAGACTCTACGTACGATGAAGAAAGTTATATCATTTTAGCCATATACCCCCTATCCATGAAGAAGGTTTCCGTTATGTTAAGGGTTTCATATTGAAGTAACAAGGGCTGGAATTTTATACCTCTCGCAGCATGTAGATAGCAGCATGTAGACCAACAAAAGAAGTAAAACATCTGGGAGTCACACTTGACCATAAATTAAACTGGTCCAAACAGGTAGAAAATACGACCAATAAAGCCCTGAAAAGCCTATGGGCCTGCAAGAGGGCAATAGGCAAGAATTGGGGACTCAAACCAAAAATGGTGTACTGACTGTACCTAACAGCAATTAGACCAATCATATTCTACTCAGCCCTACTTTGGTGGCACAAAGCAGGAGTTGGAAAGAACAAAACGCTGTTAAACAAACTACAAAGGCTAGTTTGTCTGATGACAACAGGTGCAATGAGAACAACTCCAACAGCTGCAATGGAGGTGGAGGCCCAAGCGTTAAAATCCGCATACAGATTATTAAAACAAAATAACTTCTCCCAAATAAACATAGAGAGAGGACATTGGGCAATAACCAGGAAAATTGAAGAAGATCGGGTGCTATCCATGCACTCTGACCTTCAGGTACGAGAATTCCTGGACATCAAATATCAAACCACAATCAGAAAAATAGAGCCACATAAACCCTACACGGGGATCAAATGCTATACGGATGGCTCACTGACCAAAACAGGGTCTGGGGCAGGAATCTGGAGAATGGACAAACCCAATGAAGGGACACCAATTCCACTGGGAAAATATGCTACTGTCTTCCAATCAGAAGTAGTAGCAATTTGCCAATGTGCCTCAGAACTGCTGACTGAAAAGATATCAAACAAAAAAGTAACTATATTCACTGACAGTCAAGCAGCTATTGGTGCAATCAGTAACCATATAGCTAAATCAAAGGTTGTAAAAACCTGCAATAATACGCTCAATAAATTATCAGAAAACAATAATGTAAGAGTGGAATGGGTACCAGGACATACTGGTATACTTGGAAACGAAAAGGCAGATTGCCTAGCAAGGCAAGGCTCAGCTAATAAACCCATAACCCCTGAACCAGTACTGGGAATAAGCATAAGCTACGCCAAAAGAAGGATCGGGGAAATATATGGAGCTATCAAAAAAAATTATTGGAAGGATAAAAATTATTATCACTCCAAACTCTTCTTAGATGGCTATTCAGTCAAAAGAAGCAATATGCTACTAAATCTTGACAGGAAGGCACTTAAAAAAATTACAGCGATCTACACAGGACACTGTAAACTAAACAAACACATGTATAAACTAAAGTTGGCAGAAACACCAATATGCAGATACTGTGGCAAAGAAAACGAAACAGCCTATCATATAATCTGTTGGTGTGACCGATTTTTACGGTTAAGATTTGGAATATTTGGACAGGAAAATATAACCAATTCAACTTCCAACGACTTACTAAACCCAACAAGCATACTAAAATTTACCGATGTTTTAAGTCCCCAATTTAAAACACGGACATAGACATGCGCACAATAGACCCAAGGAGGTCGCGGTGCATCAAGTCGCGCGCAAAAAAAAGAACATTCATCATCAATTAGACTCTGTCTCAAGCTGACACTTCCAGAGATCCATGAGGTGCTGGTAGAAGTAGGTTTCATTGCTGTTTACTACCACCATAGAGGTTCAAGCATCAGCTCTAGAGATCGATTCTTTAAAGTTGCACAATAGATTTATTTCATCACAAGAAACTAATATTAAATTATCACAACCATTATCATTTCATTTTACTGTTTTGCCTATAACACTTAATATATCATTTCTTTCAGGGGCACACACCGCGTCATACATTGACCGGGCTCACTAATCATTTTTTTTTTAATTTTCATTAATAATTTTTGCCATCGGTTGGCATTAGTAAATGAGCACACTTAGTCAAACATTGACCACGCTCATTACACACTAATCATTTTCGCCATCAATTGGCGCTATAAATATTACAGCTGTTATTTACTGTTTTACTTTACTTGTTTAACTCTTTTGTTTTTCAGCTCTTAGACCAACATAATTGATTTTTTCATTGAACACGATGATCTGTTTGCAGTCCTCTATTTATCATCGGCTCATTTCTCATGGCGGTTTCTATTTCACAAGATTACCGTCTTAACCTATTGAACTTTTGCTGAACTTGCTTTGTTTGTTTATTTTATTTTCTCTTCTCATTGGTAATTCTTTTACCAGTCAGCCCTCATTTATTGTTGTCGCCCTGTTCTCTTTCCTGCCATTCTTGCCATCCTAGTTCTGTACTAATCTTCATGATGCCACGATCAGTTGTTGATTTCAATCAATATATTAAATCCCTTGAGCGAAAACTACGTGCTCTATGCCGCAACATATTAGGCACTTCAGAAGCGGGACGCTATGCCATTGTTGACCCAAACTAGAGACTTCTCTTTGAAGCAACGTTGGAGTCTGCCCATACTGATTGGCTCGAGTTCAAAAAATATTATGATGACCTCGCCGACTCTTATCTCGAACAAGGTCGAGAAGAAGCATTTCCCAATGAACAGTGGGACGCCATCTATGACGAACTCTTGAAGGAAATCCAAACATCCAAGAGTTACCTCATGCAGCTTCAGAGATCAGACAAGGAGGAGCAACACCCTCAAACTGATTTGACTCAATTGCTAGGCAGCCTTAGCACGAATGCTACTAGTAGCAAAGCACACCCTTCAAAAATACAAATCCCAGAATTTTCTGGTGATTTGTGGAAGTGGACTCATTTTAGGGACACGTTTGTGTCACTGGTCCATGAGGTAGATGGACTCACAAATGTGGAAAAATTCCATTATTTGCTTGGCGCCCTTAAGGGAGACTGGAGATGCCCAAAGAGGCTGATCTCCAGATTTCCCGTCGAAGATCGCTCTTACATCTTTGCGTGGGAGAAGCTTGTTTCCACCTATGAGGATCCAAGGGTTTTAGCCACCGTATTTGTCCAACGCATTCTAGAAACAAGCGTGAAAGACATCTTCGATGAACGACATCGCTATGAGCGGTTTTTATCTGGGGTTGCGGACAGCATCGATGCCTTCAAGGGACTACACTTGACGGACCCTGCTGAGTTCCTGCTCGCATCGCTGGCCCTGCGCACGCTTGACGGTGTAACTCGGAGGAAATTTGAGCTATCACGAAGTGGGGATAATCAGTTTCCAACGTGCGAAGAAGTTATCGGATTCGTCCGAAAGCGCCTCACCGCCTTGAAACTATCAAAGGACATCGAAACTGGTCCCAATTTCCAAGCTCATAACAAGGGAAGAAATTCTTCACGATACAAGGTTCCATGTTTAAACCAAAGAAAATACCAATCGGCGTCTTTTCATATGACCGATATATGACCGACGTAGTTGCAGGTCGCGTTACTCACAATCAAAAGAAGCAACGCTACAAAAGTGGCCAGTCTCCCGCTGGTGTAGGTCGTTCCTATTCTACCACAAAAGGCTGCTTTCTATGCAAGGGAAGACATTTATTAGGTTACTGTCCCAAATTTATTGCTATGCAACCGACAGAACGCCAGGAGTTTATACGCTCGTGGAAAGGTTGTGTGAATTGCCTCCGTGAAGACCAAAAAGCCAAGGAGTGCCCTTCAAAAAGGAATTGCCGGTTTTGTAATCAAAGGCACCACAGCCTGATTCATAACACTGATAAGAAGAACAATCTCGCCGTTGACCTGACGACAAGTGGTTCGCATCAAGATGCTGCTTTAAGGGAAAACGAACCAAAGGCATTCATCGGGTTTAGTTGCTCACCTCACCAAGAGGAAACACAGCCCGGAGTTATACTTCTGGGCACAGTCAAAGCTCTTGTGCAGGACGTTCGAGGCCGTTTTCTGCCGTGCCGAGCACTATTGGATTGTGGTAGCCAGCGGACCTTCATATCTAAGAAACTAGCCCTCCAGTTGGGTGCGCCCATCAGCCCTTGCTCAGGAGCAAGGGCTGATGAAAGGCGATTCCATAACCCATCCCATGGGATCAATGTCTGTCATCATCACTCCACATCCATCGGCCGAACAACACAACGCTAATTGTCTAGTGGTTGATAAAATATCTTCTAACTTGCCAAGCTCCGCCATTAATAACGTGGACATTCGTCCTCTTCAACAACAGTGGTTAGCTGATGACGAATTCTTTATCCTAAAGCAGGTTGACCTACTCATAGGATGTGACCTATACCCTCGACTCATAACCGGGGCTCCATACCCTTCGGGTATAGATGATGTTCACCTCCTTCCAAGTGTCTTCGGATTGGTTGTTATCGGAAGATTGGGAAATCAAGATCTGACTCAAGTTCATAATACCTTCTTCACCGAATATCATTGCTCATTGAAAAGCAACCATGAGGATTTCGGGAAATTGAGGAAGCACAAGTTAAGATAAGGTCCTCCCCGCAGGAGGCATATTGTGAGGAGCAATTTTCTAAAAATCACGTTCGGACTTCCGAAGAACGCTATTGTGTTTAACTACCTTTGACTGATAATTCCAGCTCTCTTAGTAACAACCGAGAAACTGCTTCTAAGTGATTTTTCGCTCTTGAGTGCAAAATGAACAAGGATCCTCATCTATCACAGCATTACATAGGATTTATCATGGTGGGCGGCAGATCATGTAACAATGCCCTTTCATATTCTGTAAGGCATCTTATGCTTGTTCCTTTCAACCATTCTTTTTCTCCTCCAGGAGAGAATGAATCACCCTAGGTGTTGTTTTATTCTTTTTATCTAAAAGAGGTATTTCAATTTTATTTGATAATTGAAAGTTTTTTTTTTTCTTTCTGTCCATTTTTTCTCATTAGCTTACCTTTTTCTTTGTTTTATTCTTTAATCTTCTTTCTCCGAAAGAGATACTTTCTTTTTCCTTCCTTTACTCCCAACAAGAGTTTTTTCATTATCATCATTACAAAAACTACACAAATTTAAGGTGGGTGGTATGTTCAGTGCACTCTGAACAAATCGTATGAACTAAGAGCCTAATTTAGCGCCACCTAGTGGCCAATCAAGTCTAACTGGGACTTCAAAGTGTGACCCCCCTGGGTGAACTGTGTCTAGTGTTCTCTCCTTCTTCTGATCTACTTTTCTTCAGCAAACAATGTCCGGCTAAGGACTAACCAGGGGATCCAGGTGGCCGGGAGAAAGGTAGGCGGCACATAATGGACTTGAAATATAAGCAAGGCAAATGTTCATTTTATTTCTTATCTTGTTTTTCATGTTTCAGCAGAAACTGTACTACCAATAGAAAAATAAAACTGTTGTTTTCTTTCATTATATCAAAAATATGTTGATCACTGAAATTTCCTGCTTTACTTACAAACTACTAATAAGGGAGGGCATACTCCCCCCGACCAGGGAATTGGGAATGCTCGACTTAAACACACCCTATTATAGGAAGCGAAAGTCGGGTTCGTCTTGACAGACATCTAAGCAGAATTACGGTCGTGGAAATGAGGTACCTAAGAAGAGTAGCAGGCAGAACTCGGAGGGATGACATCAGAAATGAAAGAACAAGAAATGATCTAGGAGTAAAGCCAATATGTGGGATCCTAGAGAAGAGCGAAGATCGAGTACCACGTAAGTTTCTCGAAGCTAGGCCTACAGGCAAAAGACCAAGAGGCACCAAGAAAGACATGGATGGACCGAATGGAACAAGAGGAAGACAGCTGGAATCCATGAAGGCATTGGCGAGGGACCATGATGCTCGGTCCACTTGGGTCTACGTTCCTCCATGCTGATAGCATGGATACGGATATGCGCGGATATATACGGGCCGGGATAGCCGAGCGTGTAGGAGCGCGACCCGTTGTTACACGCTCGAGCCGAACGGCGGCGGTTCGAATCCGCCCTGGGAGGGATAACTTTTATTTCGTGGAGGCCCCACGGAATAAATCTCAACCCTCCCACCATGGTTAGAATAGGTTTGGTTACACCTGTAGAGTAACCCCCCGTATGCCACACATGGCCAGGTAGGGGTACCGAACAAAAAAAAAAAAAAAAAAAAAAAGTTCCTCCATGCTGAGAGGCACAAATGAGGTAGTAAAAGAAGAAGAAGTAAATTTAATGCCAAAGAAAAATTCCTCAGTAAAAATTGCTAAGCATATAAAAAAAACAAAAAAAAAAAAAAAAAAAAAAAAAAAACGGAAAAAAAGAGATAACCTGGTAGAATATATATTGAAAATTAAGTGTTATTATAATATTTCTCTTCAGAAAATTTGTAACTCTTCAACCAACTTCGAAAAAGAGAGGTAACTAATTTGATACGCATGTGCCTTTTTTATTTATTCCTTTTGTAATATTAAGAAATTTTGTAACAGTATGACAGAAATATTTAAACATGACAGTTAAATAATATATACATACAAAATAAAAAGGTGCGGATTTTCCAAAGAGAAATCTTATGTAAAGAGCTTTACTGCAAAATGCTGAAATCGAAGACATTCGATCAACTCAAGACTCACGTTATAAATCACTGAAACAATAATCTGGCTGGATAAAAAAATGAAATATCTTGTTTATAAGCAAGTACTCCAAATAGTTAGAATGTTTTCAATAATATTTTTTTTATCTCTTATTTTACAGCAAAAATAAACAAAATACAGTACAAAATTTGTACCTTCATGAGGCTACGGTTTTGACTTCGTATTAGTATTAAAATTCAAGATCTGTGTAGACCGCCACATTAAGGAGGGCAACGGCTCTTTAGGGAGGTTGAGATAGGAGGGAGGTCTGTCAAAATATTAATTTTGCTGTAAGTAGGTCAACTACTTCGTTTTTATAGTTTTAGGGTTCTGAATGGGGCTATTATCAAACAAAAGATTCAACACATAAAATTTGAAAAACCTCATTTTGCGGCTGAACGATATTTTGGCTAAAAAAATGAGCATTTAACCCTTTAACTGGGGAGTTCCCTCTTAAATTACGCAGCCTATAACGGGCGCGAGCTGTTTCACTAGGACGTGTATATACGTCACGCCCGGTGCAATGTAACTTCATATTATTATTTTTTTTATTTATGCTAAAAATAAATTGAAAGGCTATGAAATATATTCCTTTTAGTTTATTTATATATAAACCACAAAAAAAAACACAAAATGACAAACAAATAGAAAAGAATACCAACAAAAATATAAAAGTATCGAATTAAAAAATTATAAATTTTACATTTAATCATCATTGTGGGTAACCACTTATTTTTTAAATTATTTTAAATAATTTATTTTTTAAGAGAAAAGATTTGGCGTGACATGTGCAGTATGCTAACTATTACACCACAGAGTCTCTTCCAAACGGTGCCAAATCCTTCCACTTCACTGACACCTCTCCCACGATCTCGCAAGTTTTGCGAGTATTTACGGGAGATGGACAATTATTGTCCAATTTTGGGCATCTTTTAACGTTCGTCAATTTTTTAAATTATTTTATATTAATTTAATCATCATTGTGGGTAACCACCTATTTTTCAAGAGATGCCCAAAATTGGACAATAATTGTCCATCTCCCGTAAATACTCGCAAAACTTGCGAGATCGTGGGAGAGGTGTCAGTGAAGTGGAAGGATTTGGCACCGTTTGGAACAGACTCCGTGGTGTAATGGTTAGCATACTGCACATGTCACGCGGAAGACCCGGGTTCTATTCCCGAAGGAGCCAAATCTTTTCTCTTAAAAAATAAATTATTTAAAATAATTTAAAAAATAAGTGGTTACCCACAATGATGATTAAATTAATGTAAAATTTATAATTTTTTAATTCGATACTTTTATATTTTTGTTGGTATTCTTTTCTATTTGTTTGTCATTTTGTGTTTTTTTTGTGGTTTATATATAAATAAACTAAAAGGAATATATTTCATAGCCTTTCAATTTATTTTTAGCATAAATAAAAAAAATAATAATATGAAGTTACATTGCACCGGGCGTGACGTATATACACGTCCTAGTGAAACAGCTCGCGCCCGTTATAGGCTGCGTAATTTAAAAGGGAACTCCCCAGTTAAAGGGTTAAATGCTCATTTTTTTAGCCAAAATATCGTTCAGCCGCAAAATGAGGTTTTTCAAATTGACATACGTCAAATATATACATTGTATGTTGTTATGTAGTAATTAGTTATCGTTAGATAATTAATTTATATTTTTTAAACTATTTTATTAGAAGATAAAAGATTCGACCACGGCCGGGAATCGAACCCAGGTCCTCTGCATCTACGTCGCAGCGCTCTTACCAATGAGCTAACCTTGAGTCCGTTCCGATCAGTGAGTCCGTGAGTCCGTTTTATCTTCTAATAAAATAGTTTAAAAAATATAAATTAATTATCTAACGATAAGTAATTACTACATAACAACATACAATGTATATATTTGACGTATGTCAACTAGATCCCGTCTGACTGGACAATTGTTCAGCTCCCCGGTACTTCGCTACAATGTGGCGAGACCTGGAGGGAGGGATCACAGAAGAGAAAGATTCGATCACGATCGGAACGGACTCACGGTTAGCTCAGTGGTAAGAGCGCTGCGACGTAGATGCAGAGGACCTGGGTTCGATTCCCGGCCGTGGTCGAATCTTTTATCTTCTAATAAAATAGTTTAAAAAATATAAATTAATTATCTAACGATAACTAATTACTACATAACAACATACAATGTATATATTTGACGTATGTCAACTAGATCCCGTCTGACTGGACAATTGTTCAGCTCCCCGGTACTTCGCTACAATGTGGCGAGACCTGGAGGGAGGGATCACAGAAGAGAAAGATTCGATCACGATCGGAACGGACTCACGGTTAGCTCAGTGGTAAGAGCGCTGCGACGTAGATGCAGAGGACCTGGGTTCGATTCCCGGCCGTGGTCGAATCTTTTATCTTCTAATAAAATAGTTTAAAAAATATAAATTAATTATCTAATGATAACTAATTACTACATAACAATATAAATTAAATATATTATTACTATAAATATTATAAATTATGTATATATATGTATATATATATATGTATATATATACATATATATACATATATACATATATCTATATACATATAAATTCACGACGTTAAATGTATCAATGACTAATACCTCTGTTGTACGAAAATATAAGTCCCACTCGTTCCAGGGCACAACATATATTTCAAGGACGTATTTATACGTCATGCCCGTTTACGCTATTGTTTAGGTTGGATGCCTATATACATCACGCCCGGTTAAAGGGTTAAGAACATATAAAATAAGAAATATTAGTGGAGTTCAGATTTTCATGTATATTAATCCAAAAATCTGTGGCTAAACGCGAGTATAGTTCATAAAATAATCACAAAACAATGAGAAAGAAAGTTATATCAAGAAAGTCGACAAATATTACGATTAACAGAATGGTATACATTTGATTAAAAAACTGTATGCCAATTTGCAACTATGCTAATCTATAGATTTACATTATTACATCTACAGTCGCAAAACATTTTTTTTTCAAATATAATCTGATATAATTTCTTATCTGTTGACTACATTGTCATGAGAATAGTTTCATTCTAAATAGAAAACATAGGGACCATCAAGAATGGTACATAACTCGACATATTCGCTGCCAAATTCAGCACCAGATTAAGGGGGAGATTAGGGAAGAAAACCTATACAGGGTCTCTTATACGTATACCTTACTTGGGCGGACTCCGAGCTTACAAAACTTACCACTAATACTAAATCTGAAGTTTCAGGAAGGCACAAATTTTATTTTAATCGTGATTAATTTTTTCTATACAATATAGTCATAAGTTTATTCTTTTATTCCAACTACATATCACATGACTCCCTGAGCGAAGCCAGGTACTGCAGCTAGTAATTTAAAAAAAAAAAAAGGAAAAAAAATTAATATCTCACCGCTTTCAGACGAGAAGAATTGTCATCAAGGTTAGCATAAGCTATAAGGTGAAGGAAAGCAAGAGCTGCAGCCAACCATGTGGCTCTAAGGGCGCCTCCCTTAGTAGTGACCGTAGGAGGGTTAGAGGCACTTACACCAGGGCAAACTAACCACAGGAAAACCACAGCCCAATGAAGAACCACTACCAACAAGAGCCATGGGCCATAAGCAGAAGCATAATACACTAAGCAAGCAGCCCTTGAACTCACAGTTCCAAGTCTCCACATAAACTGTAAAAAAAAAAAAAAAATAATAAATAAATAATATATATATATTAAAAATAAATAACTCATTTCCAAACCATATAACTGATCTAACTGAACAAATAACCCATGTGGATAAACGTTACTAACCATAAATTAAATGATTAATAAGAGAAATATTTGACAGTAAACTCAAGTGATGGGCCACAGACCAGAATAATCTTAATAAGATTTATGATGAAACTATCAGAATTATTGATAGCAAATGAGCCAAATTAGGGTAACTGTACCAATAGTTGACAGGTTAAGAAAAAATTATTAGATTATTGACACTGTTTACTAAAATATTGATGTTAGGTTAATATTTGTAATGAATTTAGTTAGGCCAATCCCTCTTGAAAACTGGGAATACAATATCCTATGGTTTACATATACGGTTTTTATAAAAAATGATTTCTTTGAACCTTCTAAATTGTGCCAATAGTTGACACATCAAAATGGAAAGATTTGGAATGTTGACATTTATTGCGCCAATAGTTGACACTTACATTATGTTTAAATTTCCCAAGGAAAATATTAGGTAATAAGGACTGCAATAAAAGTTAATCATTTTTTATTTATAAACTATTCGAAATTGAAATGAAACATATAAAATTTCCACAATTTAACCCATTAACGCCCAGAACTATTTTTGTTGCATTTTTTTTAAATCTTTGCTACCACCACTTGCTAAGATTCTATATAACATGAACAAATAAAAAAAAGAAAATTTTTTCTCAACACAAGGTCATAATGAGGTGTTACATAAATGTAACACCTCATTATGACGGGGGGCGCCTGTGCCCCCGTGTTTTTAATGAGCTTTTTTTTTTAAATAATTCTGAATTTGAATAGTATAACTGGTTAAAGGTTGCCATTAAACAAAACTATAAATTAAAACTTTTAATATATAAAAGAATTTTTACAAATATAAGTGAGTGTAAGATATACTACACACACATATAAATCTTTTCATAAACGATTTAAAAAAAAATTAACGAATGTTTTTGTGGTAGTTGGTAAAAATAGTTTACACAAACCAACATTGCATTTTCCGCATGTTGTGCGAACGCTTGATTTGCACCCATCCCCTGCGCATCTTCTTCTTTTCCCATCGGAAATTGTTGAAATAAAATGGTCCATGCCGTAGTACCGTATGTCGTCTATTTGATGACTTTTAGAGGGAGCTGTCGGGCCAGTTCGTTTTCGAGGAGTGGCAAACCTCGTAAGGTAGACCCTCGTAATTTCTTGCCGAAATTCTAGCTGAGATATTTTTTTATTTTGTCTATATAGTATCCACGTGTTTCGAATGCTAACGTCTACTGGCCATGTGAAAATAGGCCACCACCACTTTTTACTCCTAACGCTGATTCTGTGATTTGATATTTTGTTGTCCATTAGGTCCGTACCACCCATACCTTTATTATACATTGTAGAATTGTACGGTCGTTGAACAGTGACATTTTTCTTTAGAGCTTGAGAAAACCGCTTTACCCCACTCGTTGGTTTTACACCAAAATCGGTCGACCCAATTGTCACAACGCCATTATCCTTCCATCTTACAAAAATAATGCCATCCTTTTTTTCTATCAATGAATACGTAGAACCTCGCTCTTTTTTGGCAAAATCTTTCTTGTCTGGCAGTTCTAATTTGTGTTTTTCGGTAAACCCGATTTACTTTAGGTATTCGATTTTCTCGAAATGTTCCTGTTGCAGTGTATCCCATTTCCATCAAAAATCTAAATAGGTTTACATTTGAAAACAAGTTGTCCAAAAAAGAAATCAAATGGAATCTTCTTCAAATTTTCAGGGAATTCATTCAGCAACATTACAAACGGTGCAGCAGCCTTTCCAAACAAAATGTTGTACTCATCTCTGACTCTCGGATTTTTCCCTTGATATAAATCAAAATTTAAAAGATAGCCGTCTGGTGAGTTTATACACCACATTTCTTTATACACATTTATACACACACCTTATTGGTTTTGTTGGTATGAATTGCTTCAGGTTGTGTCTACCAAAAAATTTTACCAAGCTTTCATCATAATTCAAGCTTCTATTTTCTGGAATGAAATTTGCCAGGAAATTATTTTTTTACAAGATCCATGAGGGGTCTGATTTTACATGCTTTGTCACTTTTATTGATAGCGTTGTTGTCGCTACAGTGAATAAACTTTATTAGTGACAAATTCAACTTCGTCACATGGCTTGCGAAACCAACAAGTTTTGCACATCCTTTACTTCTTCCCAATACATCCGTTTATTTGGAAGATTATTGTACCCTGTCAAAATTAAAAACCCGATCAAGCATTTTATTTCCCCCAAAGAAAAGTTCTGAGGCTCTTCATTTTTGAAGTGGACGTACTTTTCCGTTTCAGTCAAGAGAAGATGGTACGTTGCTGTCAAATAACTTTTCAAAACATTCGACACAGCTGTTTTCGGCTTCATTTATAACAACCTCTTCTTTCCAAGGTACAGGATTGGCGTAAAAGTCACCTGGAATAAATAATGGTATTGGTTTACCTTTTCTTACACGATATATTATCCATTGGAACCCTTGATTGTTACAAGTAGGAGCTGGAACTGGATGTAGCGCTGACATCGTGGAGGTCGAATCTGAAGCTCCAGGCGGAGCGGGCGTAGAAGGATGGCTAACTGGTGGTTCAGGCACATCATAAATGCCACCAAGACGTTCATTGTCGCACAAAACAATTTCAGCAGGAGCTAGAAGCTGCCCACCTGAAAGGTGAAGAGGATCTCCTAGGTCTTCTTCATTTCCAGACTCCTCGTCAGTAACCGCAGAAGGGTCCGGAGGCTCTGCATAAACGGCCGTTGCCTGGATGTCATCACCGAGTATTAAATCGAGAGCATCTTGAAGAGAAAACCCCGGTCTAAAACAATAAAAGAAAAATAAAAAATACAGGGGGTCCAAACGCCCGGTGTTACATTTCGGTAACAGTGGTAAGTGAAAGGCTATAAAACTCTTAAAGACCAACTAATACGCATGAAACTCCACAGATATGCTGAGAAAGTCTTTCTCTGTTTTGAGTAATAAAATAAAAAATATTAAACGTATGTAAAGGTACTTACTGCAGGAGACTTTGCAGACTTTCGACGTCAACAGGGAAGGACATTTTCAATCTGTTCAAATCGGTAGTCGAAACAATAATAAAACAGTAAACATCGACTCTATCCCTTCTTCCGCCTTCCTAGTATATTATAAACACAACAAAAACCCCGAAGTTCTAAGAATTGTTTCCGTTTTATGACAAAAACAAACTTCACTTTGGCGTTACATAAATGTAACACCGGGTGTTAATGGGTTAATTACTTTATACACAAAAACTTAGTACACAAAAGAAAAAATATTAAACTGAAAAATGAGATCATCCAATTAAGAATAATAGAGATACCATATAACAGCAATAATTTTAAATTAGTGTGAAACAAGCGGGAAACTAAAATGGTACCTTTGCTGTCCATTAAAGGTAAAAACTTTGGGCATATGTATCGCGAATATAATATCACATGATGGGACTGTGCAACATGTATCAATGTTAATAAAACTTGTTTTCATCCGATGCATGGTTGTAAAAGAAAAACCAGAATCTAATTTACTGACAACTTTAGTAACTTGAGACAGACATTTTTTAAGCTTTAATCTCTTATTTGAGAACTCAACTATTATAAATTTTCCTTCATCAACACTTAAACTACCTTGCTCCTCCTCTTGAAGAAATATTCCTTGATCAACATTAATTCTCTGTTCCTGCTCTTGGGAATCTAAGCTTTTCTGATTTTCTTTCTCGTCCCAAATTTCTGGTTGGGATAGTATGGTTTCGTCTACTTCCAGTGCTGCAGCATTTACTGCATTCCTGATTAACTGAATTTTTCTTAGGTTTCTTTTTGAATTCTATTTACAACATTTATTTACAACAACTATTTACAACATCTATAATTATTATAAGTTTATAATAAGTTGTATTATTCAATCCATTCAACTATTTAACTTTACGATATATTTTATTCCTAATAAAATAAAATTGTTATAATTTCCGACTGTTACAATTGTTACTTAATTTAAAAAATAAACAAAATAAGATTATGTAAAATAAAGCTGAGGCTATGCATGGATGTAAACTATAAACACACACGATGTCAACTTTACAAACAGAATATTCCACTAGTTAATACGTTTGAACGGATAGTTGACACCCCTGTCGAACATTTGTTAGGATGGAGCTAGATCAGTGATTCCACCATCGATATTAAACCCAGATATTTTTCAAATCAAGCAAATTATTTTAAACTATCAGTTTCATCAGCGTAAAAAAACACCAATAGTTGACATCGATGTCAACTATTGAAATTAGAAAGAAAGAAGAAGAAAGAAAGAAAGAAAGAAAGTATTTTTATTCTGGGACATCTTGTCCCCTAAGAATAACAATATATGTACAGATACAGAGTTCTTTGTCTGGCTAGTTTAGAACAAGGTTAGTATAGAAACTAAAGAACTAATATAAAATAAAAGCAAGCCTCTTAAATAAAACAAACAGCAAAAAAGGTATGAGAATATAACTTGACTGGTTTCCAACCATTTGAACGTAAAACAATAAAAGAAAAACAGAATTTTATATCCACAAACACAGAAAAGTATTATAAATTATAACAGATTTCACTATTTTACATAGTTGCGGTAGTTTGAAGATTAAGGAGATGGAGAAATAATTGGGTTTTGAAAGAAGTGAGGGATGAATTTTTACGGATGGAAACGGGTAAGGAGTTCCAAAAGGAGGCACTACGGATGATAAATGATTTTGTAAAGGAGGCAGTTCGGTAGGAAGGGATGTATAGGTTTAAGGTTTGGGATCTGGTATTTAGAGAATGTATGGAGGAACAGGGTTTAAATAAATTCAGAATATACGGAGGCTTCTTAATTCTGAACGTTCGGAAGAGATATACACCAAGGAAATATTGCCGCCGAAAAACTGGGTAGAGCCACTTCAATTCTGTATAGCAGCTTGAGACGTGGGAGCGCCTGGGAACACCGAAGATGAATCTAATGAAGCAATTCATCAGCCTCTTCAACCTCGTCTCGTGTAAGCCAGACAGTCCCCCGTATACAAGGCAACCATAATCGAAATGAGGAAATATAAGAGAAGAAACAAGGAGCTGACGGGTTTTAGAGGACATGCAATCACGGGATCTTCGGAACTGTTTGAGGATAGCGATGGATTTTCTGGTGATTTGGGAAATATGGTTACTCCATGACAAGTGCTGGTCAAAGATCACTCCGAGATTTCTGACATAGGAATGGAAATGGATAGGTTGGCCTTTGAGGTAGAGTAAGGGGTAATAAGGAAGGGAATTAATGAGATGCTTGGAGCCAATCAGGATGGCCTTGGTTTTTTCTCCATTCAATCTCAGTTCATTGTTTTCTGCCCAGGCGTTTATGCTATCTATGTCTTCCTGCAATTTTTGGATTGCCTCTAGCATCTCGGTAGGACGGAAGGATAGGTAAATTTGGAGGTCATCAGCGTATAAGTGGTGTTGTGAGTGGTTGATGGAATCTGGTAGATCATTAATGTAAACAGAGAAGAGTGTTGGTGAAAGCGAAGACCCCTGTGGAACGCCTCGTGTTAGTAAAAGTGGTGAGGAAGGAGGTTTATCAGGGATATGAACTGTTTGTGAACGTGAGGACAGGAAGGAGAGGAACCACTTTAAGACGCTGTTTGACATGGAAAGGTTTTGGAGTTTAGAAAGGAGGATCTCGTGATTGACGGTATCGAACGCTTTTGAGAAATCAAAGAGGATTAGAATGGTCATTTTACTTTCGTCTATCGAGGATTGAAGGTCCTGAGTGATCTTGAGTAGAGCAGATTGTGTGGAATAGTGGGAGCGGAAGCCGGACTGAAGAGGATTGAGGAGAGCATTCCGCTCAAGGAAATCATTGAGCTGGGAGTGGACTATTCTTTCGAGCGGTTTGGATAAGTTAGAGAGAATGGAGATAGGTCTGTAGTCGGTGGCTAAAGAGGGAACAGGTACCTTGTTTAATGGACGGACTATAACTTTTTTCCAGGCATCTGGGAAGCAGGAATTTTGTAGAGAGAAGTTATATATATGTAGGAGAGCAGGGAATATGACAGGAAGACAGAGTTTAATTATCTTCACGGGAATTTGGTCTGAACCGAAGTCATTGGTTCTGGACTTGAGGATAGATGAGAGTAAGGCTTCTGGTGAAATATTGAGGAAATAAAAATTATCTGGATCGAAAGTTTGTCTGAACGATAATGAAGAGGGCTGATGAATAGATGGAGAATTGGCGAAGTAGGAATTTAATTCATCTGGATCGATGGGGTAGTAAGTGCAGGCTTTGGATTTTACTATGGACAGTTTTTTAAGGATTTTCCATCTGGACTTAGGATCGAGTGCTTTTGATAAGGAGTTATGGAAAAATAGTGCCTTGGCACGCCGTATGGAAGATTGGGTGAGGTTCCGTAGGGACTTGAAATGGGAGTAATCTTCAGGGGAACGGGTACGTTGGAAACGTCTTCTGGCAGCATCTCTTTTTCTCATCAACTCTCTGATGTCGGGATTTATCCAGGCTGCAGGAGGACGTCTAAAGGTGGAGGTCTTCATTAAAGGAATTACAAAAAAGGAAATTAAGGATTCATTTTTGTCCTAATAGTTGACACCCACATTTAAGCCCTAAAACATTGTATATCATAGGATATTGGGGTCCACTCATAGGTTATTTGAGGTGCTGAATTTGAAAATGATGCCGATTTTTGGATTACGCGTTCAGGTATCGATTTATTTCAACTTACGCGATATAAACGATATTGGGGTCCACTCATAGGTTATTTGAGGTGCTGAATTTGAAAATTATATCGATTTTTTGATTACGCGCTCAGGTATTGATTTATATCAACATACGGGATATAAACGATATTGGTGCCAACTCTTAGGTTAGTTGAGGTGCTGAATTTGAAAATTATATCAATTTTCGGATTACGCACTCAGGTATCGATTTATTTCAACATACGCGATTATCAAGGCTATTAGATTATCAAGGCTGCTGATAATGAAAAAAATATCGATATACAACCTCAGGCTCGCTCAGGTATCGATTGCAACTTATCTGATATTTACAATTTTGGGGTCGATTTCTATTTTCTATCGATTTATTTCAACATACGGGATATAAACGATATTGGTGCCAACTCATAGGTTAGTTGAGGTGCTGAATTTGAAAATTATATTAATTTTCGGATTACACACTCAGGTATCGATTTATTTCAACATACGCGATTATCAAGGCTATTAGATTATCAAGGCTGCTGATAATGAAAAAAATATCGATATACAACCTCAGGTATCGATTGCAACTTATCCGATATTTACAATTTTGGGGTCGATTTCTAGGTTAATTGGGGTGCTGATTCTGAAATTGATATTAATTTTTCGATTACGCGCT
The DNA here is from genome assembly GCA_911387785.2 of Aelia acuminata. Taxonomy (NCBI): domain Eukaryota; kingdom Metazoa; phylum Arthropoda; class Insecta; order Hemiptera; family Pentatomidae; genus Aelia; species Aelia acuminata. The sequence goes on from OU426980.1 coordinate 84,031,715, forward strand.
AAGGTATCGATTTATTTCAAGTTACGCGATATAAATGATATTGGGGTCCACTCATAGGTTATTTGAGGTGCTGAATTTGAAAATGATGCCGATTTTTGGATTACGCGTTCAGGTATCGATTTATTTCAACTTACGCGATATAAACGATATTGGGGTCCACTCATAGGTTATTTGAGGTGCTGAATTTGAAAATTATATCGATTTTTCGATTACGCGCTCAGGTATCGATTTGTTTCAACATACGGGATATAAACGATATTGGTGCCAACTCATAGGTTAGTTGAGGTGCTGAATTTGAAAATTATATCAATTTTTCGATTACGCGCTCAGGTATCGATTTATTTCAACATACGTGATTATCAAGGCTATTAGATTATCAAGGCTGCTGATAATGAAAAAAATATCGATATACAACCTCAGGTATCGATTGCAACTTATCCGATATTTACAATTTTGGGGTCGATTTCTAGGTTAATTGGGGTGCTGATTCTGAAATTGATATCAATTTTTCGATTACGCCCTAAGGTATCGATTTATTTCAAGTTACGCGATATAAATGATATTGGGGTCCACTCATAGGTTATTTGAGGTGCTGAATTTGAAAATGATGCCGATTTTTGGATTACGCGTTCAGGTATCGATTTATTTCAACTTACGCGATATAAACGATATTGGGGTCCACTCATAGGTTATTTGAGGTGCTGAATTTGAAAATTATATCGATTTTTCGATTACGCGCTCAGGTATCGATTTGTTTCAACATACGGGATATAAACGATATTGGTGCCAACTCATAGGTTAGTTGAGGTGCTGAATTTGAAAATTATATCAATTTTCGGATTACACACTCAGGTATCGATTTATTTCAACATACGCGATTATCAAGGCTATTAGATTATCAAGGCTGCTGATAATGAAAAAAATATCGATATACAACCTCAGGTATCGATTGCAACTTATCCGATATTTACAATTTTGGGGTCGATTTCTAGGTTAATTGGGGTGCTGATTCTGAAATTGATATTAATTTTTCGATTACGCGCTAAGGTATCGATTTATTTCAAGTTACGCGATATAAATGATATTGGGGTCCACTCATAGGTTATTTGAGGTGCTGAATTTGAAAATGATGCCGATTTTTGGATTACGCGTTCAGGTATCGATTTATTTCAACTTACGCGATATAAACGATATTGGGGTCCACTCATAGGTTATTTGAGGTGCTGAATTTGAAAATTATATCGATTTTTCGATTACGCGCTCAGGTATCGATTTGTTTCAACATACGGGATATAAACGATATTGGTGCCAACTCATAGGTTAGTTGAGGTGCTGAATTTGAAAATTATATCAATTTTCGGATTACGCACTCAGGTATCGATTTATTTCAACATACGTGATTATCAAGGCTGCTGATAATGAAAAAAATATCGATATACAACCTCAGGCTCGCTCAGGTATCGATTGCAACTTATCCGATATTTACAATTTTGGGGTCGATTTCTAGGTTAATTGGGGTGCTGATTCTGAAATTGATATCAATTTTTCGATTACGCGCTAAGGTATCGATTTATTTCAAGTTACGCGATATAAATGATATTGGGGTCCACTCATAGGTTATTTGAGGTGCTGAATTTGAAAATGATGCCGATTTTTGGATTACGCGTTCAGGTATCGATTTATTTCAACTTACGCGATATAAACGATATTGGGGTCCACTCATAGGTTATTTGAGGTGCTGAATTTGAAAATTATATCGATTTTTCGATTACGCGCTCAGGTATCGATTTGTTTCAACATACGGGATATAAACGATATTGGTGCCAACTCATAGGTTAGTTGAGGTGCTGAATTTGAAAATTATATCAATTTTCGGATTACGCACTCAGGTATCGATTTATTTCAACATACGCGATAATCAAGGCTATTAGATTATCAAGGCTGCTGATAATGAAAAAAATATCGATATACAACCTCAGGCTCGCTCAGGTATCGATTGAAACTTATCTGATATTTACAATTTTGGGGTCGATTTCTAGGTTAATTGGGGTGCTGATTCTGAAATTGATATCAATTTTTCGATTACGCGCTAAGGTATCCATTTATTTCAAGTTACGCGATATAAATGATATTGGGGTCCACTCATAGGTTATTTGAGGTGCTGAATTTGAAAATGATGCCGATTTTTGGATTACGCGTTCAGGTATCGATTTATTTCAACTTACGCGATATAAACGATATTGGGGTCCACTCATAGGTTATTTGAGGTGCTGAATTTGAAAATTATATCGATTTTTCGATTACGCGCTCAGGTATCGATTTATTTCAACATACGGGATATAAACGATATTGGTGCCAACTCATAGGTTAGTTGAGGTGCTGAATTTGAAAATTATATCAATTTTCGGATTACGCACTCAGGTATCGATTTATTTCAACATACGCGATTATCAAGGCTATTAGATTGTGGTCATAAGTTGCATACATTTTTAATTTTTTCATAAAATAAGTCATTTGCAAATAGTTTATATCGCGTATGTTGAAATAAATGGATTCCTGCGCATAACTTAAAAATCGTTATCATTTTAAAATTTAGCACCTCGATTATCCTATGAGCAGACCCCAATATCGTTTATATCGCGTAAGTTGAAATAAATCGATACCTGAACGCGTATTCCAAAAATCGGCATCATTTTCAAATTCAGCACCTCAAATAACCAATGAGTGGACCCCAATATCGTTTATATCGCGTATGTTAAAATAAATCGATACCTGAGCACGTAATCGAAAAATCGACATCATTTTCAAATAAGCACCTCAAATAACCTATGAGTGGACCCCAATATCGTTTATATCGCGTAAGTTGAAATAAATCAATACCTGAACGCGTAATCCAAAAATCGGCATCATTTTCAAATTCAGCACCTCAAATAACCTATGAGTGGACCCCAATATCGTTTATATCGCGTATGTTGAAATAAATCGATACCTGAGTGCGTAATCGAAAAATCGATATAATTATCAAATTCAGCACCTCAAATAACCTATGAGTGGACCCCAATATCGTTTATATCGCGTATGTTAAAATAAATCGATACCTGAGCGAGCCTCAGGTTGTATATCAATATTTTTTTCATTATCAGCAGCCTTGATAATCTAATAATCGATCTTAAGATCGATATAAGGTAATTTATTATACCCTATAAGATTTCCATAAAAACGGTTAACCCAATAATGAACAACAATATGGAGAAATCCGATAAAAAACCTAATAAATTCCTCCTTAAATAATGAAAATCAAGCTTTGACTTTTATATTAGCTATCATTGGGATAAAGATCATATCAGGACTTTTATTTTCTGGCCCGAAATATAAAAGTCATGATGTGATTTTTATTTATTTATTAGAAGTATAAAAGTCCTGATTTTTGTATTAATTCTGTAGAAAATTATCGAGGTATAACAATTTCAGATGCCATTTATAAATTATTTACTGATCTATTGCTTCACAGATTAAAGTTATGGGCAGAAGAACGTAATATTATTCATAAATCTCAGGCAGGATTTCGAAAAGGGTACTCCGCAGTTGATAATATATTCAGTTTAATTAATATCGTAAAACTCATAACAAGCCAAAAAAGAAAAAAAGTTTATTGTTTTTTTGTAGACCTTAAATCAGCGTTCGATGCACCAGAGAGAAATGCAATTTATTACAAATTGTTTAACTTAGGTGTCTCTACAAAATTTATTAAAGCACTGGAAGGCATTTACGTAAATAACGAGTCGGCTGTGTGGACAAATAAAGGATTAACCAAGAGCTTTAATACTAGCCAAGGCCTCAGGCAAGGGTGTTTACTATCACCAACCCTCTTCTCTCTGTTTATCAACGACTTGCACGATGCACTCGGGGGCGGCATAGATATAGGAGCAACCAATATCAGATGTCTAAAATACGCCGACGATATTGCTCTCATCGCATCTAGTGTAAATGACCTGCAGAAAATGATTAATAATCTACAAAACTATTGTTTAGAATGGAAATTGTCCATCAAACTGGAAAAGTCAAAAATAATGATATTTAGGAATGGAGGTAAACTGGCAAAAAATGAAAAAAGGAAAATAAATGACCAGTATATAGAAATAGTTAATTATTATGAATACTTAGGGATTGGATTAACATCACAATTATCACTTACTAAACATTTCAAAGAGAAACTCAATACCTCAAAATTTGCAATATTTCAAACCTACAAAACATTAATAATGAAAAAAGAAGTACCTCTTACGGCAAAATGGCAAGTATTTAATGCTGCCAAGATCGATAATATGTTTTGGTTGCCAGGTCTGGGGATTCCAAGAATTTAAATTAGTAGAACAATTATTATTATTCTTTATCAAAAAATTATTTAATTTACCAAAAAATAGCCCTAATTACATCATATATTTAAAAACTGATACCTCTCCATTATTTCATTACACCCTCTGTTTACATTTGAAGTATTTAAGTAAAACTCTGGATCTTCCTGACTCAAGATGGCCCAAAATAATAGCCAAGACAATTATAATGAAAAAAATTTATTGGGTAAAAGAACACTCAAATATTATCAATTCCTTATCTGGTATTGAACAAATTAATTATAACAATAGCTCGAACATTAAGAACCAGATAGCAATAATTTTAGACAAATTAAAACATAATTTTAAATCTTATTTGATTCAGTCATCACGTACATCCAAATTCCACCAGTTATATAAAGAATTAAGCATTAATCTGGGAGAAAACAGTTATTACTCAGATAAAAATAATTTTCATTTTATTAAAACTATTTTTAGAGTACGGGGTCAATTATTGAATCTAAACTATTCTGTTGGGCGTTCAGAAGGAAGCCATAAATGCACATTATGTAACTTGGGGCTAAATGAGGACTTATACCATTTCCTAGCTATATGTCCTATTTTGATGGAGTTTAGGATTAAGTGGTTCGGACAAAGCACTCTTGATAAGGATAATGTTGCAGAACATCTTAATGGAAAGAATTGGAAACAATTATATTTGTTTACCATAGAAGCTGTTAAATACAGACAGATTTTAAATAAGGAATTTAATACACAGTAAAAAAGTTAAACAACAAATATATTATGTATATTAATTAGGATTATACCTCAAATTTATATCAATTTATTTAATTTAATATGTATAATTCTGTATTGCGTTTGAAAGCGGTATGTTTTAAAAGCAATAAGAATATTGAAAAAGTGTGGTCAACCCGGCAGACGGACATTGTCCATGCCTATATGTTTATGTATGTTATGAACTTTTATGTGTCTTTATTTTGTTAAATAAACAGTTTATTATTATTATTATTATTATTATTATTATTATTATTATTATTATTATTATTATAACACAGTATTCCCTCCAAGAATCCGGCACAAAGTTTGTTTCCCATATATTGTTAAATACCTTTAGGGGGCGATTTTTTATTTCGAGTGGTAATTTGCTTAATATTATGTAGTGGATGTTATCTAGTCCTAGCGCTGTATTATTGTTACCCTTTAATGCATTTAGAATGAATTTTATGAACTATGAATTCTTCGCCCCATTCACCGATAGTAATAGAGAATTTATTATTTGTTTTCCGTTTGCTAAGTCGTGATATTTTATGCCATATATCTTTAATGAGGGTATTTTTATTTATGGTCGAGCAAAATGTTTGCCATGATTGCTTTTGTTTTTGGCGGGTGATATTTTTAAACTGAGCATCTTTGCTAAATTTATCTTTATAAACCTTTTTGTATTGGGGAATTGTTTTTGTGCTTATTTCATTGAGATAATCGATAAATTCTAAATAAGTTGGTATATCTGATAAGGTAGAACTATTAGATTTGGGGGTAGTTTCAAATTCATCCCAGTTTGCTGACTTAATTATCCATTTTCTAGTGGGATGTAAAATCGGAGATGGATTGGAGTTATTGATTTTATGGGAAATGCTCATTACTATAGGTAAGTGATTTGATCCTAAGGGTCCTTCATATACTTTCCAATCTATTGTATTAGCTACAGTGACCATGCAAAAAGTGACGTCCAAACAAGTATTTTTTGTTTGACGAATATTCTTTAAAACCCACGATTAAAGGACTTTCAAAACTTTTTATCAAATTTTACCAATCAGATTTAGTTACTAAGTGTTTAGGAGGAACATATAAGGACACTAGGTCAAGTTTATGTTTATTCTCTATTGATATTTTAATCGTTACTGAATTAGAATTTTGATTTAATTATAATTGCGACTCCTCCGTATCCATCTGGTCTATCCTCCCTCCCTAACTACGTTGTATCCAGGGATGTTCATGTATCTATTGGGTTTAAACCATGTCTCTGAGATTAAGGCGATGTCTATTTTCTCCGTGAAAAGAAATTATTCTAAGCTATTATGTTCAAAATAGCTGATCTAGCATTCAATTGCATTATTCTAATTGTATTGGTCATGAAAGGTTCTGAATTAGACATGAAATTGAAGATTTGTTATATATTTATTGCTTTATATTGTATATTATATAATATAATAAGTGTAATAATAAATATAAGTATTGTGTTATATATTATATAGCTATATAATATTAAAAATTATAAAAGTATTGTTATATATTATATAGCTTTAAGTTATTATTTTTAAAATATGTTGTAATTTTTAATCTAGATACTATTCATTTATTTACGATTATATTTGAAGGCTTTCGCTTCTATCTCTAATCATATTTCGAATCTCTTCTTCGGTTATTGAAAAATTTTTGTTCGATATTATTGGGTTTATTATTGAGAATATAGCTTCTGAGACTTGATGAGTTTTCGTGGGCTTAGTATATAGGGTTCCGGAAAGTTTATTTGTAGGGATATTGCTGTTTAAAAATATTGGGGTAGTTGGGTACAAAGGAGCGGAACAGCTATTGTCTCTATATATCTCGTGTTTGTTGTATCATGTCGTTCCCGTCTTGATATACAGGACTTGTGACTCAAAGTCTTTTATTTACGCTAATTTTGCTTTTAATAAATGAATTGGCTTTTAAATTAGTTTATTTTATCCGCGTGGTCAAAGGTTGGAAATGATTCCGGAGTTTGCCTAAGAACGGCCTAACTGTATGATTTTCTTTCTAAACAATTTTTTGCTTCTAGATAAGTTAAATTTTGATTTGTCATTAATTCCTTAATCTTTTTTTGGTTATTGAATTCCGGGCACAGATTTTTTGCTAATGAGGAATGATTCCCATTACAATGTACACATTTCATTAAAGTACCTGGAGTACACTCTTCTTTTGTGTGTTTTTCGCCACAGACTGGACACCTGGGCTTTGTACTTTTACACTGAGAGGTGGGATGTCCATATCGGAAACAACTTTGACACTGTATAACAGATTGAATATAACGGTGTACCTCGCATCTTACATAATGAATGCTAATATAATTAGGTAAAAATTGACCTCTGAAAGTAATTAAAACAGTACCAGTCGGTTTATTAGTATTTTTTTGTGATGTTAAAAACTTTCTTATTAAAACTTTTAACACCGATGATTTTGAGGGATTCTGAATATAACGTTTTAGCATTGTTAAGAATGTCTTCCTCCGATAAATTTGAATCTACTCCCTTATTATGCCTATACAACAAAGTACAAACAAATAAATACAACAATCCCTTATTACGGGATATATACAACAAAGTTTTTTTATTTTAAAATTTCTGAAGTAACAAAAGCGTTTGCATGAACTCCCAACCTGGTTTCTACTTTTATTCTATTACGTCCTGCTCTATTAATTGCCAAAACGTTATTGTATATTTACGGAGTTGATTCATTTAATAATTTTCCTATGGTCATAGGTTGAATTTGACTTATTCCGGCACCTTCATTTGCTTTGCTTTCAATAAATACGCAATAAGGTCATAAATCTCTTTCTTCATATAAACACAGTATTTTATTCGAATTATCAGTATTTGTATTTATTTTGATTTCAGGAATATTTTTTATTAGGGTCGTATTTGAGATGAGTTTTTCAACCCCTTCCATTTCTACTTCCATTGAATTTAAATTAACGGGTCGTTCCTGTGACAGATTGTTTACTAAACTGTGTGATATATCTGGCGGAATATCATTTCTTCCATCACTGGAACCTGGCATTTATGTGTCTAACAATTAAAATAACTAATGCTATGTAATATAAACACAGAGAAACAAAAACCTGTAAAATAATGAATTAATATAACTTAAATAATTAACCCTTTAACTGCGGAGGTAGCGGGGCATAAGATGGTCGGCCGGTGCGCGTGCGTTAGTAGGCACACCGAGCGATCCCGCTGTGCGGAGACTTTTACTGCATTCAAGCTCTCGCATCTTACATCTTTTGTGAGCTTAATTAATTCTAAAAAAACTTTTCCATCCTCACTTTTCGATTCGGACTGTGGACCGGCACTGGTGTGGTTAAAAACTTTTTTTTCCTTTCTTTTAATACCTTTTATCATTAAAAAATTTTCTTTTGTGTGGTAAATCTCTAACCATGAGACAACACATCTCCCTCAGTATTTAATCTTTTTGCCATCACAACTCACAATTTCACAAGTTAAGGCCACAGGAGATGCAAATGAACTGGATATTAGAAATACGCAGGTGTGAATTTAAGTTATGTTATTCACAGAAGCAACATGCATCAAGGCACGGTTAGTAAGGAAAAGAATAATCGAATGCCATCTAGCGGTAGGGGTAAACATTATAGATTCCAAAAAGCGTCGATAGAAAGCGCTAGTTACCCCGCGGAAAAAGGGTGCCTAATATGTCAGCCAACAGCACCCAGGGACCAGCGCCATGCCGGCTGATATATTAGCCTACAGCACATGGGGACCAGCGCGCGGCTGACTTATATATCAGCCACCAGCAGTTAAAGGGTTAAATAAGATAAGAAAAAGAAACTAATTGAAATTAAATTTCTTATTTGGCTTGAAGGCTGCTAATGCTACGGAGCTCCTCTCTGTTCGAATGTTAACCACAAACAGTCGTGCACACTTCTATATCCAAGAATCTGATTTTATTATTCATTGCTCTTTCCTTTGTAAATTTCAGTCTAATATTATAATCATTAAATATTTTCAATATTTCTTCACCTTTAAAATTCTTTACAATTAAAAACAAATCATCTATATATTTTTTAATTATCACAGGCTCATAAGTTATTTTATTGATTTGTGATGATATTACAGTATAACCTCTCTTATCAGACCTCGTGATATCCGACTCTTCGGGATATCCGTCACCTCCGTCACCTTTCCTCCCTTCTGGGAAGTACGATTCTGTAAATCACAGTGTCAAGAGCGGTATATACCCATTGGAGAACACGGCAGTTTTAAACCTAACTCGCTCGTGACGCATTGGCATTGCATAACGTTGTGCAAATGTGTGTGAATTTTAAGTTTATGTACATACGCATATGTACATGTAGTTGTTGTTGTTGTGAGTGTTATACACTGATTATGGCTACACAACAAAAACGAAAACGTATTGTATGCACGCTACAGAAGAAGTTGGAAGTTCGGACGATGAAAAACAAAAGCCTGAAAAGATCAGTCATACGGCAGCTAAAGAGGCTGTCGAAATCGCGATGAAATACATCGAGCAGCATCCAAACGCAACACCCATGGATGTGATGTGCATTAAAAAGTGGAGAGATATCTCTGCTAAAGCAAGCCTAACTTCGTTAAGACAAAAAAATATAACTGATTTTTTAAAATGAATTTACTATGTATACGAATATTATACATTAAATATTGTACATATATATATTTATTACTCGTTTCTGTGAGTTTTTATTCATTTCCTGTTGTTCCTCGGGATATCCGACCTTTTTTGTTTACCGACCTTGCTCGGGTCCCGTGAGTGACGGATATGAGGGGTCCTACTGTAATTTGTTTGAATAAATTCCACTCATGTTAACAGACAGCGTCGATCCCATCCCAGTCCCCAAAGTTATTTATAAATATTGTTTTTATATTTGAAATAATAAAATCTGGTGCACAAACTAATTCCCTCCAAATAAATTTTTTTATCCTTAATTAGGGTATTGTTTTTTACAATTTCCCAATTCTCCTTTATAATCTTTAAACAATCCTCTATAGGGATGTTAGTGAATAATGATAGTACATCAAAGCTTATCACTTTGTGTTCCCTCCCATCAAAAACTATGTTTTTTAAATTTTCCTTCATATCAAATGTTTTCTTTACATCATATTTATTATTACTGTTTAATTCATCAATGATGGATTCATAAATTTTGCCAATTCCTCACATGGGCCATTTATGATGTTTATGATAGGTCTCAAGCTGTTATCTTTTTTGCGCAGTTTGATTAGCCCATATACGAGGTGTGACAATTAAGTAACGGGACTGTGCGTGCGGCAGATGTGAGGCTTGTGTGTGGGAACTGGGGATGGAACATGATTGATCCTGTTTATTACTGTACAGGGTCCACTTGATCCCGTCTCTCTATCTAGTCTAGTTGGTTTTAAATCTCGTTTGAGTAAGGCGTCTTGTTATTGGCGTGCCGGAAAAATGATCAGTTTAAAAATCGAGCAGCGTATTAATTTGAAATTTCTGGTGAAATTGAGAAAACCTCCAAGTGAATGTTTTCAGTTATTGAAAGAGGTGTTTGGTGACAACTGCATGTCACGTACTAGAGTTTTTGAATGGCACAAACGATTTTCCGAAGGCCGGGAAGAAGTTGAAGATGACGAACGGACTGGACGACCTGTGACGTCAAGAATTGAAGAAAACGTTAAGAAAGTTAATGAAATTGTGCGGAAAGACAGGCGTTTAAGTCTTCGAATGATTTCACATTTATCAAACATTGACAGAGAGACGGTGAGAAAAATTTTACATGACGATCTGAAAATGACTAAAGTTTGTGCCAAAAAGTCAATTCCAGTGCTTGAACATCCGCCGTATTCACCAGATCTGGCTCCCTGTGACTTCTAACTTTTTCCCAAAATAAAAAGTTCATTGAAGGGAACACGTTTTGAGTCAGTTGAAGATGTCAAGAAAAAAACGGCAGATTTGCTGAAGAGGCTGACACTTAATGACATGCAGCACTGCTTTGAGCAGTGGAAAACTCATATGCAGCGGTGTATAGATAGGGAAGGGGAGTATGTTGAAAGGGATTAATAGTTATTTGTAATAAGTGTTCAATAAAGTATGTTTTTCAGATCAGTCCCGTTATTTAATTGTCACACCTCGTATTCTAGGTATTGTGCAATCTGTAGTGATATGTGTTAAGTTCCTTAGTATAAAATATGTTGTTTTTCATAATTAATGTATAAAAACATCGATGTTTTCAACATTGATGGTCCTTCATATTATTTTATTAAAGATTAACCAGTTAGGATCTAAACATATTCATACATTGATGTCGCTTCCCTAGAAGATCGATGTTAAAAACTCTTTGTTTTGTCAAAACATCAATGTTAAAAAATTCTTTGTTTTTGTCAAATGATCTGTTTTAAATTTTTTTTTAAATTTAAATTTTTTCAAAACATCAGTGTTTAAAAAAAATGTATTTAAATACTTAAATTTTGTCAAAACATCGATTAAAAAAATCTTTGTTCTTCTTAAAACATCGATGTTAAGAACATTTTTGTTTTTGTCTAAACATCATGTTAAAAACATCGACAAAAAATCGATGTTAAAATATTTTTTACCTTTTTATCAAAACGTATGTTAAAAAATTTTATTGAAATATGTAGGAATAATTAGATTCAATTACATTTCAACTTCCTGCTCAAAACAATATTTTACATTCTAAAAAATCAGCTTTTACAAAAAAAAAGTTTTTGTAATTGATTCCTTACAGAAAATATGCCTCAAATCAGATCTTAAGGGCCAAATTTTATAATAAAGCTGTTTTATTAGTGCCAAATACCAGCCATTATTAATACCAAATACCAGCTCTGGCACTTTTTTTTTTTTATCGGAACCATTAGTATGTACAAAATGAAACAAAATAAAAACTATCACTTTCACGTTCAAACCCGGCACTTTTCAACCTGTAACTGAGAACCCTAGAAAGGTTCAGGGTACGCCAAGATTCCAAGCACTCTGAATGGTTGTTGGTTATCGCCATTGGTTATCTTTTGTACGTGTATATCCTTTTCAAGCTTGGTTTTACTGATTGTAAATACTGTGTTATGAGGTTAAATTTTGATTTTCATTTTTTTTAAAAGTACTCTTTCAGTTTAAAAAAAAAAAAAAAAAAGGCCAACTACTTAAAAAATCGACACAAAACCATTGATATTTCAGAAACATTGACATCGATGTCATATCCCTAGTTGGAGGAGGCCAAGAGCTGTAACCAGGTAGTAGTGCAGAGAAAAAAAAAAATTATTAATTTAGGAAAATTGTACTAATAAAGTGATGTTTGTGACAAATAGTAAGTGAAATATGTTGGCAAGTAAGAAAAAAGGTTGTTTGTGTCACCCGACGCCTCTGGAATTTACACCAACAAAAACACTACCTTAGAATACTTTTGGGTATTAATGAGAGTGGCCTAATGAGGCCGATCGGCATCCACCAACATATGGCCTGACCTACATACAGAGTGAAAAATCACTCTGGCCTGCTCTAATTCTCTACCTATAACGTAGCGACATTGAAAGTGTTGTCTAGACTAATAATTTTTGAACTTTTGTGTATTTATTCTGGATTTAGAACTATTCAGCTTTAATAAAAGACCAGTTATAGAGAGATTAAGCATTAAGTGATTGTCAGTGATCAATAACCAAATCAAATCAAATTCGTCATTCCGCCACGTTTCAACACCATTTTGGCAACTTCTGGAAACATCGACTTTTTCTTAATCATTCATTAAAAGGAACAGAACGATATGCAATTTAGAGGGATGTGGGGAGAGGGTGCACTGTAAGGGGGGTCTGACCCACCATATATACCATCTGTTTGTCGGTTTTAAAGCAGCATACAACAGTCTTGACAGACCAGCACAGCAAGGCAATGGAAGAGCTTAACATCCCAAGGAAGCAAATAAGTCTCGATGATGATGGGTTTAGATTGCATGGTGAGTATCCAAGGAGGACTTTCAGAGGAGTTTGTTTCCAGAAGAGGGGTGAGGCAGGATGATGCCTTGGTATGTCTCCTGTTTAATTTTGCTTTGGAAAAGGTGGTAAAAGAATCCAGCAATCAGGCAACAGAGGCTATCATATGCCTATGACATCAATATCATATATTGATCAATATCCAATATCATTGGACGTTCCTTTCAGGAAGTCAAGGAAGCGTTCATGGCCCTAGAGGACACACCTAGGAGACCAAGCGTATAAATAAATCAGGAAAAGACCAAGTACCAGGCCGGAATGTTAATCAGAAAGAATGGATTGCCATAGGGCTCTACCACTTTTAAAAGGGCGAGGAATTCTTGGCTCGTATATTTTGGCTCAAAAGTTAGCATGAATAACAAGATGACAGCTGAGTTAAGGAGGATAATGCTGGCGAACACAAGCTTCTTTTGATTGAGACACCTCCTCTCCAGAAGTCGTTATCTCACAAGGATAACTAAAGGATAAAGGTTTTATAACTGTATAAAACCTTGATCCGCCCTATGTTACTGTATGGCTCTGAAACTTGGACTCTCTCGAGGTCAGACAATCAGGTCCCTTGTCTTTGAAAGGATGATTCTAGTCCGAATCTATGGTCCAGTAAAAGTGTACAAAAATTAGAAACTAAGAAGCAACTTGCACAGCTTCACACACTTTATGAACAGCTGGACATTGTAAGATTCGTCCCCATTGGGCTTAGATAAGCTGGAAAAATTGCCAGAATGCCAGAACAGAACATTCCATAAAGGATGATGACCGAGCAAATTTACAAGTGGACAGGACAGATGGTGTACTTAACAGTAATTATACCTGTGTAACCTTGTCTTTTCTTGTCTCAACTAAGTTTCAAATTCCCAGCCTTATTATTAAAATAAAAAAAAAAGCAAGCCACTTATATTCTAATTTTTATATAATAAACATGCCATTAATAAATTTATACATACATTTAATAAATAGTCTTAATTTCTATTTTTTAAGATGCAATTGTTAAGAAAATTGTAAGTAACCTAAAGAATTTTTAATGTTAAACAATGATTATAGCAGATAAATAGAAAGAATGTTAAATACAAGGATATTTTCCTGATAAGTATTCCATTTTTTTAAAAATAGCTTTTGTTAACATATACCCCAACCCTACACTTTGCTTACCTATGTTTTTTAGAACATTTTTTTAATTCCAAAGTTTTAGTTATATTTTCATTCTAATAACTTTTCCTAATATATATTTCAACTAATCATACACATAATAACACATAATCCATTAATACATGGAATCTATATTAGGTAACAACATAAAGAAGAAAATACAAAAATACTGATATGTTTACACTAAAAGTAAAAATTATAAGCATAAATGAATTTATTAAACAAACCTGAAAAATTACACCAAGCCAAGTAAGCACAAGTTTATGTACATTATGCATCCTCACATTCTTACTGAATGATGCCAAGGCCCAGCAGACACTGAATAATGACAGGCTTACAGAGACAATATTTAAGTCTGTAAAGTCTTCATCAAATTTCTCATTCATTAGAAGATGTAGCTAATAATGAAAAACACAAATTCAACTTTAAAATATGTATTAATGTATGGGTAGGTAAACATAAACAAATTTATAATATTACATAAATAAATTTTAAATTGAAAATTCATTTGCAAAGCACATGCCAAATAGCAATTCCTGAGTAAACGATTGATATTTACAGATCAATTCATTGTCTATAATATTAGTGAAAATTTAAAGTGCACAAACTAATAGCAATATAGTACATTACAAAAGAGAAATCACCTGTATTAAGAGTAATGGGGCAGATTGGCAAAAAGCATGAACCAATCGAAGAATACATAAATCTCTAACTTCAAACTTGACATATCTCAAATCTACAGGCATGAAAAGTTTAAAATATCGCCAAAGCACTCCAAGCTGTAAAAGATGCACCAAGATAATAACCATCTTTCTAAACAGCTTACTCTTCTTCTGCAATGCTCCATTTTCAGGAGGTTCACTATTATTGCGCGCATCTATACTGCGTAAGTACCTAACATTAAAAATATAATTTGTAAAAGGAATGAAAATTTAAAAACAATAACACAGTTTAATTTTAAAACATATCCAAGTCAATTGAAACCTTTTAATCCAGAGGAAATGTAATTAATAACTTTAATTACTTTAAATGGTTGTTACTTTAAAAATGGTAGGGTATTTTTATTTATTTTTTTTTTTTTGTTTGTTTCTGGTGTGAATATATTGAGGCCAGTGAGTGAGATTGGGCAGTACAATGGGAGGACTAGAGAGGGAGATGTGTGCAGGAATCTCCACCATTCTTGGCAGAAGGACCAATCCTTAGCAATCTACCCACTGCTTAAGGATCCAGATTAGGAACTCCATACAAGGCAAACAAATCAGGTCGAAATAATGACTTTGCAACTACCAATTGGTGACCATAATTTTAAGCTTGTATAAAGTCTAAGACCTAAATCTTCAAGTTATCGATATTCCGGAGAATGATTGCTGTGTGGTGGGAGACTTAAACTCTCACTCCCCGCCATGGGGCTGGACAGTAGGGGAGAGGAAGTGGAGCTGTAGAAGGCTGAGAGGGAGGGGCCTACAGCTTATAAACGAACCTGATGATCCCCCCACATTCTACTCAAGAACCTGGAGGACAACCACGACCCCGGCCCTAGCCTTTGCAATTAACAACATCGCAGCTGCAACGAACAGGTGTGAGATGAACCAACTGGGAGGAAGTGAACACCAATCAATTCTTCTGGAGATAGACTTGAATCCCAAAACTAGAGACACTATACCCCTTCCTAGATGGAATTACAAAAAGGCAGACTGGGAAAAATATGCCTACCTCACAGACAAATACACCTTTCAAATAAACCTCTCCATAATCCATGTCGGAAATTCAGTATGTTCAAACGGGCCTTAATAAAAGTGACAAAGGAAAGCATACCCAGAGGAGGAAGAAGGGATTACAGGTCCTTCAGGACCCCTGAAATAGCCCGTCTCGACAAGGAACAATGCCCCATCCATAGAAAACAACATAAAACTAAAAAAACTTACTGCAATGATAAGGATGGGAACTGAACACAGCCAAGAAAAAACCTGGGAGGAGAAAACCGAAAATATTAACATGAATAAAAGTGGACAAAAACTCTGGATCTTAACCAAACCAAATTAGATGAAGCTTTGAATGGTCTCAAAATGCACATTACAGAAAGGAGAACACACAGTAGCAGTTTGGATCGACCTTGAAAAAGTGCACTGCTTCTCAAGGCCTAAGGTGCCTTTACACTCTACGAACCTCACCTTCGAACAGGTTCTCCCCCGAACCTTGCCGTACTGGCGTTCCACGAACAGCCATTTATACTTAACGTGAAGTTAAGTGAACAACTATGGATGATGTACCCAACGCTAGCTTATGATGAAGAAAAAATCTCCATTATCAATATATTTTATATTATCTGAAAAATAAAAAAATAGGAGACGAAGTACAACAGCGCACTAGTTTCACAAACTACCCGAGCAGTCAACGTGAAGACTGTTCGAGGGTAAAGTTCATAGAGTGTAAAGGCACCTTTACAGAAGTGGGATAAAAGAAAGAAGCTTAAAATGCTATGCCTATTATTGAGCTACCTCACAAATAGGCATGCAAGAGGGCAGGTTAATGGCCAACAGAGCAAACAAAAAAAAGATAAAAAATGGCATACCACAAGGAAGAAGGGACCTCTCACCAACACTCTTTAACATCTTTATCAATGATAATAAAGTAAATTTATTATTTCCTCTCTTTTTATTTACAAAACATACTTTTAAAATAATACAAAAATTTACATAAGCATGGATTGGCCATCCGACTGCAGGAGTGACTCACAAAACTGATTAAAGAAAGTAACAAAGTAATCAAACAAAATTACAAATGTTCAAAAATAACGACATATATAAACACAATAAGAAAATCAAGCATGATATGATTAAATATAAGAAAATAAAATTCCACACAATGTATTTGTTCCTATAATACAATGATAATTTCAAAAAACAATGGGCCATTCCACGTCAAAGCATCCAGCCGAAGTTCAAAATTTTACCTTCCCCCTCAGATTTTGATAAAAATTTGTAGGTACTAAGCACATACAGAAATAAGAAAAAATACCAAATTTTACCCAATTCCAACAAGCAGTTTCAGAACTGTGGTAATTTGAACTTAAGAGATATTTGAAGTTCCAATGACAACTTGAGCTCAAAACTAACTTGTATGTGTTAAGACTTTCCTCTGTATAATGGGTATTAATTAAACTGAAGGTTTCAAAATTTTTTCATCAATTCTGCATTTCGTACAGAATCGGATGATACCATGAATATTAGAGAGATTATTTTTCAACATGGAAAAAAAAAATTCTAATAATAAAAATTTAGATTTTTTCCAAGTTGTAAAACAATCATCGAAAAACAGAAAATCCGAACAGTCTAAGTTGGCCCTCTGAAGTATGAACCCATCGTGGTATGTCAATCTCCATAACACTGGGTAATTGTTGCAGAAATCTATTTCACGTTTCCACAATGTCAGATGGTGGAGGATCATCCCAGTTTAATTTTAAGGACCAAAGTGATTGTATTAGATGTTTTGCTGGAAATATTACAGGAGCTAGAAAACCAAGTGGATCAAATAATCGAGCGATGGTCGATAGCATAGAGCGCTTTGTGGGCCGTGATGTATTAATGTTTACATTGTAACGAAAACAGTCAGTCTGAGCATTCCAGTGCATACCAAGCACCTTGGTGATTAAATCTTCATGGGGAATACATAAGTCAGTCTGACGATTTTCTTGTGGTATAGTTCTCATGAACTTCGCTGAATTGCTTGCCCATTTATGGATCGGAAAACATCCCTTGTCCAGTAATTGTGTGAGCTGAGTCTTAAAAGAAATCGCTTCCTCATATGTTTCCACGCCAGTTATAATATCGTCCACATAAACATCTGTTTGAAGTCTCTGGCTTGCTAATGGAAACTCCTTACCCTCATCTTCTCTTAGCTGAGCTAACACTCTAAGTGATAGGTACGGCGAAGAAGATTGACCATAAGTCAAAGTACATAATTCAAAAGTTTTGAGTGCTTCTTCGGGAGAATTACGCCATAGTATATGCTGATAGACTCTATGTTCAGGAATAATTAACCCTAGAAGTACCAACGGGGGGGCTCCTCGAGCCCACAACTTTTTGTTTTTGTTCCCTATCACCCAATTTTAATGTGATATTTTTGATATTTTATGTATTCCTCAGAAAAACATCCTAGAATGAGGGTATAACAACAAAATGAAATAAAACAATTTCTATGTTGAGAAAAAAATTCGCAATTCCAGTGCGACCTGGGAGAGGTCGGTAATTCTAGGGTTAATATCTGGCGAAACATCTTGACAATGTCAGCACAAATCACAATACGGTGTTTACGGAAGTTCATAAGAATTCTAGAGATATCTAGCTGTAATTTAGGACCCACAATAAGGTTATCATTGAGTGAGCCAGATGGTGTCCACATTGAGGCATCGAAAACGACTCTAATTTTTTGGTCACTGTCAGAGCCCTTAAATACCGCGTGGTGCGGGATGATATATTTGGCAGGCCTAGAAGCTTCCTTCATGTGATTGAGTTCCAAGTATTCATTCATGAAGGCGTTATATTTTTCTCTAAGAGCTGGTTGCCGACTAAGTTTCTTTTCTAGATAGAGAAATCTAGCCCTAGATAGCGATTTAGATTCAGGGTACTCCAAAGTTTGATCACGTAATGGTAATGCAACCATATACCTCCCATCTTGCTGTCGTTGGACGTTGTCTTTAAAATACTTCTCACATTCAGCGTATTCAGGATGGGGATAAGAAGTGGAATGGATCTCTTCTAGTTCCCAAAAGGTTCTTAAAATGGAATCTGAAAGAGGGTTTTCCAAAATAGACAAAATATGCAGCCGATGGGAAAAATTTGAGGGAGGAACTCCAATGACAACATGCCCAAAGATAGTTGGGAATGTTCCAAAATTGTCAGATAACTTGATGCTTGGTTCCGAAGAAATTATTTGAAAAAATAGGTCTGATCCTAGTAGAAAATCTATTGGTTTAGATTCCCAAAAGGTTTCATCATCAGTAATTCAATTGACCCAACATGAGAAAGTATAGATCGGTCTAATGAAACGCTAGGCAGATTTGAAGTTACTTGTGGCATAACTAATGCGTTGCATTTGATTTCTGTTGCGGTTCCCTTTACAGGAGACAAAGTGCAGATAATTATGCCCTTTGATGCTGGAAGATGCGCTAAACCAACTCCGGACAAAAGTCGCCTCGAGGGTCTGCACGTGAGTCCAAGCCTTCGTGCACAAGATTCTGTTATGATGGAGAATTGTGAACCAGAATCAATCACCATTCTGATGGGGTGCACATGACCCTGCCAATCTCTAATATGGGCGACCGCTGTTCCTAACAATACCGTTTTTCCTCCAGCAGTTGTGCCTACTAATCCTGGTGTGGAGTCAGTTGAAGTTGTCTCATAGGGTTTAGAGTTTGATTCCCAGAGAGTAGAGGGATCATGCATCAGGGAATGATGTCTCTTGTTACATTGAAAGCAATTTAGCTTGGATGGGCAAGTGTTCGTTTGATGATCACTTTTCAGGCAATTCAGACACAACTTGTTAGACTTGACAAATTCTACCTTCTTGTTATAAGGCATACGTCTGAATTCATAACATCTGTACAGTAAGTGGTCCTTCTTGCATTTAGAGCAAATACGGTCAGCAGGCGATTTTACCTCTATTTCTTTAGGTTTTTCAATTTTCTGACCGAAAGTTGTAAGGACCTTAGATTGTTTTATGGAGGTATTTGGAGAATTGTCATATTTTCGAACAGTTTTAATAGGTTCAGATAATTCTAGGACCTTGCAGCGTTGCTGTACAAATTCTATCAGTGAACTATAAGTGGGAAAATCGGTGGTCTGCTTCTCTTCGAATAGTTTCCGATTTTCAGTATCTAGACAGTCCAAAGCAAGTTGCAATTTGAAATAATCCGCTTCATCGGGAATTTTAAGATTAGACAAAGATGAGAAACTATCTGCCACAGATTTCAAAAAGGCTCGTAAATATGCTGGACTGGAAGAAGATTGATTTGAAGGCCTGAATTGCTTTATTTTGTGAAGGTAAGCAGCCGCTAGTATCCGTTTATTATCATAACGTTCCTCAAGAGCCTTCCAGGCATTATCATAATTATCGGCGGATAGCGAGAAGGATGAAACTAAACGTAGAGGTTCGCCTGATAATAACCCAACTAAATGATGAAATTTTTCAATGTCTGTTAATACTACTTCATTATGAACTATCGAAATAAATATATCCCTAAATCTGACCCACTCTAATAGGTCGCCCTCGAATTTGGGTATAGAAATTTTAGGGAGCCTATGCCGCACAGAAGAGGCCATGGTTAGATTTAGAGCCTGAGTTACATTGGGATCGTTAATAGTAGACGAACCTGCCCCAGGATTTGAGAAAATAGGTGTAGGAATTGGATTCATTACGTTTTCAAAAATTGTATTACATTCGTAGACGTACGATCGGGCAGCTTTCAAATATTTTTCTTCAATTGGAAATTCCTCTTCCTTTTCCATTAACACGTGAAGCTCCCGTAAGGTATCCCAGTTGCTAATGTAACTTTGAAATAAATTTTCCAGTGCTCTAAATTTCCCCTTGAATATAGGAAATTTATTAATATCTTCTTCTGCAGCCTTAGCCGCCTCCCTGATCCTCTGAATTTCTTTAAAAATATTGGTTAATTTCTTTGCCACCAGCTTGGCCTTTTTGTCAGGTGATAGGTCTGCCATGTTTAATAAAATGTAATAGTTGAAAATTTATTAAAAGATTAAAATTAGAAAATAGATTAAAAAATTAAAAGAGAGAATTATTTAATGATAATACTCAAAGAAATTAAATATTAATCAAATTAATAGGTTTTTAATTGATTATTAATTAGGAGAAATCACAATTAAATTAATAAAGAAACTTTAAATTCAAAACAATTTTGAAAATGCCCAAAAAATAGATCCGGCCCGGAGGACCAGATGTTGCGTTCGGAGCTCAATTTTTATTATTTACGATTGAAATCACCTTACGCTGTATTGCCGGTTCTATTTTGAGGTGGCACAAGTTATATTGAATTGAACCTCGTACTAATAATTTAATAAGTTAATAAAGAAGAAAAAAAAGATAATAATGATGGTAATAATTGCCATATAAGAATATATTTACACAATAATATTTACAAGTGAAAATAAGTAGAAATATTTAAAATAAATAAAAACAACGATGATAACAATAAAAATAAAAATACCTGTGACTAAACATAAATGATAAACAATTGAACTAAATGTAAAATTAATAAAACAAAATTAAAATATTAACTCTGATAAGAAGAAAAAAAAAAATACAAAATAAAATAATAGGTAAAAAATAAGGAAGCATTAATCTTATTAGTTAATAATTAATAATAAATGAAATTAATGAACTGAACTTAATGAATCTGAACGAGAGAGAGAGATAAAGAGTTAAAAAATATTTTCATGGAAGAAAAAGTATTTAAAGAAAGTCCAAAATAAAACCTGGTACCAGGGTTCTCCGAATTCGTCGAGGCAGGTGACAGACGCAGTTGTGGCCAGTCTTCTAATTTCATTCGATTCCCTTTTCTCAAGATTTAAGAAATTATATGACGTCGTGGACACAACGAAACAGGCTAGGGTCACCATCAAGTGCCGTGAGTCGACTGAACGTATTATAATATAACGTAATATAAACAACGTCTCTCTCTCGTATTATAAACAACCTCTCTCGTTAATCCATGCATATATTATAAATATTGCAAATATTTATATATTCTTATATTGTTCTAAAAATTAAGTTAAAATTTTACTTTTTAATAAAAAATGTTTGATCGGCTAGAACAGAGCACATCATAGAGACAAAGGGGAATCCTGTGCGAAGCAAAGCTCGCCACCTTCCTCCCGAAAAATACGCCGCAGTCAAAGAAGAATTTCGGCAGATGATGGAAGAGGGAATCTGCAGACCTTTAAAGTCACCTTGGGCCAGCCCTCTCCACGTAGTTACAAAGAAGGAAGGAGGCCTTCGTGTTTGCGGCGACTACAGAGCTCAACGCCCAAACTATTCCTGATAGGTAAGCAGTGCCAAACATAATGGACTTTACTACGCAATTAGACGGCAAAACTATATTTTCTAGGCTCGATATAGTGTGCGCCTACCATCACATCCGGAGGACATACAAGAAACAGCCATCATTACACCATTTTGGCTTTTTGAGTAACAGAAAATGACGTTTGGACTCAGGAATGCAGCACAAACATTTCAAAGGTTCATCGATGAAGTTTTTAGGGACTTTAACTTTGTTTTCCCTTACCTGGACGATTTTCTGGTAGGATCCACGACTAAGGAAGAGCATGAAGACCACCTAAAACTCATTTTTCAGCGTCTGGACGAATACAGACTCTCCTTGAACATTGCCAAATGCTATGGCAACCTTGGGTAACCCGAGGTAGATTTCCTTGGATTTAAAGTACCATCTGTGAACTTCACAGATTCCTAGGAATGCTGAACTTCTACAGAAGATGCATCCCTAATGTGACTATGGTTCAGGCTCCGCTCAACGCCCTTCTGCACAACAGCAAAAAGAATGATAAGACACCTATAACATGGATGGAAGAAACGATCAAGGCATTTGATGACAGCAAGATTAGCTTAATCGAAGCAGCGAAACTTGCTCATCCCGTCACCGCTGGAGACCTTTCATTGGCTTGCGACAATGCGGTACAAGACCCCAGCCAATTGGGAACTATATGTTCGAAGAAGGAATGAATCCAAACTTGCAGTGAGGACGGCAAAAAGAAAGAGCTAGGAGGAATTCGGCCAAAATTTACAGAGTCATTACCAGGAAAACGTCAAGGTTTTCTGGAAAAAGATCAAGGCAATGAAAGGAAAGATGAGCAAACCATTAAGAAATATAAAAGATGAGGTAGGCAGATTGATTACCGGGTACCAAGGTATTTTGGAAAGATGGGACGCCACTACAAGGAAGTGTTTTCTGGAGATGCTGAGGAGAGTATGCCTAGAGAGGGTATACAAAGAGAATATGATAAGGTGATATGGGAGGAGGAGGTGGAAGAGGCGGTAGAGAGATTAAGACTCGGAAAAGCTCCAGGAAGAGACGGCATCACCCCTGAATTCATCAAATTTGGTGGGGCAGAACTAATGAAAGCATTGCAGAGTCTTTTTAAGAAGATATTCACTTAAAAAACGAACCATAAGGAATGGGAATACAACAGTATTGTCCCGATTCACAAATGCAATGCAAGCGAATGCGATAGCTATAGACCTATCTGTCTATCCCAGATTGTGTACAAGCTCTATACCTCAATATTGGAAAAGAAGCTGAAAGAGCTAGTGGAGGACGACTTGGAAGAGGAGCAGGCTGCTTTCAGGCCTCAACACCAGACTCAGGACCATATCTTCTCCCTCAGAACAATAATAGATAAGTCAATGGATCGAGCGAAAGAGTATCTTCTTAGCATTTATAGACCTGAAAGCTGCTTTTGATTCGGTCCCTAGAAAAGAACTGTGGAATGCTCTCTCAAGAAAAAACATCCCCCAAGGATTGATAGAAGCCATTAAGTCGACATATCACGATTTCAAAGGAATAGTAAGGATTAATGGAAGAGGGTCCGATGTGTTTGCAATGAAGAAAGGTGTAGAACAAGGAGATAGTTTGAGCCCCCTCC
Organism: Aelia acuminata; assembly: GCA_911387785.2. Lineage (NCBI taxonomy): Eukaryota > Metazoa > Arthropoda > Insecta > Hemiptera > Pentatomidae > Aelia > Aelia acuminata. Next base: position 84,055,676 of record OU426980.1, read on the forward strand.
TGTTCATTGAATACATGAATGAAAATCTGTAAATATGCAAACGTAGGACAGCCCGCACTACTATTGGAAACTGGAATATGAGGAAAATCCTTGCCCAAGTAATGGTATTCGCGGATGACATTGTCCTCATCGCGGATTCTAAAGAGAGCCTGCAGCAAGCAGTAATCGAATGGGAAGCCAAGCTAGAAAGAAAAGGAATGACAATTAATGTCAGGAAAAGTAAAGTGATGCACATTGCCCGGGAACAGGAACACGTTGAAATACTTTGCAAAGGTGAAACAACGGAAATAGTGGACGAGTACACTTACCTCGGAACAGTGATCAGCAGGAATGGAAAGCTTGACCAGGAGATATCCAATAGGATAAAAAAGGCAAACACAATTTACTACCATTTCTGCAACACACTTATAGGGAAAAGGGAGATGGAGAAAAATGTTAAGCTGCATATCTTCAAAGCTGTTTACCTACCTACCCTTCTTAATGGAAGTGAAAGCTGGGTACCATTAGATAAGGACCTAAGCAGAGTTACTGCATCGGAAATGAGGTACCTCCGAAAAGTAGCAGGCCAAACCAGAAGGGATCGTTTCAGGAATGATAGGACTAGAGAGGATATAGGGGATACTTCTCTAAAGGATGAATGAGGACCGGGATGCAAGAAAATACTTCGAGGCCAGACCAACAGGAAAACATCCCAGAGGGAGACCCAGAACTCAATGGACAGACTACATCACCAGTGTGGGAGAGAAAAGAGGCAAAAACTGGAATGCCATGAAGACGATGGCTCGGGTCCGGGAGGCTTGCTTTACATGGACAGAGGCACCTCCACGCTGAAAGGCACAAAGGAGGAAGAGAAAGAAGAAGAAGAAGGAAAAAATATTTTAAATATAGGCAGACAAAATATTTGGGCCCCTAAACAATTATAAATATTATAATATGAATACAAATATAAAAATAAATATGAATATAATTAAATATAACTTATAATAAAATGTGAAAACTTAAAGACTATGATGTTAAACAAAATTTATCCGGCCCGGACGGGACCAATGTTTGGTATTCAAACTTAGTGGACTGTATTTTATGAAAAAAAAAAAATTATTATCAGTGAACAAATATTATATTTAAGAAATAAAATTAAAATAACTCTGTAATTAAAATGAAAAAATAAACCTTGAATAAGAAATTAATTACAACAAAAGAAAAACAACATTAAATTTAACATTGAATTAAGAACAAAAAAAAAGCAGCGAAATAAATAAAATTGAGGAAAGTAGAACAAATATATTAACAGAAGATGAACAAAAATTAACTTAATGTCCTTCTAAAATATTAATTAAAATAAAACACTAGTACGTACTAATGGGCGTGTTGCCGTTTGGTCTTGGCCAAGGCGATGTATGATGAGTATAGTTGGTGATAGAGCAGGCTAATACTACTATAATATTGTTAAAAATAAGAAGCCCTTGGTATGAAGACGGGCTTGTCCTTACTGCTTAATATAAACATAACTATAAATTTAAACGTATACGATTGGTTTATGTTTAAATAATTACAATTTTATAACAACAAAAAAAACTACTAAATAAAATCTTATATTTATTCGGTTCTGAATAGTGGGTGTCAGAGCAATGCCTAGATACTTATATTCTGAGACAACTTCTATGTTCTCTCCCAAAAATGTCCATTTCTCATCCTTGGCATGCTTACCACCATTCCTGAAAACCATTATTTTTTATTTGTCCAAGTTTACAGTCAAATTCCACATTTTACAGTAGACCGCAAGCTTATCAATCAGGCAGATCAGATGTATAGATTATAAAAAGTAGAGCACTCAAAACATCACCCTGTCTAACACCAACCAATACATCTATGAATGATATCTTTATTTTGCAACCAGATTGCAGCCTGTGTGATTCCATGGAGAGATTCTATATTATTAACTAATTTGAAGGAGAGTCCAATTAACAAAAGTTTGTGTAGGAGCGAATGAAGATTTGGAAAATGGCAGATTTAAAGTCGACAAAGAATGCATACAATTTTTACCTCTTAGTCAACAATTTAATTTTTACCATGTTAATTAAACTGAAAGTATTATCGGCAGTGGAGTACCCCTTGCAAAAACCCGCTTGCAATTCTGGGAGAAGGGTTTGAAATTAACTCTTATTTTGTCGGAAAGAGAATAAAAGTCAAATCTGGACTTTTATATTTCGGGCCTGAAAATAAAAGTCCTGATATGATCTTTATCACAATGATACCTAAAATAAGAGTCGAAGCTTGCTTTTAATTACTTAAGGATGAATTTATTAGTTTTTTTTTCGGATTTCTCCATATTATTACATTATTATCTTCATCGACCAGCCCAAAGACCAGGATATTTTCTCCTGACCTGCTGACTCTCGTCTACAGTCTTGTCGCAACTCGAAACCCATAACGGACTTGGTCTCACAAACTCTTTTCTTTTCCCTACGGACGAATATATTATTCTTTAACTGTATCTCAATTTCTTTTCTATTTTATATTAATCTTTATATATCCTTATCTTTTCTGTTCTGCAGTGATCAATTAGTTTTGTTTTATATCGCCACCAATATCCATTACTGTTCCTCTCCAGTTCAACCCCTACACTCCTTCACCCTCCTCTGATCATTCCCATTAATCAGTCCATATGAGTAATATCTTTTTATCCTGCCACGTTAATTCCCAATCCCTCCCAGCACATAATGATGAGTTCCAGGACCACTTCCTCCATAATTTCTATCATATCATTGCCATCTCGGAAACCTGACTAAAACCAAATATCCCATCCTCCTTATTATCCATTCCTAACTACTCTCTCATCCGTCGTGTCGTGAGAACCGAAAAGTTCCTCATCCGGAATATCTCCTCGTTGAAATTTCCTCTGATGCTTTCTTCCTCCTCTACGTAATAATTTACCGCCCCCCGCATACCAAATTTGATCCTTCCTTTGAATCTTCCCAATTTACCTATGCCCCGTCATACAATAACGTAATCATCGCTGGCGATTTCAATATAAACATGCTCTCTGATTCTCCTAACAGATCCTACCTAACAGACCTCATCCATTCTCTCGACCTTTTCATTGTTCCCTACCAACCAACCCACCAAACCCAGTTTACCAGCACCTGGTTAGACCTTTTTATAATAGATTCCTCCCATAACCTATCGTCTTCCTCACAGCATCCAGTAACTTTTCTTTCAGGTCATGACCTCATCAAAATTTCATATAATATCCCAACACCTAAACTATGCCCTAACAAAATCTCCTGGCGGAACCTCGATTCATTAACCTCTGAAAAACTAAATCCTTTTTTCGACTCCCTTTCCCAATCCCTAGATCCTATCACAGCCAGACAAAAGAAGGCAACCGCCAAGATCAAGTACGTCTGGTTTAGCGGAGGTCGAGTTCGCTGCAGGACATCCAACGGTGGTTATTGGTAAACCAGGTGACTTGGACATTTTTAGTTGAAAGACGTGGAAAAGTTTCATTTTGATTTTGACCTTTTTAATTTTTACTAACGATATCTTAATTGATTTACTTCTAATTTACTACAGGAGTTTCATTTTGATTTTGATCCTATTAATTTTTATTAACTACATCTCAGTTTTTTTACCTCTAATTTACTACAGGATTATTTTTTTTATTTTTCTTGAGCTTGAATTCTATATATTTATTGGTGTCTTATACAGTTTTTATTTTTATTTTAAAATCAAGTTCATATATTTTGATAATTCACTGATTGAAGACATATTTCGAACACTTTTAATTCAACTTTCTTATTATGTCCAACTTAGACGTCATTCACAAACAGAATATCACAAAAAAAGTTCAGAAATGTCTCTAACTATCCTCCACCAACATCCCTATTTCTTGCCCTTCCTCCGCCCCTCAAACTACCAGTTATGACCAATATCCTAAGCTCCTGTCACGTCAATGCTCAATCCCTTACAGCTCATTTCGATGAATTCCAAAAATACTTTCTTGAAAATTTCTACCACATAATCGCGATATCTGAAACTTGGCTCAAACCTTTCATCCCTTCTGCCCGAATTTCCCTCTCCGATTATTCCTTCCGACGCCATGACAGATCTGGGCGCACGGGTGGTGGTGTTGGTCTATATACTCATGAAAGCCTCAAGGCCAAAGTCCTCCTACAGTCTCCTGCTCATAACCTTCCTCATCCATTACTTCTCCCTTATTATTCGCTGTGGTCTACAGACCTCCTCACGTCCCATATGACAACCTCTTCGAATCCTCCCTCGTCAACTTGGTCTCCCAATATTCCAATGTTATTATCACAGGCGATTTCAACGTAAACATGTTATCAGAATCCACTGAGAAATCCTATCTAACTGACCTACTATATTCCCTCAACCTTTATCTAGTTCCTTATTCTCCAACACATCACACGCAATATTCCGATACATGGCTGGACCTCTGTATTACCGATTCTCCCATCAAAATCACCGCTTCTTCGCAATCCCCAGTTCCTTTTCTCTCATCACACGACCTTATCCAGATCTCCTACGACATGCCCACCACTCGTTTTGCTCCTAAGGTTATATCATTTCGCAATCTAGACCTCCTTTCCTATGAATCCCTTGAACCCGATCTTGTCTCTGTCCAATGGAACACCATATATTCCAATGATTCTATTGATTCCATGGTCCATATCCTTAAAAACCATTTTAGACACCAACTCTCCTATGAAAATCCGAACCCTATTTCACCCCGCTGCACCTTGGCTGACAACTGAAATAAAGGATTTGATAAAAAGAAGGGAAGCTGCAAGACGCAAATTTCGGCGAACCCGTTTGGCAGTCGACTCTGCATCTTTCAAAAAACTCAGAAACCTGACCCAATCCAAAGTCCGACATGCTAAATCCCACCACTTTCACAATGCTCTCTCCAATGCCCACGATCCTAAAAGCAAATGGAAAATACTCCGTCAATTATCCCTACCTGGTTCCAACAACCCTAGTTCCCTTCAATTTACACCAGACGATCTCAATAAATATTTCTCGTCCTTTCCGTTTCATTCTCCTCAAGTTACCGAGATGAGAAGCCACAATTTTAACTCAGAGAACTTCTTTTTTTCCCACATTACTTACGACGATCTACTTACAGCAATCCTAAAATCCCACACCAACGACTATGGTCCTGACGATATCCCTGTAAAGTTAATAAATTCATGTCTCCCTGCCCTTATTCCCGTTCTTTTTCATATTTATAACTACTCTTTACAAAACTCGACATTCCCCTCTTCCTGGAAGACCACTCTCGTCGGACCTTTAAATAAAACTTCAAATCCCTCATCAATGAATGACTTCCGACCTATTTCCCTTCTATCCAACATCTCAAAAGCGTTAGAACGCCTTGTTCAAAGTCAACTCTCCAACTTCCTAGAAGAACGTTCCCTCATTAACCCCCTACAATCGGGCTTCCGATGTGGCTACTCTACACAATCTGCTCTCCTAAAAATTACTAATGACCTCTACAGCTCCATTGAACACCGAAAAGTAACTGTTCTCATCCTCCTTGATTTCTCAAAAGCTTTCGACACAGTTGACCATAACATCCTTTTTACCAAACTACAAAACCTTCATTTATCTAGCAGCGCCTTACGATGGTTCAAATCTTTTCTCTCAGATCGGTCATAGTTTGTAGTCATTCCTGGACAACCTCCATCCAAGATGCTTCCCCTCACCTGTGGAGTCCCACAGGGATCCTCTCTATCCCCCACCCTGTTTGCTATTTATATTAACGACCTCCCTTCCCTGATTCAGCACTCCCAATATCACATCTATGCAGACGATTTCCAAATATACCTGTCCTTCCCACCCTCCGAGTTAGTGTCAGCGACTAAAAAGCTTCAGGATGATCTAAACCGAATCAGCCTCTGGGCAGATACTAACAAGTTGAAGCTAAACACTGAGAAAACGAAAGCAATTTTAATAGGCTCCACTCACCTCCTTAAAATCATCCCTAATGATGATCCTAACAAATTCTATCCTACTGTCAAAAACCTCGGTGTAACCTTCGACCAAACCCTTTCTTGGAAAAACCACATCTCTAATATCTCCCGTCGTACCTTTTCTACCTTGAAGCAATTGAATCATCTCCGTAACCTTCTTCCACTTGAAACCCGTAGACTTCTCATCACTTCCCTGATATTTCCCCACTTTGACTATTGCTGTACGGTATATGGGGGTATCTCCGGGGAACTCGAAGCAAAAATAAAACGTCTGATTAATTGTTTTGTGCGATTCATCTTTGGGATCCCAAGAGACGTCTCCATCTCACCTTTTTACGAAAAGTTAAAGTGGCTATACCCATCCAACCGTCGCAAATACCTCCTGTCATCATTTCTTTACCAAGTTATTTGATCTTGCTGTCCTTCATATACGCTCAAACTCCTTCAGCCCAAATCCTCAATTCATTCCCGCAATACCCGGTCCAGGCCTTCAACTATATGTATACCGGCCCACCGCACGTCAGCATTCGAAAGATCTTTCATATTCAGGTTCTCATCTGTAAGGAATTCTATTCCCCCTTTTATTCGTCATTCCAACACCCTCCATACCTTCAAATCCCGCCTGTACAATCACTTCCTATCAATCCAGTTTCCCGAAAAATTGTAAATAGAAACTTCCAATTCGGAATCCGAATTTTTAAATTTTAAATTTAAGCTCTGTTCATTTTATTTATAGTTATGTATATACGGGCACATTTAAGTAGTGCAATGCCAGTTATGTTTGCCAATTATTTGTATTTATTGTATTTATATGTTTAATCTTAGCACAAGAAGTTTTCTTTATAATTTATGTTTATATTATTCTTCCAATTTGTTTTATTTTAATCTTGATCTAAGGCTCTTAAGCCCATAAAATGTATAATATAATTTTGTTCCAAAGGGACTTGTCCCGGAATAATAATAATAATAAAGAATAATAAATAAAGAATAATAAAGAATTTATTTATTTATTAATTTGTCAACCTTCATTGATGAAATGGTGGAATGCCTCTCATCCAATCTTTCCACGATCCTAAACCAATATGCTCCCCTCAAAACCCTCACTTTTAGACGTCCAGCCGCTCCCTGGATAAGACCCGAAATCAGAGAGTTGATGAGGAAAAGAGATGCCGCCAGAAGACATTTCCGACGCACCCATTCCGCTGAAGATTACATTACTTCTTTTTCAAGTCCCTACGCAATCTAACCCAATCTTCCTTACGGCGTGCCAAGGCACAGTTTTTCCATGAACGTACAAAAAACTAAGGCAATCCTAATTGGCTCCAGGCATCTTCTTAATTCCCTTCCTTACTACCCCTTACTCCGTCTTAATAATCGAACCATTCAGCTCCAATCCTATGTCAGAAACCTTGGGGTGATCTTTGACCAGCACTTGTCGTGAATCTATATCATTTCCAAATTCAGCACCTTCATTAATCTATTAGCCGACCTCAATATTGTATTTATCGTGTAAATTGTAATAAATCGAAACCTGAGTGCGTAATCCAAAAATTTATATTATTTTCAAATTCAGTGCCCTAAATAACCTAGAAGTCGACCTCATATTGTAAATATCGGATAAGTTATAATTGATACCTGAGTGAGCCTTTATATCGATATTATTTTCATTATCAGCAGCCTTAATAATCCAATAATCGATCTTAAGATCGAAATAAGGTAATTTATAATACACTATAAGATTTCCATAAAAACGGTTAACCCAATAATAATAATAATAATAAGAAGAAGAAGAAAAGTAAGAATAACAAACATGAACAAAATTAATAGCCATTTGTCTGGTTAGTTGGAAAAAATATAATAAAAACAATAAAAAGAATTAAAATATAAAGTAAACACAAAAAAGAAAAGCAATACAATAAAGATAACAAAGACAGAATATTGAAAGAAAAAATGTAAGATAAACATTTGGATGTAGAGTACAAAACTTTGATCAGCTTTTGAGCTTAAAAGATATAATAAAAATCAAATAGATATATCCTTCACTATTTACATATTTACATAGCCATCGGGGATTGGAAAATTAGGAGGTGACGAAATAGTTGGGTTTTGAAGGATGTGAGGGATGAAGTTTTTCGGATAGAGTCAGGTAATGAGTTCCAGAAGGTGGCAGCTCGGATGATAAAGGATTTTGTAAAGGAGGCAGATCAGTAAAAAGGGATATACAGGTTAGAGGTTTGGGATCTGGTATTTAGAGAATGTATAGAGGAGCAGGGTTTGAACAAACTGAGGATATAAGGGGGTTTCTTGGTTCTGAACGTTTGGAAAAGATATACACCTAGGAAGTATTGCCGTCGAAAAACCGGGTAGAGCCACTTCAATTCTGCATACCAACTGGAGACGTGGGAGCGCCTGGGGACACCGAAGATGAATCTAATGAAGCAATTCATTAGTCTCTTCAACCTCATTTCATGCATGCCAGACAGTCCCCCGTATACAAGGCAGCCATAGTCAAAATGGGGAAATATAAGAGAGGAAACTAGGAGTTGACGGGTTTTTGGAGACAAGCAATCGCGTGATCTAAGGAACTGTTTGAGGATAGCTATGGATTTTCTGATGATTTCGGAAATATGATTACTCCACGACAAGTGCTGGTCAAAGATCACCCCAAGGTTTCTGACATAGGATTGGAGCTGAATGGTTCGATTATTAAGACGGAGTAAGGGGTAGTAAGGAAGGGAATTAAGAAGATGCCTGGATTGCCTTAGTTTTTTGTACGTTCAGTCTTAACTCATTTTTTTCTGCCCAGTTTATACTGTTTATATCTTCTTGAACTTTTCGGATTACCTCTAGCATTTTGGAAGGATGGAAGGATACGCAAATTTGGAGGTCGTCAGCGTATAAGTGGTATTGTGAATGGTTGATGGACTCAGGGAGATCGTTAATATAAACAGAAAAGAGAGTTGGAGAAAGTGAGGATCCCTGTGGTACACCTCGTCTTAGTAAAAGAGATGAGGAAGGGGGTTTATCAGGAATTTGAACAGTTTGTGAACGTTGGGATAGGAAGGAGAGGAACCACTTCAGGACGCTGTTTGATGTGGAGAGGTTTTGGAGTTTAGAAAGGAGGATCTCATGATTGACGGTATCGAACGCCTTTGTGAAATCAAAGAGAATTAGGATGGTGATTTTATGTTCATCTATAGAGGATTGAAGATCCTCCTGAGTGATCTTCAACAGAGCAGATTGTGTGGAGTAATGAGAACCGAAACCGGATTGAAGAGGGTTGAGGAGAGCATTTCTTTCAAGGAAGTCATTGAGCTGGGAGTGGACAATTCTTTCGAGCGGCTTGGATAGGTTAGACAGAATGGAGATATGTCTATAGTCGGAGGCTAAAGTGGGAACTGGTACTTTGTTCAACGGACGGAGTATCACTTTTTTCCAGGCTTATGGGAAAACGGAATTTTGTAAGGAAAAGTTATTGATGTGTAAAAGAGCAGGAAAGATGACAGGAAGACATAGTTTAATAATCTTTACAGGGATTTGATCGGGGCCATAGTCATTGGTTTTGGATTTAAGGACAGAGGAAAGTAGGTCTTCAGGCGAGATATTTAGGAAATAGAAGTTATCTGGGTTGAAGGTTCGTGTGAATAAGTACGAGGAGGGGTGAGGAACAGATGGTGAGTTGGCGAAATAGGAATTTAAATCATCTGGATCGTTAGGATAATGAGTACAGGATTTGGATTTGACGACTGATAATTTTTTAAGGATTTTCCATTTGGTCGTAGGATCGTTGAAAATCGATATCATTTTCAAATTCAGCGCCCTAAATAACCTAGAAGTCGACCTCATATTGTAAATATCGGATAAGTTATAATTGATACCAGAGTGAGCCTGAGGTTTTATATCGATATTATTTTCATTATCAGCAGCCTTAATAATCTAATAATCAACCTTAAGATCGAAATAAGGTAATTTATTATACACTACAAGATTTCCATAAAAACGGTTAACCAAATAATGTACACCAATACGGAGAAATCCGAAAAAACTAATAAATTCATCCTTAAATAATTAAAAGAAAGCTTTGACTCTTATTTTAGGTAACATTGTGATTAAGATCAGATCAGGACTTTTACTTTCTGCCCCTAAATATAAAAGTCATGATGTGATTTTTATTTACTTATTATTCGTTGATCAATTGTTTTCAAAATTTGGAAAAGTGTGATTCTAGGTGTAACTGATTACTGTGTAAAGTATAAAAAAAATTCACCGAAGAATACAGCCAGGAAGGAGGAATAAAGAATCGGGCTTGCTAGCATAACGAGGCTCCTTATCAGCATGTAGCCTGGGACTTGCAGCCCCCCACCACGGCCAGCTGGCTACAACAACAAGGTGAGTGCCAGCTTCACAATATCTGTCACCGAGGAGCTGGACCCTAATTTGATGCAAATTCAATTTTTTATAAAATATTGGGTAAAATAACTACAGTGGATGTGTCTGTAATAGTTTTCCTTCATTCTTGATTTCATTATTCTACTGTTTTTTTTTTTTTTGTTTTTTTTCTAAATCAATTAGTTTCATATTGGTTTTTTATACCACTCTTTGTTTTTATTTTAATGACTATACCATTCTTTTAATTTAATATATTTTTATAACCAACGACCTTTCCTATTGTAGAGGAAAGAAATAAATAAGTTCTATTAAGGGGAGAATATTTTTAGTATTTGCCACTTAACATACGTGGTTGTATATCACTTTTATTAGTATAAACAATATTTTTATTATTTTATATTTAATTGTACCTATTTTCTCCCACTTTTAATATATATCTATTACAATCTTAAATACCATTAATTTTAAACTTATTTTAAATTTTAAAACTTTTCTTTTTAATTTGTTGATTTTATGGATTAATTTATAGACACACTATTTAACTCTAATATTTGTCCTTATCGTATTAGTTTTATATATTTATTGAGAGCATACATGTCCTTTCTGATTTTTTATTTATTTTCTCAAATTTTATATAGGTAGTTTTCAATTTTTTTAAATTTATTTATTTGTGTATATTCTCCATGAAATTTACAGTAATAATTCTTTATGAATGTGAAATTATTCATATTTAATTGTTTAATTCAGTTTTTATATTTATTTATTTATAACATCTCAAATTCAATTATATGTACACATACATATATATATGTATATTTTTTATCAGGAAATACAACCCGTGGTATGATGAAGATTGTAAATATGCTAAATCTGATATCAAAGATAAACTCAAACTGTTTAAAAAATGCGGTTACAATAACGAAATAAGGGATGAATATATTAAAGCCAAAAAAGTTTATAGAAACCTTACATAGAGCAAAAAATCAAATTATGAACTAAAATTGATCGATAAATTAAGTAACCACAAAGATACCAACAAATTTTGGCCAACAATAAACATTTTCAGAACTAAAAAATTCAATACAAACTGTTTAACAAACTTCTAACCACCGAAAATTAACCTAAAAATTGGACAAAATCAAATGTAACCATGATTTATAAAAAAGGGGACAGAAAACAACCTGAGAACTACCGACCCATCTCTTTAATGAACAGTGCCTTAAAAATTTTTACTCAAATTCTTTTAGATTGGCTAACTCTATGGGAAAACGAAAAAAATATTCTCCCAGAAACTCAAAACAGATTTAGAAAAGGCAGGTCATCTCTAGACAACCTTTTTCTAATGAATTGCCTAATTGAACTAAAATTAGAATATTCTAATAGTGACCTATTTGCAATCTTTATAGACTATAAACGAGCATTTGACAGTGTAAATCATGACATTCTATGGTACAAATTGAATTCGCTCGGTTTAAGTGGGAAAATTACCAGAATCATAAAAAATCTAATGACCAGGCCGCACTAAGAATAAAATTAGAAGGGGCATTATCTGACGAGATCGGTGTTAGTAAAGCAGTATTACAGGGCGAGGTCCTCTCTGCATATCTCTTCTGCCTTTACATATCAGACATGGATGACTATTTTAAAAAAAATCTGGTGCGTGCGCGCAACACACAACTTTCACTTACCAACTTACTTAGATTAGAAATTGACGTGTTTTGCTAAATATCATTTCCCAAAGTCACACATTTTTCTACATTCATATCTTATTTTTGTTATTCGTTAAAGCCGTTTTTGAGTAAATAAAAAAAAACCGTGAAAATGATACAAAATTTATTAAGTAAAGTCCCCCCTCCCGTAGATCAATTTTGATGAAATTTTTACAGTCATATCTCGGGCATATAAATACATCAAATACCAAGTTTGATCAAAATCGTTAAAACCGTTTTTAAGTAAATAAAAAAAACATGTGAAAATGATGCAAAATTTATTAAGTAAAGTCCCCCCTCCGGTTGATCAATTGTGATGAAATGTTGGTTATCACATCTTTGGCATATAAATACATCAAATACCAAGTTTGATGAAAATCGTTAAAACCGTTTTTGAGTAAATAAAAAAAACATATGAAAATGATACAAAATTTATTAAGCAAAGTCCCCCCTCCGGTTGATCAATTTTGATGAAATTTTTACAGTCATATTTCAGGCATATAAATAGATCAAATACTCAGTTTAATCAAAATCGTTAGAGCCGTTTTTGAGAAAATCGAAAAAAACTTAAAAAGTTATTAAATAAAGTACCCCCTCCCTTTGAGCAAATTTGATGAAATTTTTGCTGTCACATCGCGGACATATAAAAAAAACCTGTACCACTACAACCCATAAAGGGTCTTGGGTGCAGTACTATGTAAGGAAGAGTACTGTTTCTTGGTCAGCGGTCGTGCAAGGAGGTGATTTGACGCTCAACCGCCAGGTTCTTTCCCCTTAATTTTTCAATTAAGGGTACCCACTTTATAGAGGCTGGGTTTGCCCCAGGAGGGTCTCTCGGCCCAAGAGACGAACTGTGGCGAATAATAAAGATATCATAAGCCATTCGCGGACATATACATACACTAAGTATAAATTCGTGTATATATATGCCAGTCTGGCTCGAGCCTTCAATGCGATAGTATCGTCCACACGTTGTTAATCATCTTATTCTATTACAAGTTCTTCTACGTATTGTTAACCATATATTTAGTGAGTACTCATAGCCTTTTTAATCCTTTTCTAAATTAAAACCTACATTAAACGATTCCAATTACTAAACCTATAGTGCGTAATTTATTTAAATATTAATAGAAGAATTAAAGCCTAGCGACCGGCTGTTTGGTACTGGAAGAGATAAGAAGGCCCCAGTCCCCACCACACCCGATCATTACACCCATCCCCACCACAACCGTCTACGTTAATCCAGTCGCTTCAAATACTTTAAAATGACACAGTGCCCGATCTGTAAAGCTGCCATTACGAGAGACGACAAACTTTCCCTCGCATGCGCGCGCTGCAAGATTTTATTTCACGGGAAATGCTGTAACTTAACAGAACACGATATCTCACAATTAAAAAATAAAAATCAGTGGTATTGTAAGGGTTGCACGACCTCAAACGTTGAGTATCGCATTACCCCTAACAAAAATATGGAGGAGAATATAATTGCGATTTTGACAGAAATCGGCAAAATGTCCGATGAAATAAAAGATATAAAAACATGTATGAATACACAAGGGGACATAATGTTCGAAAACTCCGAAAGACTAAAAGCAATAGAGGATCGTTCAAAAAAACAGGACGAAATAATAGAAAAATTACTAACAGAAAACAACAATCTTAGAAATAAAATAAAAATTATGGAGGCAAAACTAAACCAAGCAGAGCAAGCCTACCTATCTAACTCTCTAGAAATACGTGGAATACCACAAAAATCTGGAGAAACACCCGAAGGCATCGTCTGCTCTGTCGGAGCCGCCCTTGGTGTTAAGCTCACCGCTGACGACCTCGACTTTGTGCAAAAAAAAAGGACCAGAGAAGAGGACCCACGCCCACCCGCGATTGTCGTGCGTTTTGTACGACAGTCCGTCCGAGACGAGATGATCCGACTCCGGAAGGTGAAAAGGGATTTCACAACAAGGCACCTTGGCTGGGATAACGACGAAAGGATCTATGTCAGCGAGGAGATGTCGGCGGGCAACAAACATCTCTACTGGTTGGCGAGACAGAAGAAAGGCGCGGGAAAAATAAAATACGTATGGTTTGCCAGGGGCAGGGTTCGCTGCCGGCGAGAGGATGGCTCCCCAGTGGTTATCATCACTAAGGAGGAAGACGTCGAGGCACTACAATGACACATTTGTGACTGTCACTCTAGAATCTGGACCACCTTTTTATCCTGCATGTCACCGATCGATACATATTATTCTCGTATTTATACATTTCTCTTGTTTTATTTGATTTCTATTTTATTCTATCACCTAGGTAACACTTTCTTTTATTTAACAGCTATAGGCCTCAATCATTATCTCTTTATTTCACTCAATCAACTTACTTTCAATACTGCCACAAACATACATCTCTGTGCCTTTTCACTCCAACCCCTAAACTCCATTTCCAATCACAGATCAATTCCCATCCATCTAATCACATGAGTAACATCCTATTATCTTGTCATGTTAATTCCCAATCCCTTCCAGCCCACTACGATGAGTTCCTAGACCACTTCCTCCACAATTTCTACCATATCATTGCCGTTTCGGAAACCTGGCTAGAACCAAATATCCCATCCTCCTCAATACTCATCCCTAACTACACTCTCATCCGTCGTGATCGTGAGGACCGCACAGGAGGAGGAGTTGGTCTTTACGTCCATAACAGTCTGAGGGTAAAAATCCTCCTAGAATCCCCTTTTTCCGAAAGTCCTCATCCGGAATACATCCTCGTCGAAATCTCCTCTGATGCCTTTTCCCTCCTTTACATAATAGTTTACCGCCCTCCGCATGTCCAATTTGATCCTTCCTTTGAATCTTCCCTCTTTACCTATGTCCCGTTATACAGTAATGTAATCATCGCTGGTGACTTTAACATAAACATGCTCACTGATTCTCCTAACAGATCTTACCTTATAGAACTCATCCATTCACTCGACCTCTTCATAGTACCTTACCAACCAACCCACCATACCCAGTTTACCAGCACCTGGTTAGACCTTTTTATAATAGACTCCTCTCACAACTTACTGTCTTCTTCACAGCATCCAGTACCTTTTCTATCAAGCCATGACCTCATCAAAATCTCCTATAACATTCCAGCACCTAAAGTCATTCCCCGAAAAGTCTCCTGGCGAAATCTTGACTCATTAACTCCTGAAAAGCTGAATCCTTTTTTCGATTCACTTTCCCAAACCCTGGATCCCATTTATTCATCATCCTCCATAGATGAAATGGTGGAGTGCCTTTCTTCTAATCTTTATACTTTCCTCAATCAACATGCTCCCCTGAAGACCTCCACCTTTAGACGTCCTCCTGCACCCTGGATAAATCCCGACATCAGAGAGTTGATGAGAAAAAGAGATGCTGCCAGAAGATGTTTCCAACGTACCCGTTCCCCTGAAGATTACTCCCATTTCAAGTCCCTACGGAACCTCACCCAATCTTCCATACGGCGTGCCAAGGCACTATTTTTCCATAACTCCTTATCAAAAGCACTCGATCCTAAGTCCAGATGGAAAATCCTTAAAAAACTGTCCATAGTAAAATCCAAAGCCTGCACTTACTACCCCATCGATCCAGATGAATTAAATTCCTACTTCGCCAATTCTCCATCTATTCATCAGCCCTCTTCATTATCGTTCAGACAAACTTTCGATCCAGATAATTTTTATTTCCTCAATATTTCACCAGAAGCCTTACTCTCATCTATCCTCAAGTCCAGAACCAATGACTTCGGTTCAGACCAAATTCCCGTGAAGATAATTAAACACTGTCTTCCTGTCATATTCCCTGCTCTCCTACATATATATAACTTCTCTCTACAAAATTCCTGCTTCCTAGATGCCTGGAAAAAAGTTATAGTCCGTCCATTAAACAAGGTACCTGTTCCCTCTTTAGCCACCGACTACAGACCTATCTCCATTCTCTCTAACTTATCCAAACCGCTCGAAAGAATAGTCCACTCCCAGCTCAATGATTTCCTTGAGCAGAATGCTCTCCTCAATCCTCTTCAGTCCGGCTTCCGCTCCCACTATTCCACACAATCTGCTCTACTCAAGATCACTCAGGACCTTCAATCCTCGATAGACGAAAGTAAAATGACCATTCTAATCCTCTTTGATTTCTCAAAAGCGTTCGATACCGTCAATCACGAGATCCTCCTTTCTAAACTCCAAAACCTTTCCATGTCAAACAGCGTCTTAAAGTGGTTCCTCTCCTTCCTGTCCTCACGTTCACAAACAGTTCATATCCCTGATAAACCTCCTTCCTCACCACTTTTACTAACACGAGGCGTTCCACAGGGGTCTTCGCTTTCACCAACACTCTTCTCTGTTTACATTAATGATCTACCAGATTCCATCAACCACTCACAACACCACTTATACGCTGATGACCTCCAAATTTACCTATCCTTCCGTCCTACCGAGATGCTAGAGGCAATCCAAAAATTGCAGGAAGACATAGATAGCATAAACGCCTGGGCAGAAAACAATGAACTGAGATTGAATGGAGAAAAAACCAAGGCCATCCTGATTGGCTCCAAGCATCTCATTAATTCCCTTCCTTATTACCCCTTACTCTACCTCAAAGGCCAACCTATCCATTTCCATTCCTATGTCAGAAATCTCGGAGTGATCTTTGACCAGCACTTGTCGTGGAGTAACCATATTTCCCAAATCACCAGAAAATCCATCGCTATCCTCAAACAGTTCCGAAGATCCCGTGATTGCATGTCCTCTAAAACCCGTCAGCTCCTTGTTTCTTCTCTTATATTTCCTCATTTCGATTATGGTTGCCTTGTATACGGGGGACTGTCTGGCTTACACGAGACGAGGTTGAAGAGGCTGATGAATTGCTTCATTAGATTCATCTTCGGTGTTCCCAGGCGCTCCCACGTCTCAAGCTGCTATACAGAATTGAAGTGGCTCTACCCAGTTTTTCGGCGGCAATATTTCCTTGGTGTATATCTCTTCCGAACGTTCAGAATTAAGAAGCCTCCGTATATTCTGAATTTATTTAAACCCTGTTCCTCCATACATTCTCTAAATACCAGATCCCAAACCTTAAACCTATACATCCCTTCCTACCGAACTGCCTCCTTTACAAAATCATTTATCATCCGTAGTGCCTCCTTTTGGAACTCCTTACCCGTTTCCATCCGTAAAAATTCATCCCTCACTTCTTTCAAAACCCAATTATTTCTCCATCTCCTTAATCTTCAAACTACCGCAACTATGTAAAATAGTGAAATCTGTTATAATTTATAATACTTTTCTGTGTTTGTGGATATAAAATTCTGTTTTTCTTTTATTGTTTTACGTTCAAATGGTTGGAAACCAGTCAAGTTATATTCTCATACCTTTTTTGCTGTTTGTTTTATTTAAGAGGCTTGCTTTTATTTTATATTAGTTCTTTAGTTTCTATACCAACCTTGTTCTAAACTAGCCAGACAAAGAACTCTGTATCTGTACATATATTGTTATTCTTAGGGGACAAGATGTCCCAGAATAAAAATACTTTCTTTCTTTCTTTCTTTCTTTCTTTCTAAATACCCAATTTCAGGTTTGCACGGTTTATAGTTTTTGAGCTAGTCTGTTCACACACACACACGCACGCACGCACGCACACACAGACACAGACACAGACACAGACACAGACACACAGACACACAGACACACAGACACAGACACAGACACAGACACAGACACAGACACAGACACAGACACACAGACACAGACACAGACACAGACACAGACACAGACACATACACAGACACAGACACAGACACACACACACACACACACACACACACACACACACACACACACACACACACACACACACACACACACACACACACACACACACACACACACACACACACACACACACACACAGACCATTTCGCGGGACTTGGTTATTTCGACTTAGGGGACCCCAAAACGTGTATTTCCGTTGAAAACCGGAAGTCGAAATATTTCACGATCGCAATACTTCCACTTACTATATATTTCATATATAGGTAAGTGAAAGTAAAAAAGGGCGCAACATGTAATCAATTAAAACCCAATTGTGAAATATTAAGCTCGTACTATGCAGATGACATGGCTATATTTTCTTTCTCTCATAGCGATACAAACAAAAAACTTGAAATCCTATCCTCATACACTAAAGACAACCATTTAGAAGTCAATCTTAATAAAACAAAAATTATTTACTTCCACAAAGGCAAACAAAAAAGATTGAAAACAGTTTATTATAATGGAGAACCCATAGAAATAGTGACGTATTATACATATTTAGGTGTTCCTTTATCCTCCTCCGGTGTTTTTTATCCTGTAAATATTCTCAATCTAAAACAGCCTGTGAGGTAGGGACAGTAATGGATATTTGCCGAAAATCAAAATTACAATCCTGGGGGAGTAGACTGTTACTAAATGAAGCCATTGCCATCAGCACATTATTCTATGGAATTGAGATTTGGGAATTTAGGTACCTTGATATTATCGAAAAATCACACTTAAATTATTTTAAGAGACTCTTCAATCTTAACAAAAATACCCCTTTCTGGCTCATTAGAATGGAATTTGGTCTAGAATATTCAACTGTTAAGGTACTAAAACGAGTATTAACCTGTATTCAACAAATATTATGCATGTCGGATGATAGAATTACCAAAACCTGCCTCGTGATACTAAAGAATAAACATCAACTCCAACCGCAGTCAGCAAAATATAATTGGTTTACTCAAATTTACAATATTCTAGATAAAGTCAATAGCTCATACATTCTTTTTGAAAGCAACCCTTCTGTCTTCAAAAAAGAAATTCCAAACATTCTTGCCTTATAAACAATATCTGATTCAAAATGACCTTGAATCCTTAAGAAAAAGCCAGTACGGCCAATTTTACAATATTATATATCAACCTAATCTAACTGGTCAAAGTAATAAACTCTTTAATAATAATAAACTCTTTATTGATTGTCCCGGGAACTAGTCCCTCAGGAACAAATTATACAGATACATATAATAGGCTTCAGTGCCTTAGAGTACTAATAAAAAACAAAACCAATAGAGCAAATTAAAATGAAAAAAAAAATAAAATAAAATAAAAATAAAAAAGCTGAGAAAAAAATTATAAACATTGGGGAAATCTTCTTGTGATAAAAAAAAAAAAAAAAATTAAAACTAAGTAAATCCTTATTGACTTGAAATGAAAAATAACTTATTTACACATACACTAAATGGATCATATATTTTAAAGATAAATAAATAATAAAGGCCTATACCAATTTACAGTTAAACTGTTTACAATTGTTCGGGAAACTGGGTGGAGAGGAAGTGATTGAACAGGCGGGATTTAAAGGTAGGGAGAGTGTTGGAATGACGGATAAAAGGCGGGATAGAGTTCCATAGGGATGAGGACCGGATAATGATAGATCTTTCAAAGGCTGACGTTCGGTGGGCCGGAGTGTATAGATCTGAAGACCTGGAACGGGTATTGCGGGAATGGACAGAGGATTTGAAATTGAGAAGTTCGGTGATGTATGAAGGACGGCGGGATCGGATTACTTGGAAAAGGAAAGAGGCCAGGAAATATTTGCGGCGGTAGGATGGGTATAACCACTTTAACCATTCGTATAAAGGCGAAACGGAGACGTCTCTTGGGACCCCAAAGATAAATCGTACGAAACAATAGAATAAACGTTTTAGTTTTGCTTCGAGATCCCCAGAGACACCCCCATACACCGCACAACAATAGTCAAAGTGGGGAAATACCAGGGAAGTGACCAGGAGCCTACATGTTTCAGGTGGTAAAAGGCTTCGGAGGTGATTTAATTGCTTTAAGGTAGAAAAGGTACGGCAGGAAATATTGGAGATGTGGTTTTTCCAGGAAAGGGTTTGGTCAAAGGTCACTCCGAGGTTTTTGACAATTGGGTAAAATTTAATGGGATTATTATTTAGGAACAGGGTAGGGATGTTAGGGACGGTTTTAAGGAGGTAATTGGAGCCTATTAAAATTGCTTTCGTTTTTTCTGCGTTCAGCTTCAACTTGTTGGCCTCTGCCCAGAGACTGATTCGATTTAAATCATCCTGAAGCTTTGTTGTTGCAGAGGATAGCTCGCAAGGCGGGAAGGATAGGTATATCTGGAAATCGTCTGCATAGATGTGATATTGGGAGTGATGGATCAGAAGAGGAAGGTCGTTGATATAAATGGCGAACAGAGTGGGGGATAGAGAGGAACCCTGCGGAACACCACAGGAGAGAGGAAGTGTTTTGGATGGGGGTTGGCCTGGGACGACTACAAACTGTGACCGGTCTGAAAGAAAGGATTTGAACCAATGTAAGGCGCTGCTTGATAAATGGAGCTTTTGTAATTTGGTGAGAAGGATATTATGGTCAACGGTATCAAATGCTTTGGAGAAATCAAGAAGGATGAGGATAGTTAAATTTCGGTGTTCGATGGACGTTTGGAGGTCATGGGTAATTTTCAGGAGAGCAGATTGAGTTGAGTATCCCGATCGGAAGCCCGATTGGAGAGGGTTAATGAGGGAACGTTCTTCTAGGAAGTTTGATAGTTGATTTTGTACGAGGCGTTCTAACGGTTTTGAGAGGTTTGAAAGGAGAGAGATTGGGCGGAAATCATTCATTGAGGAAGGGTTATTAACGTAATGTAATTAACGAAAACATCCCGTTTAAAATTATGAAAATACTAACACAGGCACGTCTATCGGGAAAATACCACATTAAATTCACACACAAAAACCATGTATATAACATTAAACCCAAAGAAATATGCACAATATGTAATACGAATTCTTACGAAACTCTTTACCATTTGATAGCAGTATGTCCCATTTATTCTTCAATTAGGAACCACTATATACCCGACATCGATAACATATCCGAAAATGAATTTCCGACAATACTCTATGTCCAAGACCCGTCAAAAATAAAACAGATGTATTACTACCTAATTAATTGCCTGAGATTAAGATCATTAATCATCAACGAATAAAATAGTATTCTTTTGTAACAATTCATAAACAATTGTAGATAATAAGTTATTAGACAATATATCAATAAACACGATTGAACATTGAACCGATTACTGAGCGTAAACAATAATATCCACCTGCCATCCATTCTATATACAAAACAAATGATATTGCTACCACCATTAAATGTATGTATACTTCGCTAAAGCGATTATAATTTTTAATTACAAAATAAAATATCAAAAGAACTATTTAATGAGGGTTCATTTTTAATTTTATTACTATTTTTCTTTTGTTTAAAATCACTAATTATTCTTTATTTGTTTATTATCTCGTTTGAACTTTATTTTAAATTTTATTCATAATAGTGAAAGTTTAGTAGAAATTAGTTAATAGTGAAATCTTGTATATACAAATTTTGTATGTAACTAAATTTATAAGATTTTTTTCAAACTTTGTAAATCTATTTTAATTAATATGTACCTATATTTAGCCCAGCCAGGCTCTATTTGTATGGGGATTTCCCCCAAAGACAAATAAATATATCTATCTATCTATCTATCTATCTATATATATATATATATATATATATATATATATATATATATATATATATATATATATATATTTTCCTCTATGATGGATGGGTGGGGTGTAGCTCTAAATATACCAGAGAAATTTCAGTTTTGAGCTATCATGCCAAAAAAGAAAATAGAAATTGGTCAGACGGTATGGGTTCTGAGAACTGGAGGTCCTGTTCAAGAAGCGGTAGTTGCCTCTGTGATGTCTGTGGCCGATGCGGGAGGCGGCGAGAAGGAATATGCTAAAGTGGAATAGCCAGACGCACAGGGCGTAATATTGGGGGAAGACTGTCCCAATTGATGACGTTTTTCCGAGATTGCCAAAATGGCCGCGGAGCGTCGCAGGGGCGGACGATAAAACACAAAACGAAGGTCCACCTACAGAAGATAAGGTTTGCCCTATCTGTGGGCTTTCGTTTAAAGGTGACCGGGGCCTCGGAACCCATAGTGCGAAGAAGCATCCCAGGGAGGCAAATAGCAATACTTTGAGGGGGATAATTAAAAATGTCACTGGACCAAAAAATGGAGAGGGTGAAAAAAACAAGATAAAAGAGGGCATTGCGCAGTGGTCTGCCACATTCAAGGGCCTCTTAAAGAATAATGCGACGAATCTTGCAGATTTTGATAGGGCTGTAGGAATGTTCCTAGACTTCTGGAAGTCGATAAATTCAGAGCTACCAGGCCCTCAGCACCCTGCTATTAGGTTGTACCGAATGAGGAAGAGGAATAAAACAGACATGGCTGACAAGGGTGCTGGAAAAGTTTCAAATCCGCAGAGGGCCAACAAGGCAGACAGGAGTCGTCGGCGGCAACAATATCAATACGAAGTTGCTCAATATAATTATTACAATAAAAGAAAAAAAGTTGTGCAAAATATAATGAACGCCGATGCTCCTAAGCAATGTCCCCTAAAATTGAAAGATGTTGAGAAACACTTCAAAGACCTCTTTGAGACCAAAAATCTCCGCAAACGTGCAGATTATGAAATGTTTGCCCCGATGCCTAACTTAATGTCCATAGAAACCGAACAAGTTAAGAAAGCCATAAAATCTACATCTATGGACACATCGCCGGGGCCCGATGGGGTGTTAATCTGCACGTTAAAATATTTTGAAGTGGCGAATGTTATTAAAATTATTGCGGAGATAATGTTGAAGGTGGCCTACGTACCGGAACCACTTCGAAAAGGGCGCACAATCCTAATTTACAAAAGAAAAGGAGAAATAAACAATATCTCCTCATGGAGGCCCATCACGATCTATTCAATTGTGCGCCAAATTATAGAAAAGGTTCTGGACCATGAACTAAGGAAACAGGTCACCTTCCATAGGAATGAAAGGGGTTTCATAAAAGGACTCCCGGGAACGCACGTCAACTCGAGAATTATAGACACGATTCTAAAAGATTCAAAAAAGAAGAAAAATTATTGCGCGGTAGTCTTTCTCGACGTTGTCGGTGCTTTTGACAATGTTGGCCACTCACATATAATTGATACATTGGAAGCGAGAGGTGTGTCACCGGATCTCAGAAACGTAATATCAGCTCTCCTAAGTACAAATGAAATTAAAATCAACATCGGTGCCCACACGACCAGCCAAATCAAGGTGCTGCGAGGTGTACCCCAAGGCGGCCATCAATCTAGCCATTGATCACTTATACTGCGACCTGTGCGACAAAGCATTTTCAAGAAAATTTGGATATGAGCTAAAAGTTGACCAAGATAGTTTGGTCCTTACAGGGTTCACGGATGATCAGGTGGTCACAGCGCGTGACAAAGGGGCTGCAAAAAGAGTTATTGGCAGCGTTCAGAGGACCCTCGCGGAGATTGGTTTGGCGATAAACCCTGAGAAGAGTGTGGGCATAGTTCTGAATAAAGGAGAGCTGGAAGCCACAACGCTCTCCCTTGAGAATGGAGACAGCATCCAAACTCTGAAACATGGAGAAATCATCAAATATTTGGGATGTACATTCTCGGGAGAGCTACTGTTTAGCGAGGATTCGGTGGCAAAATTAAATGAAAACCTTAATAAGCTCGTCACCTCTTGCTTGCTTAGGCCCGATCAGAAGCTCAACATTGTCAAACCAATATTTGTTCCCGGGTCTAATTTACCCTCTCCAAACTGCGCGCCTAACAATGAACAACAAGTACTCTCGGGATCGAGGTCCAGGTGAGGAAAATTGAAAGGGAAAAGAAGGAAATTTACGAAAAATGTATCCCTTTCCTTAAACAGAAGTTCTGTGAAGGCTTCGGCGAGGGAGACTTCAACGTGAGAAGCCTTTGGTTCGGAGCCCGCGGAACTATACCAATTTCAACAAGGAGCTTCATGGAGGATCTGCAGAATATATTGTTCTCGACTCCCTGGGAATCATTCACCACCACATCCATTCTTAGAATTTAAAGTACAAATCGTTGAGGGGACATGTATGTATGTATATTATTTATTTATTAATATATATATTTACCACTAAATGTCTTTTATTTATATATTGTTCTTTTATTTGTTGTTGTTGTTTTTTGGCTTTTTAAATCTTTTTATACTATTTTATGCTGCTGTTGTAATTCCATATTATTAATATTTGACCTAGTTTTCAAATTTTTAATAATTACATACAGACATTACTTAATTTTCATAGGCCAGTAAGATTATAGAGAGAAAATGTTATAAATGTAAAAAAAAAAAAAAAAAGTAAAAAAAAAAATAAAGAAAAAAGGAAAAGGAAAAAGAAAAAAAAAAATTTGTTTCTTTGTATATATATATTAGTTTTATTAGTATTTAGAATTTAACAAATAATCTGTATAAGATGAATCAGTATGCTGAGTTTAAGCAACCCAATATAATTGGGCAGCATCACTATTTTCAATAAAGTGTTTCTCTCTCTCTCTCTCTCTATAAAAGTCCGGATTTGACGTTTATTCTCTTTCTGAGAAAATAAGAGTTAATTTCAAACCCTCTCTGGGAGTATATTCCTTTCACAAATGGAGTGCTCTATTCTCCTAAGTAAAAGGCCAGAAAAACTATGCTATAGAATCAATGAAGGAGATTCCCCTGTAATTTATAATATCATGAATGTTACCTTTCTTATGCAGAGGAAAAATAACACCTTTCATAAAGATTTTGGGACTAACTCTTTCTGCAAAATATTGTTATATAATTTTAGAAGAATTTTTAAGAAATTATCAGGGGCATTCCAGTAGAATTCATAGGGGATCCTGCCTAAAACTGGTGCTTTTCCACTTTTGGTTGCTTTCAACACCTGTATCAACTCATTAATATCAAAAGGCCTATCCATGTCATTGTTCAGTAGCATCGGACTAACAGAGAACACCGGAACATTTTATTGGCTATACAAACCCTTAAAGTGCTGAAGCCATTCTTCTTCAGGAATATCTTTGTGAAAAATGAATTTTCTGCAAGTAACTCTTTGTTAATGACCGGAAATATTTTGGATTACAAACTTCTTTTAACTTCGATATCATTTGGTTATAATGAAGTTTCTTTTTATTTGCACATGGCTGCTAAATACAAACATTTTATTCCGACTCCATTAAATTTTCTATACAATTTTAAAAACTTAAAACTTTTCTTGCATAATTTATCACATTCCCTATCAAACCACTTATTTTTATACTTTTAGTAAGGTGCCTCAGTATTCTTACCTCTTCGGCCAGCATAACCTCAGTATCATTACCTTCCATATTTGTTGAGGTTGTTTGAGATAATTCCTCTGTTAGCTCATGTAATTTCAATTTATACTGTTTTTGATCCAGTTTTTTCCAATGCAGTTTGTGCATTAATCTTACAAAATAATCAAATTCATTGTTTAAAACTCCATCCTGTTGTTTAATGTGAACAATGAGTGGTTGATGATCCGAATATGGCAGAGAGTCAACTTTGAAATCCTGAATATGTTTCAATCCATCTAAAGATACGATACAAATATCATTCACAGATGGACCCCATGGTTCTAAGGAAAGTAAATTCTCTATTCGAATCAGAAGGAAATCTTCCCTTCAAAATTATTTAGTTAAATCCAGTACAGAATTCAATAAATTGGTTACCTTTATTAGTTTTGTTTATATCCTTGGATTTCCTGGTTGCTGTAAATGGATACAGTTCAATGGGAATATCTTCTGAAAAGGTTTGTTCTTGTCCTATCTGTATATTCCAGGCCACAATAATAAAACAATTCATCATTTCATTCAGTTTTACTATAGATGTAATTTTATTAAATTCTTCCTTCCAACTTTTTATGTTAGATACACTGGTATGATAGAAACTTTCTGAGAAACTAAATATACACATCTTTCACCATTTATATTTTTAAATTTAATCAAACCTGATAAATTCTTTTTAAACCCAAAAATTTTACCACCACATGCTCTGCCATATTTCTTATCTTTAAAGGCATATTCCCATACAATATTATACTCCTGGAACCACTGAGAATACTTTAAACTGTTATTTTCAGTAACATGTGTTTCAAATAGGCAAATTACATTTTACCACCACATGCTCTGCCATATTTCTTATCTTTAAAGGCATATTACCATACAATATTATACTCCTGGAACCACTGAGAATACTTTAAACTGTTATTTTCAGTAACATGTGTTTCAAATAGGCAAATTACATCAAACTGGTTAATATACATATTAAAATTATCTATCCAAAATTTATTGCTTATCCCACATATGTTATTATAGGCCAGTAGGGAAAGCTTTGTGTCTGATTCATGGTAAGTGTATCTAGTATCTGAAAGTCATTTACTTTTTGTTTCAATTTTTCTATAGGTAATTTCTTGAGAACTGGCAAGATTCTTTCCTGCTGAGGTTCCTTGCTTAGGCGAAGTTCAGTTACATTTTGGTTTCAAATCACTATCCATTAAATTTTTTTATTACACTTTATTTTTTTATTACACTTGTAAAGTCATATCCATAGATTTCTTGTAACACAGCTATTCCATTTTTTTGACCTTTACAGAGTCCAACCATGTCATTCCAATGAAACTTATGACTGTAAACATACAGGTTATTCCGCCACACGGAAACTTGAATATTGTGGTCAATTTCTCTTAACTTTTTTCTTATATACAACATTTTATGTTTAGTTTACCTCTGTTTCCATATCATGTCTTGTTGAATAGATATACCTATATCTTTCAAAAACTTCACTTTTTTTTTTTTTTAAAAGTGAGAGTTTTTCAGTAACAATTCAACATTATTCTGAGACTGGAATCTTACTAATATGGTGCTATTTTTGTTAGTAGACTTTCGCAAAGGGATAATGTTTGCTATATTTGTGTTTTGTATTTTCAAGATTGACACAAATCTTATCTACTACCTGAGAAATAATTTTCCCATCAGGCACCTACAATGAGTATATACCAGGTGTGTAAATATGAAACCGGAATTCGCCAATGATAGGAGTTAGCAGTCAATATAATCTTCTAACTAATCCGTCAGTGGTGGTATCTGCTTTTGCCTACATGTAATAAAGAGATCCAATTGATACCAACATCAGTTTCATTCTATAACCGTGTTTTTAATGGCGTTGAACATGTCGACTTTTGTGCCAACAAATCAAGATTTGCGGACAGCATTTATTTTCCGTTTCCTTCTGAAAAAAATTGGAGCATTATCACATAGGATGCTTGTTGAAGCTTACTGGGAGCATGCCCTAGGCAAATCTCAATGTTTCGATTGGTTCAAAAAATTTAAAGATGGATTTCGATAAAAGAAACAAAGACCGTGGAAAACCACAAAAAAAAAAAAACTTTGAAAGCGCTGATTCGGAAGAGTTTGCTGGACAATTATTACATGTGACACCGTCTCCATTTGTTTGAAAGGCATGGAAAAGATCCAGAAGGTCGGAAAATGGGTACCTCACCAACTGAATGACAGGCAGCAGGAAGCTCGAAAAACCTCATGGCAAATGCTGCTCGTCAGGTACAGAAAAAAAGTCTTTTCTTCATCAAATTGTGACTGGTGATGAAAAGTGAATTTACTTCGAGAATCCTAAGCGTAAAAAATCCTGGGTAACTCCTGGTGAACCATCGGCATCGCTTGGGGAGGAAGAAAATGCTCTGTGTCTGGTGTGATCAGATGGGTGTTACCTACTCTGAGCTGCTGAAACCTGGGGAAACTGTTAATACGGAACGCTACCTACAACAGATGATAAATTTGAATAAAGATTTACGCCAAAAAGTCCCAAATATCAAGAAAGGACACACAAAGTGATCTTGCTCCATGACAATGCCCCATCACATTCGGCTAAACGGACCAAGGAAACGATCCAAGTGTTTGGTTGGTAAATTCTTCCGCATGTGGCTTATTCACCAGATTTGGCCCCATCCGATTACCACCTATTTGCATCGATGGGACACGCACTAGCTGAGCAGCGCTTCACTTCTTATGAAAATGTACGAAATTGGTTAAGTGATTGGTTTGACTCAGAAGAGGAAGCATTATTTTGGCGGGGAATCCACAAATTGCCTGAATGATGGGAAAAATGCATAGATAGCGAAGGACATTACTTCGAATAAAAAAGTATGTATCATTTTTACACAATCAACTCTTATTTGCTATTTGAAAAATTCCGGTTTCATATTTACACACCTGGTAGATGGCCTCGCAAAGGACCGCGGCAGCTGAATTGATCAACTCCGAAGAATGGCCCAAGAATGAGAAGCATACAAGAGATGGACTGAGGATACTCCATGCCTAATGGCACAAAGGAGGTAGAGAAAGAAAAAAAAAAAAAAAATAGTTGGACTCAATTTCATTACCTAGGTCATAGCAGGAATATTGAGTCTTACATGAATTTAATTGATAGAAAATAAAATTAATTATAAGTTATGTAAAAAAAGAAAGTTCAACTATAATTCCTGTAAAAGTAAAACAAAAAAATCCTTACCAGCGACAAGACACTGCTTGGCAAACTAACAGGGAAAAGCAAGCAAAGAACAATGTTGAAGAGTACCACAGAACTCTCTGACGTTCATATAGAGCATAAGCCATAGTAAGGTCAAATACTATATCACAAAAATAAGCAGCCAATGAGATGATGTTGAACAGGACATCACATAAAGGCAGAAACTCATAGTGGCCCATCTTTCTTCATCTCATCTTATATCATCATGCAGCATCAAAACAAGTTTGGCCATTCGGTTTACGATTCAAATTAAGAAATCTAAAAAAATAAAATTGAATATCATTCTTAGTGTTTATGACAAGACAATTTATTTTATTAAAAAAATAAATAAATAAAATAAACAGTGCTTTATTCTTTTATCAGATTTGTTATTGACAAGAGCAGGCCTCATCAAAATGGGTTAATGAGTCTCATAGATGACATGAAATTATAGCAACTATACTACAGGTAAATAATGATAGCAAAGAGTTATAATAATAAACAATCAAGTAATAATTAAGGAAATAAAATATTTTAAATTAAATCCCCATCTCAGGATCTATCATTGGAGGGTTATTTGATAGTCCCTTTTACACCTATTTTTACTTTCACTCACCTATATATGAAATATATACATAGTAAGGAAAAGTATTGTGAAACATTTTGACCTGAGTCCGTGTGTGTGTTCCTCTGTTAGTTCCTTCCCCGTGATTCCGCAGTGTGAGGGGGCCCATAAGAAAATTATATCAGTCTCTTTCTCTTTTACCAGGTGTGTAAATATGAAACCGGAATTTTTCAAATAGCAAATAAGAGTTGATTGTGTAAAAATGATACATACTTTTTTATTCGAAGTACTGTCCTTCGCTATCTATGCATTTTTCCCATCATTCAGGCAATTTGTGGATTCCCCGCCAAAATAATGCTTCCTCTTCTGAGTCAAACCAATCACTTAACCAATTTCGTACATTTTCATAAGAAGTGAAGCGCTGCTCAGCTAGTGCGTGTCCCATCGATGCAAATAGGTGGTAATCGGATGGGGCCAAATCTGGTGAATAAGCCACATGCGGAAGAATTTACCAACCAAACACTTGGATCGTTTCCTTGGTCCGTTTAGCCGAATGTGATGGGGCATTGTCATGGAGCAAGATCACTTTGTGTGTCCTTTCTTGATATTTGGGACTTTTTGGCGTAAATCTTTATTCAAATTTATCATCTGTTGTAGGTAGCGTTCCGTATTAACAGTTTCCCCAGGTTTCAGCAGCTCAGAGTAGGTAACACCCATCTGATCACACCAGACACAGAGCATTTTCTTCCTCCCCAAGCGATGCCGATGGTTCACCAGGAGTTACCCAGGATTTTTTACGCTTAGGATTCTCGAAGTAAATTCACTTTTCATCACCAGTCACAATTTGATGAAGAAAAGACTTTTTTTCTGTACCTGACGAGCAGCATTTGCCATGAGGTTTTTCGAGCTTCCTGCTGCCTGTCATTCAGTTGGTGAGGTACCCATTTTCCGACCTTCTGGATCTTTTCCATGCCTTTCAAACAAATGGAGACGGTGTCACATGTAATAATTGTCCAGCAAACTCTTCCGAATCAGCGCTTTCAAAGTTTTTTTTTTTTTTGTGGTTTTCCACGGTCTTTGTTTCTTTTATCGAAATCCATCTTTAAATTTTTTGAACCAATCGAAACATTGAGATTTGCCTAGGGCATGCTCCCAGTAAGCTTCAACAAGCATCCTATGTGATAATGCTCCAATTTTTTTCAGAAGGAAACGGAAAATAAATGCTGTCCGCAAATCTTGATTTGTTGGCACAAAAGTCGACATGTTCAACGCCATTAAAAACACGGTTATAGAATGAAACTGATGTTGGTATCAATTGGATCTCTTTATTACATGTAGGCAAAAGCAGATAACACCACTGACGGATTAGTTAGAAGATTATATTGACTGTTAACTCCTATCATTGGCGAATTCCGGTTTCATATTTACACACCTGGTAATTGCCACAAACTGTTTCTTATCTCTATTATTGTTCCCTTTTTGGGCTTGGTATTTTCAATGGCTAATAGAGCACTGTTATTACTACCCAATTCCTGCTGACATATGACTCGATATGTTTAGTGCTTTCTTTTAACAATAACAAATTTTATTGTATTTTGGAGAGTTATACTTTAAATAATAATACTTTAGTTTACAAACTTTAATAACATAATAAATTTCTGAATGAAATATAAGGTGGTTTAAGAGGAATTGTAATCATTTAATCATTCAGTTCCCGGGAAAGGCATAAAAGACAAAAATTAAGTTTTTATTTCCTAGAGCCATAAGTACCCGATTCCTCTTCACGATATATTTACAAAAAGCAACTAACAGCAAAAAACAAGCGAGCAGTAAAAAAATATAACAATAATAAATAATAAAACAAAAATAAATAAATGTAGAAAAATGTGTGAAGTTGCTGAATGGTTTTTTATATTTAAGTTTACCTTTTTTTCTGTGAGAATGTTTATCTAATTAAAAAATGTAATCTAAAGTAAAAAACAATATATTTATAGTTTTGCAATAATACTAATAATTTTCTCAGCAAAAAAAAAAAAAAAAAAAAATCAGGTATAAGATTTAAAACAAACAGTTGTTTTCTTTTCTGTAGAAAAAAAAAATTAAAAAAGAAAATGTTTACTGAACTTAACATATTAAATGCTTTTATTCCTGAGGAGAAGTAATAAAAGTAATGTTCTTTTAAATTTCAAAATTTGATTCTTCAATACAGAGCCGTGTACTTTTTTAAATTTCAATTTGCATATAATTTCTTTTTCTTTCTTTTTTTGTTCTATGGCTTCCTTTCATTTTTTTTTTTTTTTTTTTTTTTTGTGATGAAATAAATAAAAAGGCCTTTTTTTTCACCAAAAACGTATTACTTTATTCAAAAAAGCAACGTTTCAGCTCCTGGAGCCCTTCCCAAGCCCTGCAAACATTTCAAAATGTTAAAAATGTATAAATGATATGCAAAAATAATAATGTAATATTGATAAGAAATCTTTGTAGGCTTGGGAATGGCTAAAGGGGCAGAAATGTTGCCTATTTGAATAAAAGAAAGACATATTTGATGAAAAAAAAAAAGCCTTTTTATCGATTTGATTAGATTAAAAATCATGAAACTTGAATGAGATGATTAGCGGAGGAATTTTTCTTAATGTTTAATAACAAAACCATCACTTTCAAAAATTTAATTACTTACATATTATAGTCAATATTATGGTTTTGAAAATAAAAATAGGGTTGTGATTTATTCCTGTGAGTTCTGACCTCTAGCATTACCCTATTCCACAGTTCATTGAATTAACAAAAGATTTTCAAGGGTGACCATTGCAATGGACACGGCTACAATAAAAATAAAAGGGTGACAATTGAGTTTTAAAGAATTACATTTCCTTTGGATAGAGTTACAAATCATTAGGAAAGGGATACATTTGACTTGGATAGGGTTGCTCGTGGCTTGGGAAGGGTTTCATTTGATTTGTGATTACAGTTGACTTGAATAAGGTTCAAGGAGACTTGGAACTGCTATAGACACTGTACTTCATCCAGGCTCATCATTCATAAGATTTTATGCAGTCAAGTAAACCTCGGATTTCCTCTCCTCTCAAATGGTTTGTTTCTAATGTCAGCCTACTTGCTTCCTGCCTTGCTTATTTTAAATTCATTCTTGAAGAAAACATTATGAGTCACGGCTACTTATGTTGATCGGTCAGTATAAATGTGGATCCATGAACTTTAAGTATATTGTTCTGTGGTCTCTGCTACGAGTATTTAAAGATTAATGTTGATGAGACTTTTTTGCTGAGTGGTAATATAAAATAATGAACAATATCTATGTTTATTGCATGAACATGTGGCTGATTAAAAGGGTTTCTCTGATACAGAATTAGACCATGTTCTGAGAGCATGATATTCATTTTCATTATGAAAGTCTTTAAACTTTGAGCAGGAATCTTGTAATTTGTCCAGAATGAGGGGTCAATCCTTTGAATATGCTCATGCAACTATCTTATGCAAATATGCAGAGGCAATCATAAAACGAGTGAACGTTGCTTCAAAGTTTAATTGTATTAGCACTGCCACTAATAGGGGTTGAACGAGGTACTCCAAGAATCAAACAAAGGGCTTCATTCTTTTTAATTTCTAATTTATTGAGCGATGAACCCAGAGCTAAGCTTATCACTTAGGGCCCTCATTCCATAGCTGGCAACACGTATAAGTAATATGCTAACTCCATTAAATTCTGGGGCGCCGACCTTGTTTTTCCTCCAAGCCATTTTAAAAGTTATAGTCTACTCTCTTCTTCAGAGCTTCGAACATCTCAACAATGTGTGTAGTTCTTGAAAGCTTCGATCTTTGAACCCCACACCTAACACCAGTTTGTAACACTAATGTGGATTTAAATAATTTAATTTAACCCATCCATCCCACTAAGTAATTAAATATCCATAAAATAAATTATTTTTGAATATAAATAAGTGTTTAATTTATTTATAAACTCACCAAACCACATCAGATTGTGTAGTTTAACAGATTATCATGGAATAAAAACACAAAACAAAAAAAAGAAGAGTTGAGGAGCTAATTTTCACGAGGAAGTCAAATGAGATAACCTTTGTAGCTCAACAGACATCTCCTACGGCGATAGTATAATATAATATAATTAAAATTTACAACAGTTCTTAGGTATATAAATAAATATTATGTCATTGAACCAGATGAATCAGCTTTATATTTAATTTATTTAGATTTCTCTTATGTAGATAATTTTAAATATTATTTTAGTATATAAAATATTATTTGTATCATGAATAATCACCAACTTAGTTATGTCATCGAAGATAAATTAATTAACTAACCGATAATAATTCTGTATTTTCCATTAAATGTAAAATATTTGGTCAAAACCGTGATTTTCTTAGTTTTTTTGGCTCTAACTCTGTCAAATATATTTATTACAAGGTACATTCCTAATCAGTACAGCATTTCCAAATTAAATTCCATAGCCAAAAGATTATTGTCCAAGAACTCTATATTTGAGTGTGCAAGAACTCTATATACTCAAAGCACTGTGGGGCGCCGTGAACATATAGAATAGTAGAATTTTACATATGAAACGATCGGAGCTATAATGCACGGTTTCAAATTGGATAGATGATAGTTGACCGGATATAGAATAAGGATGAAAATAGTCCGGGAGGGCAGTCAATAAAATACAAAATAGTATAAAACTATTATATTGTTGCCGACGTTTCGACCCAACTATGCAGGTCTTCGTCAGGGCTAAATAAACAAGACACAGACAAAAATTGTGATTATAAAGGACAAAGAATATGAACTGGTTAGATAAAATATAAAGCATTTGAAAGGATAAAGAATATGAACTGACTAGATAGAACATAAGTGACTGTAGGGGGAGAGCGGGGTTGGTTGGCGTAGGGGGTAGGTTGGCCATTGGCTTATAGTTTCTGTCACACCTGTTGTGAAAGCCCCACCATTGTACCATGTCACCCGCTCGAGCTCGGGAGTCTTGTCCTGAGTTTTCAATCCGGTGCTAACAGTGTAGAGAAGAGTGTGCTTCATTGATTGATTTTACAACATGTAAGTAAACTTTTATATTTTCAGTAAATTTGGTTTAAAGGCATGGTAAAACATTTGAATCCGATTCTGTTCACATAGCCCCAAACTCCTTTGAAAAACCTAACCTTTCGATTAACCAATTTCTTGTTTTATTGTTCTCCCCTGTTCTGGCAGCCATCTTTCATATGATCCCTCCTGTGGGGTTAGTTGGCTCTCTTCAACTGGGTTTTGTTGGCGCAATAGCAATTCACAAAAGTAAGGTAAGCATTAAGAAAGGTGAAACTACCAATTGTCTTTAGTTCCAGCAAGGAGGATGAGAGCAATTTTTCTTATGCAGAAAGTGACGACAGTCTAAATTTCTATCTTCTTCTATTGTCATTCTATTTTCCCTTAACACGTTCACGCCAGGGCCGTTTTTCATTTGTTTTGCTATGAGGCGGCGCTGAAATTAAAATCGCGCTTCATCTGGCGGCTAATAATTCAGAATAATAATTCAGAACACAATCGAATGCGTACCGCTGGTGACCCGCGCCGCCCGATAAGACAGTTTAGTGCGGGTCACCGGTGGCCCGCGCCGCCCGATGAGACAGTTTAGTGCGGGTCACCGGTGGCCCGTGCCGCCCGATGAGACAGTTTAGTGCGGGCCACCGGTGGCCCGCGCCGGCGTGAACGTGTTAAAAGCTGTTAAAAACCGATTCAAAATTATTATATCATTATAATGCAACTTTTAATAACAATAATAAGTGTCAGGCAGTACTTGAATGAGATGGCTAAACAACGCCACCTTCTAGGCCAACCTGCCCCACCTTGGGGGGGGGGGTAAATTGGCCGACTCTGGATTGACAAATTCTTCAATTTTCTATGATCTTAGTATTAAATATTATGTGGTGAAAAAAATACTAGAAGTACTCTAATACTTGGAGTTTACAGTGGTATCAGCCCTATTGGGATTATATGAACAGGAACGACTCAACAATCAAAAAAGTGAAAACTGTTGCCAACCAACCCCGCTCTCCCCTAAACTTAAAGTTAAACATATAATGTATATACACAGGATGTAACATTGACACTGGCTATTGACACTGATAGTAAAGGTGGTGTAATAAGATCGGGTAAGATACGTAAATGAGGGTGGATATGGTATTAGAATGTTGTACTATGAGTAGATATGGAGGCGAAAAATGGGGCAGAGTTGAAGAGGGATTAATATATGATGGATTATAAATATAGTAAATAAAGGAGCTTACCTTACAGGGATGGAAGTCAGAGCCAGAATGAGGGTACCGGGGTGAAAAGGTAGATAGAAAGAAGGTTTGTCGGAGAGGGAGGAGACAAAAAAGGCCAGTAGGAAGGAGTTAGGATTTGTGCAAAACAATGGTTATAAAAATAAATAGTGGCATTTAAAACAGTATAACAAGATTGGGAAAATGTTAATAATAAATAGTGACAAATGATAATGAATAAATAGTGGCATTTAAAACAGTATAACTAGATTGAGGAAAATTATAACTAGCTGACTATATGTATATAATTAAATAACATGCGAAAACATTGAAAAAGTTACATTACAGTTGGTATAAATTGGCTATTTCTGTATTTGACAGGAAGCTTTTAATTATCTATGTAGTCTTGGATGTTAGAAATTGTAAAATTGTTGAAAGTGGCTTGACATTAATGGGTTGCAGGTTAATACAGGTACAGTACAATAATAGTGGTTTTTTTCATACAGGGTAGATCATTCTATTAAATAATTAGTAGTAGATTTATTCTATTACATGAATTGATCTAGTTCTATTACATAAAATAGATATAGAATATGAATAGTCGGATATGTTCAATATGGAGCGAGAAGGGGAGGTTATACAACAAGTAATGAACACATAAAAGAATTTATGTGTTTAGGTAATCTATACGTGTTTTGTGTCAAGAAGTGGTGGCGGGGATGGAAATTTTGTAAATAGAATAGGAGGTACGGGGAGGGCGGTAGCGTGGAGGTGGTAACGGAGGGATATTATAGATTATTCATGTTGGATTAAATTTAAAATGTGTCTGTATGTAAGGGAGATACAATTCTTGTATGTCTATCTTGTGATTGACGGGGTTTGGTTCGAGATAAATGTAGATAGATTCAGATATAAGTCTTTTTTTATGGTTAGGAACTGTGGCGAGGATTTATCAAAATCAAAGGAATGGTTTAGGCTTAAGGCGTGTTCTGAGAGTTTAGACACGGAAAGGTTACGGGAAGTTATGGAGTATTTATGTTGGGAAATGCGAGTTTTAAGGTGGTTTTTTGTTTGTCCGATATAGGCTGAATTACAATTAGTGATTGTACATAGGACCCGGTAAACAATATTGGATTGGTATTGTGCAGGAATGGGACCTTTAAGGTTGGAAAAGAGATGGGAAAGTTTATTGAAAGGCTTAAGGCCGCAACGTAGGGAAGGGATTGAGGTCGTTAAAGATTTTTGTATTTTGTCCGTGAGCGTAGGAATATAAGGGAGAGATCTACATAGGAGGGGGGAGACTGTGCTAGATAAGAGGCTAGGGGGTCATGATACTAGTATTGGTTCTGTTTTTGTATGTATTGATGAGTTTGGTTATAAGTTTTGATGAATAATTGTTGGTTATCAGTATATCAGTAATGCGTTGTATATTGGTGGGATGGTATTGTGGGTCAGACCCGCTTTAAGGAAGGGTCTTAGTTCCGTGGGTCAGACTCAAGGATATCCCCCCAACCCTTGCAAATAAAGTTGAAAGAGGAAAATTAAAAAGCCACCACATTAACTTCAAACAAATTAGAAGAATGAAATGAATTATTTAATTTGGTATTCAACTAGAATGATCAAACTATAAAGCAACTAAGCCTTTTTAAATATATAGTTATCAAATGTTTTAATTCAACGGTCTAAAAAATTGTATTTATACTTAAATGTAAATAATAATAATAAAAACATAACCAACGGCATGTATTTATTTCTCTCAAGCTTAAATAATCCCTCTCGATGAGCATAAATAATTTGGACTAATCGTCATTTCTTCACACTGGGTAAGTAAAAGTTCATGGATGTGATGTGAAAGGTCTGCAAGAGGATTTAATCATTTATCCGACTTACAGACCACCTATTGTACATCTAGATATACCATGCATCGATAAAATGCCAAAGTCTTAATTTAAAAGGCACTAATATGGGTTTTTAATTTAAAAACTAGTAGAACGTTTTACCAGTAGAACAGTAAGGCGAAGGCCTGAAGGTTCCCTTGGCCCTACCGGCCTCTCGTCGAGGGGCCGGTGTCTACCCTAGTACTCCCGAGGGAGACTCCGCCTGCTCTCATGTGGCGGGCTCATACCTGGTAGGCCAATGTGATCACGCTAGGTAGTTAATAGTTAGGGCGGATTCACACTATCGCTCCGCTCCCGCTCCACTCCCGGTCCGCTCAAATATTCTAAAGAGAAATAGACAGAGAATTCCACTATCGGCACCGCTCCGGTCTCGCTCCACTCCCGGTCCGCTCTCGCTCTACCCCATTCACACTAGGCGCTCCGCTCCCGCTCCGCTCCAGGTCCGGTCTCACTGGCAAACTATTCTACAGAGGAATAGAGAGAGGTTAATCACAATATTGGCACAGGTCCGGCCTCGCTCCGCTCCCGCTCCACTCTCGCTCCACTCCCGCTCCACTCTCCTAAAGTCTTTTCATATTCACATTATATAATTTTACACCGTTCACGATTGAAGCCATTAATAATCGAAGCCGTCTGTATTTGGATTTTAATTAATAATTAACTTTCAGTTATTAAAGTATTTATTCATCAATTTTACGGCCAAAAAAGTTCAAATTAAAAAAAAAATATATATATATATATATATATATATATATATATATATATATATATATATATATATATATATATTTATACATATATATATATATAATTATAAATTAATTTAATTAATGGTGAAGAAATAATTTAATTTTTTTTTTCCAAATGTATTAGAATACGCTTGAAATGATAAAAAAAAAAAATCACCAACAATACGCGCGGTTTTTCAACGTGAAAAATTCATGTTATGTTTGAGATATATTTTGCCATGAATTAATGTACTCGTAAAAAATGGTCACCGATTTATTTATTGACTACAGACTCATTGCTATTATAAAATAACGTTTAATTTGAAACGAATAAAAATGCAGTATATTATGAAAAATGTCAGATCATTAACAAAAAAATATATTAAAGCAAAAAATAATAAAAATATTAATCAGGAAAAGAAGAGAACACAATCGGTAAATTTGTAGCATTTGCCGATTTCAACTTGAAATTTTCAAGCGTATTCGAATACATTCCGAAAAAAATTTAAATTATTTCTTCACCATTAATTAAATTAATTTATAATTATTATTATTAATTATCATTGTGTTGCAATATATTCTTCTTATTATATTTTTTGATAATATTATCTTCTTCATCAAGAAAAGTACACTTACCAGCTATTTCTACAAACGAAAAATTGATTTTTTTTTTGGCCGTAAAATTGAAGAATAAATTAATACTTAAATAACTGAAAGTTAATCATTAATTAAAATCCGAATACAGACAACTTCGATTATAAATGGCTTTAATAGCTTAAACCTTTCAAAATTGAACGGTGTAAAATTATATAGTGTGAATATGGTAAGACATTAGGAGGAGAGCAGACCGGGAGTGGAGCGGGAGCGGAGCGCTAGTGTGAATGGGGTAGAGCGAGAGTGGACCGGGAGCGGAGCGAGAGTGGAGCGGATAGTGTGAATAGGCCCTTATACATCTTAAAGACAACTAACTTGCCAATATTTCACTAATTCAGACATCCTCAGGACCGAAACAGCCTAAATCACATTCATTTGAACCAAATACTAATATCTCAACAACCATTAACTAGAGATACATAATATCAATAAGATCTACAATAATTAAGATATATCTTTAAATCTTAAAATAAGGGTATAAAAGGTAGACCTCCATGATTATGAGCGGTAGAGAATCATGGATCCTTACTAAAAATCAAGACGGGCTACTGAGTACATGGGAGAGAAAGATTCGGAACTATTACTTGTGTTGTTATGAATTAATTAAAATTTAAGACTAATTAATTAATCTAGATTAATCAATGTTGATTAAGTAATTAAAACCATTTAGTTCATTATGTTAGTTAAATGAACAACCTTACACAACATACAAGGGGGTGCCAGGTTATTTTCCTAAATAACCAAAAGATTGAATCATGTGTAATAATTATCAATAAAATATTAGGTTTTAATGTATATTCCTCCAATAGTACTGAATAAGTACTTGCATTGCATTGGATTCCTTTATAAAGGTATCATGGAGAAGAAGTAGTAGCTTGAACAAATTATTATTGAAAATAACTTAATATTTTATCATTTTAGGTAAATATCCCTTAATTATTTATAGATTAAAAGAAATATATTAACATCAACTATGTACTAAGAGCAGTGGGACAGACCATGCATGGAGAGTAAAATATTATCCGAGAAATAAAACATTTATTAATCAACATTGATTCTTTGAAACTACTATTTACAATTAAGTTTAAACAAAATACTGTAATAAACACTTATTCTTATTTAATAACTTGAATTGAAACAAAAGATATAGTAAACATAGATTCTTTGATATTATAATTTATACGTTAAATTTGAACAAAATATCATGTGAACACTTATTCATCAAAGAAATAATGAAACAAAAGATAATTGTTAACACTTATCTAAAGAAGTTATAATAAAAATAAGGAAATGTCATTTACATGCCTTAATATTTAAACTGGAAGTCGCTGAGCCAGAATAGGTTACAAAAGGTACCCAATCATAGTAATACTTAAAATTACTATATACAAATTAAACATTTAATAGGGTACCCATCTGTTGGCTAAAATGGCTTAGGCTAGGCTAAGATGTAAATACTGAGACCCCATTTAGGGACTGATTATGACATCATAGAGAAGCTCAGAGAAACAGCGTGAAAAAAAAAGTGTCTGCAAGTCTAGAGTCTTCGTACAAGTTCTACTAAAAAAATTTGCGGGTATATATGAGACTAACTTTGTATTGACACATTGGTTGAATACGACTTAATCAAGGTTTAAAAATACATGTAAAACATCACTATTATTCTTATAAAATGGATAAAAGTATTTAAGATCACAAAAAATGTTTTAATTATACTTAGTTTAGATAATTTGAAGATATTTCCCAATTCACTTAAGGTGTCAACCCCCCCCCCCCCGCTAAAAATTTCAACTCGCTTTCAACTGCACCATTGGATGCCTTACAAAAAAATTAGAGTATTCATATCTCTCAATCTATATGTACTATTATTAATAACCGAGATATTCAATATTTAAAATTATGATTATATTGCTTTTTATTTTTTATTTAAGTATGGTTAAAAAAAAAAATATATATATATATATATTTTTTAATCGGTCTGGGAGTTCCAATACATAACATACTGCTATATTACTTTTGGGGGTAAAGCTATCATTATGTTACTTCTGGGAATCACTTTTCTAGGGAGGTTATGTCACTATATAATAAGCGATCTCTGATTGTACCCTTTTCAGTTTAAAAAGGGCCTTGATAGCTTTATTAGATCCTAGATTTTGACTCATGTTAGCTACCCCTGCTCTTCAAAGATAAATAAACCCCAAAACAAGTCCTTTTCCTTGAAATTGGAATCATATATACGGTGCCATATTGACTACCCCTCGAAGTAACATAATGATACTAGTACCCTTTGGGCATGGCCAATAGGGCACCACTTATGATGGCCCCAATCTCAACTAAAACGACTTGTTAGGGGGTTTACTTATCTGTAAAGAGCAACCGTAGCTAGCAGGAGTCAAAATCTGGGAACTTATACTAATCAAGGCCCTTGATTAACAAAAAAGGACAAAATGGGAGATCGCTAATATTATACCAAATGAAATAGGCCAAATCCAGAAGTAACATAGAAAAGTTCTAAACTGCGATGGATAGACAATATAGAGGTTAATCTTAGATCCTTGGGGTGAGGGCATGAAGAGGACAGGTCTGAATGGGGGAGAATCATTGAGAAGGCTAGGGTCATACATGAACTTTAGCGCCGGACATTAATACTTTATATACAGTCAGTGCAGAAAGTATTCGAACACTAGTGAAAATTATTTTTGTATGTGTAATTGTGAATTCAAAATGGTTAATTTGTGGGACAAATATAACTGACTGCAAAAAAACATTTAATTAAACACTTTAGAATATAATAACAGAGTAACAATTTTTTTATTAACACGTTAACATAATCATTTTTATAAAACTTGAAAAACATGTGGAAAAACTACACACACAAAGTATTCGAACAGTCGAGAAATAATTATTATTTCGGAGCTTAATACTTTGTCGGCGCTCCTTTTGCGTTAATAACAGCTTTTAAGTGTCTCGTTATAGATAACACCAGGTTTTCTAAAAACAAAATCGGTATTCTGTCCCACTCTTCTTTTTAGGTAGTCCCACAAATGTTCGATATGATTCAAGTCCGGACTTTGGGGAGGTGTCACCATGTATTTTGGAACATTCTAAAGTAACCACAACCTGGTTTTCCTAGCGGTATGCTTGGGGTCATTTTCCTGGGTAAATATGTAATTATTTCCCAAATCCATTTTCTCTACACTTGGTGCTAAATTTTCCTATAAAATGTTAACATACTTTGCATGGTTCATTATACCATCTATGAACACTAATTTACCTACTCCACTGGCAATCATGCAGCCCCAAACCATAAGGGAACCACTTCCGCACTTAACGGTCGAAACTAAATTTTTTGGATCCATTGAACAGTTTTTTTTCCTCCATATATAAAGTTATTTTGGTGATTTCTTTTAGAAAACACTTCGAATTTGCATTCTTCAGTAAAAATGACTCGTTTCCAGAACTCTGGAGGTTGGTTGCACTGTTCTTTTGCATAAATTTCTCTCTTCGTCCTATTCATTTGTGAAATAAAACATTTTTTACGTGCTGTTCGCCCATGAAAGCCTAAATCACTTAAATAACTCCGTACTGTACTGGCCGAAATATTAATATTCTTTGTTTGAGCTAAGTCTATTGCCAATTTCGAAGCACTTAATCTAGGATTTTCCTGAATTTGCCTGGTCATCCATCTTTCGTTCACTACTGTGAGCAGCTTAGGTCGAATACTGTGAGGTTGAGATTGAAATGACTTAGTTTTTTCAAATCGGTTAATAAGGTCATTTTCCTGGGTAAATATGTAATTATTTTCCAAATCCATTTTCTCTACACTTGGTGCTAAATTTTCCTATAAAATGTTAACATACTTTGCATGGTTCATTATACCATCTATGAACACTAATTTACCTACTCCACTGGCAATCATGCAGCCCCAAACCATAAGGGAACCACTTCCGCACTTAACGGTCGAAACTAAATTTTTTGGATCCATTGAACAGTTTTTTTTCCTCCATATATAAAGTTATTTTGGTGATTTCTTTTAGAAAACACTTCGAATTTGCATTCTTCAGTAAAAATGACTCGTTTCCAGAACTCTGGAGGTTGGTTGCACTGTTCTTTTGCATAAATTTCTCTCTTCGTCCTATTTATTTGTGAAATAAAACATTTTTTACGTGCTGTTCGCCCATGAAAGCCTAAATCACTTAAATAACTCCGTACTGTACTGGCCGAAATATTAATATTCTTTGTTTGAGCTAAGTCCATTGCCAATTTCGAAGCACTTAATCTAGGATTTTCCTGAATTTGCCTGGTCATCCATCTTTCGTTCACTACTGTGAGCAGCTTAGGTCGAATACTGTGAGGTTGAGATTGAAATGACTTAGTTTTTTCAAATCGGTTAATAAGGTCATTTTCCTGGGTAAATATGTAATTATTTTCCAAATCCATTTTCTCTATACTTGGTGCTAAATTTTCCTATAAAATGTTAACATACTTTGCATGGTTCATTATACCATCTATGAACACTAATTTACCTACTCCACTGGCAATCATGCAGCCCCAAACCATAAGGGAACCACTTCCACACTTAACGGTCGAAACTAAATTTTTTGGATCCATTGAACAGTTTTTTTTCCTCCATATATAAAGTTATTTTGGTGATTTCTTTTAGAAAACACTTCGAATTTGCATTCTTCAGTAAAAATGACTCGTTTCCAGAACTCTGGAGGTTGGTTGCACTGTTCTTTTGCATAAATTTCTCTCTTCGTCCTATTCATTTGTGAAATAAAACATTTTTTACGTGCTGTTCGCCCATGAAAGCCTAAATCACTTAAATAACTCCGTACTGTACTGGCCAAAATATTAATATTCTTTGTTTGAGCTAAGTCCATTGCCAATTTCGAAGCACTTAATCTAGGATTTTCCTGAATTTGCCTGGTCATCCATCTTTCGTTCACTACTGTGAGCAGCTTAGGTCGAATACTGTGAGGTTGAGATTGAAATGACTTAGTTTTTTCAAATCGGTTAATAAGGTCATTTTCCTGGGTAAATATGTAATTATTTTCCAAATCCATTTTCTCTACACTTGGTGCTAAATTTTCCTATAAAATGTTAACATACTTTGCATGGTTCATTATACCATCTATGAACACTAATTTACCTACTCCACTGGCAATCATGCAGCCCCAAACCATAAGGGAACCACTTCCGCACTTAACGGTCGAAACTAAATTTTTTGGATCCATTGAACAGTTTTTTTTCCTCCATATATAAAGTTATTTTGGTGATTTCTTTTAGAAAACACTTCGAATTTGCATTCTTCAGTAAAAATGACTCGTTTCCAGAACTCTGGAGGTTGGTTGCACTGTTCTTTTGCATAAATTTCTCTCTTCGTCCTATTTATTTGTGAAATAAAACATTTTTTACGTGCTG
The DNA here is from genome assembly GCA_911387785.2 of Aelia acuminata. NCBI lineage: Eukaryota > Metazoa > Arthropoda > Insecta > Hemiptera > Pentatomidae > Aelia > Aelia acuminata. The sequence continues at coordinate 84,099,842 of OU426980.1, forward strand.
TTCGCCCATGAAAGCCTAAATCACTTAAATAACTCCGTACTGTACTGGCCGAAATATTAATATTCTTTGTTTGAGCTAAGTCCATTGCCAATTTCGAAGCACTTAATCTAGGATTTTCCTGAATTTGCCTGGTCATCCATCTTTCGTTCACTACTGTGAGCAGCTTAGGTCGAATACTGTGAGGTTGAGATTGAAATGACTTAGTTTTTTCAAATCGGTTAATAAGGTCATTTTCCTGGGTAAATATGTAATTATTTTCCAAATCCATTTTCTCTATACTTGGTGCTAAATTTTCCTATAAAATGTTAACATACTTTGCATGGTTCATTATACCATCTATGAACACTAATTTACCTACTCCACTGGCAATCATGCAGCCCCAAACCATAAGGGAACCACTTCCACACTCAACGGTCGAAACTAAATTTTTTGGATCCATTGAACAGTTTTTTTTCCTCCATATATAAAGTTATTTTGGTGATTTCTTTTAGAAAACACTTCGAATTTGCATTCTTCAGTAAAAATGACTCGTTTCCAGAACTCTGGAGGTTGGTTGCACTGTTCTTTTGCATAAATTTCTCTCTTCGTCCTATTCATTTGTGAAATAAAACATTTTTTACGTGCTGTTCGCCCATGAAAGCCTAAATCACTTAAATAACTCCGTACTGTACTGGCCGAAATATTAATATTCTTTGTTTGAGCTAAGTCCATTGCCAATTTCGAAGCACTTAATCTAGGATTTTCCTGAATTTGCCTGGTCATCCATCTTTCGTTCACTACTGTGAGCAGCTTAGGTCGAATACTGTGAGGTTGAGATTGAAATGACTTAGTTTTTTCAAATCGGTTAATAATGTCTGACACTATTACATGGCTCCTATTTACTAGTTTGGCAATTTCGCGCAATGATTTACACTGGTTATACAAATTTACTATAATTTTCCTTTCTTCGGGGGTTGTCTCTCTTGATTTACATCCCATCTTGAGCAAACTAGCACTGACTGATGCAAATGAGACTTTGTAATATACCTAAGCCTATACCAGTGATAAAGAAAGTAAGGATTATCGCGATAAACAAGTAAGTTTTGGTTCAAATACTGATACTACTCGAATACTTTTTGCTTTTTCGTCTCAGACTGAATTCTTTTATATCTAACTCTAAATCCCGATTTGATTTTTTTTTTTTTTTTGGGGGGGAAGGGAATAAATCCATTTTTCACCTACTTAGGCATAACTAAAGGTAATAAGCAAATTTAATAGTTAAATTTAAAATATTCAGAACATAATCTATAAAAACGATTAAAAATTAAATATTACTCAAACTGTTCGAATACTTTCTGCACTGACTGTATATAAATGAAATCAACTAATATACAATAAAAATTAAACAACTGTAATTAAAACACAAGATGTTTCTCAATTTCCATAATCCCCAGCAAGGCCAAAAAGAGATATACAGTGAGGCCAAAAAGTATTTGCACACAGTAACTTTTTCTAATTGTAAGTCAGGAAATAGAGATAAAAAATTAAAATATAGTTTATATGTTACAAAAATTAATAACTAAATATAATCTCTAATATATTTTAAAAATGAAAAAAAAATGGATACTATATCGTCAATAAACTTTAAAAACCGAAATAAAAAGTATTTGCACACCTCCTTTTGATGGGACATAATCTATTAAATAAAAAGTTCTTTAATATTTGGTATGCATGCCATTAGCTTCAATAACTGCCTGAAGTAGTCTAGGCATAGAATGAACTAAATTTTGAAGATACTCGGTACCCAACTGCTCCCATTCCTGAATTAAAGCTGATTTCAACATTTCTTTTCCACTAATTTTATGTTTTCGCACTTTTATGTCCAAAATGTGCCACACATTTTCGATTATATTTAAATCTGGACTTTGTGGAGGGGTATGCAACTGCCGGGGTGCGTTATAAAGAAGCCATTCTTTTGTTTTTCGAGCGGTATGTTTCGGATCGTTGTCCTGCTGAAACATAAAAGTGTCTTGAATCCCAAACTTTTGAGCACTCACCTATAAATGGCTTTGCAAAATATTCACATAACCTTCAGCATTCATATTTCCTTCTATTATTTATTTATCGGCTCGACAGGCGCCTGAAGCTGCCCTTGGCCCTCTCAACTGCCCCTTCCCAAACATTTCGGTCAGAAGCATGTCTCATGGATACTCCAACTTTCCTCAAGTCCTCAGCCACGGAGTCCTTCCACCTTCCCTTCGGTCTTCCACGTGGTCTGACTCCATCCGGGGTCCCATAATATAGTTTCCTCGCGGCTCTACCTTCGTCCATTCTGATAACATGTCCCAGCCGGTCATTAACGATGGAGCCGAGGTACTTAAAACTGGGTACGCATTGAAACGAATATCGTCCCACTACATAATGCCTTGGAGGATTTATAGGTGTTTTCTTCCTGAGCACCATTATTTTTGTTTTTTCCTCATTTATGGATAGTCCCATTCTTTCAGCTTCTCTTTGCAACCCTTCACAGGTCTCCTTGATCGCCTTGAGGGATAATCCAATCAATGCTACATCATCAGCATATCCAAGTACTTGAGTCGCCTTGCTGAAAATGGTGCCCGACTGATTAAGCTCTGCCCGATTCATTGTAACCTGGAGGACGATGTTAAATAGAAGTGGGGAAAGGGGGTCACCCTGTCTAACTCCTGACTTCACTGCAAAAGCTTGGCCCAGCTTACCATTTATTTTCACTTGACTCGCGCTCTCATTCAAAGTACAAGCTACAAGTCGGAATAGCTTCGGTAGAACTCCCATCTCTTCCATTGCCAGGTAGAGCTCTTTCCTAATAATGGAATCATAAGCTGCTTTAAAGTCTATGAAAAGTATCCATATAGACTGGTTGAATTCTTTCATTTTTGCCATTATCTGTCTCAAAGAAAATATCTGGTCAATAGTTGATCGATTCTTCCTGAAACCCCCCTGGTAGTCACCCAAACGAGGCTCCACAAAATCCACAATTCGGTTATATATAACAACAGAAAAAATTTTATAAGCAGTATTCAGGAGGCAAATTCCTTGATAACTGTTGCAATCTGTGGGAACACCTTTCTTTTTGAGCAAGGGAATAATGACAGACTCTTTCCAGCTCTCCGGGATTTTTTCGCTCTCCCATATATTAACTATCAGATGAGTCAACTCTTCAACCAGTGCTGACCCACCAATCTTCAAAAACTCCGCTGGTAAGCCATCTGAACCGGGAGCCTTGTTATTCTTGAAATTGTCCATAATCAGTCTAACCTCTTCTGAATCTGGTGGGCTAACTTCATGGTCATTCTCCGTGTCTCGAAATCCTTATCAGGATACTCGTCATTATCGTGGTGGTTTAGCAATTCTTGAAAATGCTCCATCCATCTACCTTGCACATCCTCATCCATGAAGACCATTATCCCATCAGAACGCTTTATCATTGGACAATTATTTATAAAACCTGATTTTATTTTCTTTATTTCACCAAAAAACTTTCTTGCCTCATTGTTCCTGCCGTACTCCTCCACCTTACACCAGTTTTCCTGTAGTGCATATCTTTTCTTTTGCCTCAGAACTTTTTTTGCATTAGATCTGGCTTCCTGGTACTCCTTTCTGTTCTGTCTCGTATCCCTGTTCAGAAGTTTTTTCCTCTTTTCCTTCCGCACATTAATCGCTTCTTCACACTCAAGGTCGAACCAGGCATTTTTAATCTTTCTGTTGCCATCCCTCTTACAATGTTGGCCGGCTGTATCAGATAGACCTCCAATTACAGCTGGGATATTACCTATACCTCTTTCAACGTCTCTCTGGAAAGCATACCTTATTTCCTCTTCTTTTAACTTTTCTCTTGCCCAGGTGATCTGAAGTTTGCTCCTTTCAAACATCCTTAACTTATAGACATGTTTGAGCCTTGCAACTACCAGATAATGATCAGAAGAGATGTCTGGTCCTCTATAAGATCTCACATCATTAACTACATTAAAATGTCTACTAGAGACCAGAACGTGATCGATCTGCATTGCAGTTCCTTTTTGTGAAATCCATGTTTGCTTGTGTTTCTCTTTGTGAGTAAATACAGTACTGATCGCTACTAGTGATCTAGATGCTGCAAAACTAACCATTCGTTCTCCATTATCATTAGTCTTCAGATGTAAGCTATGTTTGCCAATAGTAAGAGCAAACACTGGTTCTTTACCAACCTGAGCATTAAAATCCCCCAGAACAATTTTCATATCGAAGGAGGGCGTTGCATCTATTGTCCATTCTAAATCCTCATAGAAAAGGTCCTTTTCCTCCTCATCTTTTTCTTCAGTTGGGGCATGAACATTTATCAGAGTGATATTAAACTTTTCTCCCTGAATCCTTAACTTGCACACCCTTTTGTTTATTGGTTGGAAATCAAGAACTGCTTTCCTCATTCTCCTTGATACCATGAAAGCTGTACCGAACTCATGTCTATCCTGATCACCACTGTAGAAAATATCAAAATCATTTCCACTTTGCTTTCCAACACCAGTCCAACGTGTATCCTGAAGAGCAGTTATATCTAAATTTAACTGTTGCAGTTGTTCTGTCCGTGCTCCAGGTCTATAGAGTGATCTTACGTTCCATGTTCCAATTTTATAAACCATATGACGAGTTCCAGGTCGTTTACGTAAATCCGTCCGAAATCCGAGGCTAGGCTGTTGAGAATAATTAACCGTAGTTTTTTTTTATAAAAGGTGGGTAGTCAACCCCCCTTTAAACCTCCTGCTTTATCCGGGCTTGGGACCAGCAGTGGTGTCTAGTTAACTAACCCCACTGGCGCATTTCCTTCTATAAAAGACAAATTCCCTACGCCATAGAATGATACGCACCCCCAAACCATCACACTACCACCACCATGCTTTACAGTAGGCATAACATTTTAAGGTAAAAATGCCTGGTTGGGGTTTCTCTAAATCATTTTTCTGCCGTCACTCCCAAAAATATTAATTTTACTCTCATCAAAGAATATTACATTTTTCCAAAATTCTATCAGCTTATTAATGTGAGCTTTAGCGAAATCGAGACGTTTTATCCTATTAGTCTCACTAATAAAAGGCTTTTTCCGTGGATCCCTGCCGAGTAGGTCTTCGATGTTTAAAATATTTTATATAGTGGATAAACTTACTTGTTTATCAGACGTTGAAGCGACCATATCCGCTAACTCCCAAGCAGTTATCCGAGGATTAGTCTTCACCTTTCTTACAATTGTTCTTCTGCCTCGAGCACTAAGAGCTGTTGGACATCCAGACCGCGGAGTATTTTCTGTCGTACCTCTTTCATCGTATCTTTTTATGACGTAGCGCACCGTCGAAAAGTTTAAATTTAATTGAAGCGCGATCTGTCTATAACTTTTATTTCTATTTCTCAATGAAACAATTTTCTCCCTCACCGCACTTGATAATTCTGCCGTTTTAGGGCTCATGTTGATGGGAACTGACTCTGGAGGATTAAAAGCAACTACATTTCTAATGTTTACTGTGTACATGACAGGATTACCCTATAAAGGATCAGGATTGAACACAGTCAACAAGTGTGCAAATACTTTTTATTTCGGTTTTTAAAGTTTATTGACGATATTGTATCCATTTTTTTTTTCATTTTCAAAATATATTAGAGATTATATTTAGTTATTAATTTTTGTAACATATGAACAATATTTTAATTTTTTATCTCTATTTCCTGACTTACAATTAGAAAAAGTTAATGTGTGCAAATACTTTTTGGCCCCACTGTATATTAAGATTCACAGAAATAATTCAGTCCTACACCCTTAATGAAATTGCAATGGTTGAACTGAGAATTAAAACATACAGTGGCTCACAGTCAAAATGATGCAAACGAATATTTTTATTTCAAATGCTATTTACTTCCTCCTTGTTAAAATTTTCAAAACCAATGCGCATGAGGCCATAATGATTCATTGCTATACATTAAATTTATATAATCAAATCAAAACAAAAGCAATTATAGAAAGAGAAAAAAAAATCTTCATTAAAACTCGTAGGGATTGAAGGTCACAGTGAAAAAGATGCAATGTTTACTTCCGTTTAGAAAAAAGTGAAAGTAACAAGTATTCTTCAATTATCGGGTAAATGAGTTTATTAACCTTTTAATTTCTTTTTATTCTTTCAATGGAAACAATATGAATACTAGTAATCAGTCTAGTTCAAGCTTTTGCTTAAAATGGGTGCGCAAACAACTATTCGTGAACGAGAAATAGTGATTAGCAATTTAAAAATGGACAAAACATAACGAAAAATTGCCTCTACTATCAATAGGAGTTATGCCATGGTTAAAAATATTATTGAAAGATTTAAAAACAAAAATATAATAAGAAGAAAAGCTAGTGAGAGTGCAAAACATTTTTTTACTGGTAATGATGAACTTTCGATTTTGCGCCAAATATCAAATAATCCAAAATTTGGTGCTCCAAAGTTGACCACATTAGTTTAAAAACATTAAAATAAAATGGTATGTGCTAATACCATTCGAAGGGTCTTAAGAAAAAACCAATACAACGGTAGAGTTACAAGGCAAAAACCTTATATCACTGACAAAAATAAAAATCTTCGAAGCAACTTTGCTAAGGATTGTTTAACAAAATACATGGACTTCCAGAAGTGTTCTGTATTCGAATGAGCCAAAATTTCATTTGTTTGGCTCTGATGGAAGAGGTTTCCTCTGGAGAAAGACAAATGAAGAGAGCCATGAAAAAAATCTATGCCCATCCATCAAACCTGGAGATTAGAAATTTCTTGCATCATTTTGACTGTGAGCCACTGTAGTTCATTTACATCAAACAATCATAATCCTTGAGTTTTAACGTTTAAAAATGAGATAAGGTGAACACACATAAATAAGTCAAATATTAACATCAAATTAAACATATTAAAATCAATTATTCTACAAAAAAAAAAAAAGAAACTTACTTGATAGCTGTTATCGGATAACAAAATCACACTACCTTTTTAAATGTTAATAATATTACAAACCACAATCATGTTATACATGACTATATTATTATCTAGCACGATCATCTTATAGAATATTATTTTATAAAACACTTCATTTCCTGAAATAATTCTGGAATAATAATTCACAACTGACACAACTAATCCGCTTCATCGACAGGTGATGTTTGTCACGTCGGAATTTAAACCAACTGTTCCACGACGGCATTCCACAAGTTGAATTCGAAAAATAGTTTATTTTTTTACTCATTGTACATATAAAGGTGCCTTTACACCTTATGAACCTCACCTTCGAACAAGTTCTCCTTTGAACCTTGCCGTACCGACGTGAAGCGAACAGCCATTTATACTTCACGTGACGTTAAGCGAACCAATATGGCTGACGCACCTAAAGCTAGCTTATGATAAAGAAAAAATCTCCATTATCAATATATTTTATATTATCTAAAAAATAAAAAAATAGGAGACGATTTACAACGTTTCACAAATTACACTAGTATCACAAACAACTGAAGTTACAAACATACACAAATTACACTAGTATCTAAAACAACTTAGGAAAAACCCAAATCCAAAGTGACACTAGCGCTACCCCCGAACCCAGGCGAACAGATGAAGTACCTAGAACACCCGAACAGTTGAAGGTAAAATTCGTAAGGTGTAAAGGCACCTTTAAGGTGCCTTTACACCTTACGAACTTTACCTTCGAACACCACCCTCGAACAACCTTCGTGAAGCCTTCACGTCGACTGTTCGGCTGTTCCAGGTACTTCATCTGTTCGCCTGGGTTCGGGGGGTAGCGCTAGTGTCACTTTTGATTTGGGTTTTTCTAAGTCACAGGAGTCTTTTGTGATACTAGTGTAATTTTTGATACGTTGTAATTCGTCTCCTATTTTTTTATTTTACAGATAATATAAAATATATTGATAAAGGAGATTTTTTCTTTATCATAAGCTAGCTTGGGGTGCGTCAGCCATATTGGTTCGCTTAACGTCACGTGAAGTATAAATGGCTGTTCGCCTCACGTCGGTACGGCAAGGTTCGAAGGAGAACTTGTTCGAAGGTGAGGTTCGTAAGGTGTAAAGGCACCTTTAGACGGAAAATTTTCCATATAATTAACAAAACATTTGAATTTTAAAAGTTCAATTAAAAAAAAATAATGAACTGAGATATATAAACAAAGGCGTACAAAGAACAGGGCACAGCGTACTTGTTAAGGTGCCTTTACACTCCACGAACTTTACCTTCGAACACCACCCTCGAACAACCTTCGTGAAGCCTTCACGTCGACTGTTTGGGTGTTCTAGGTACTTCATCTGTTCGCCTGGGTTCGGGGTTAGCGCTAGTGCCACTTTTGATTTGGGTTTTTCCTAAGTGACAGGAGTTGTTTGTGATGCTCTTGTAATTTGTGATAAGTTGTAATTCGTCTCCTATTTTTTTATTTTTCAGATAATATAAAATATATATATTGATAATGGAGATCTTTTCTTTATCTTAAGCTTGCGTTGGGTGCGTCAGCCATATTGGTTCGCTTAACGTCACATGAAGTATAAATGGCTGTTCGTGTAACGCAGGTACGGCAAGGTTCGGGGGAGAACCTGTTCGAAGGTGAGGTTCGTAGAGTGTAATGGCACCTTTACATTGTAGTGTACAGTAGTGATGCCAAAAACTAGTATTTTACAATAACAGGTACAACCAGACCTGCTCCAAAGAAATACATGTTCCAAATACCTGTTACTATTACCATTTAATTATTCTAGATTCTCATTTACCGAGTGTTCACAGCTGTGTAGAGCATATTTGTTTTTATAAATACGAATAAGAATTTATTATTAAATGATTTTTATGTGAATATAAAAAAAATTGTTCACACGACATTATTTGCTAGTTGGTACAATTTTTCCTATAAACAAACCTATATCCACAAGAAATTTTTTTACCATTCACCGTAAAATCTGAGTATAAAAGTAATATTAATATAAAATATGTAATCACAAATAAGCATTTTAATACTAAAAAAAAATTAATTGTGAAATTGTCGTGGATTTGGTTTTTATTTATCTTAAGTACGCGAAAATTCACACCCTATTTTGTGTATACAAGTATAAAATTAAAAAAAAAATCTTTTTATTTTTCGATTTTTAAACAGTAGTGACACAAAATTTAGACAGAAAAACTGCTTTTTGCGTTCTTGCGAGTTTTGCAATATCACTTGGCCATTTTCCTTTGCTGCTGTGTCACATATTTTCAAATTTTTGTTTCTTTTATGCCTGTTCTGGTGCAATATGGTTAGTTTTGATGAGCTCCCTTCGATGAAATTATATGTATACATATTAGTATATGTAGTATATAAAAATATGTATTTTGGATCCAGTCATGATGGTGCTAGGTTGGTAGGTGTAGGTTTCATTAATTATGAGAATAATAGTAAATAATGCATTGGAAGCAGGTATTGCTTTATGCAGTTCCCCAGGCAGTCGGCAAGGTTCAATAAACACCGTCTTGTCAACTTAGGGTCATAACAAAATATTTCAACTTTTTCATAGAGGAGGGGGAAAACCCGGTAAAGCGAACTTTACCTCCTTGAAAAACATTAAATATAACGTTGGACGTCGTCTTTTCTCTCTTTTTCCACAATTCACATTTAATCAAATGTTCTGCATCCATAGTTTCATTATAATTATGTAAAGTTTCCGGTTTAGTGGTACATTCACTATTTTAGGGTCCATGATACATTGTCGAATACCTGACTATTTTTTTTATTATTTTTTTAGTTTGTAGAAGGTAATAGCTTTGTTGTTGTTTGTTTGTTTGTTTAACGTCCATTTTTATGCTACTTAGGCTAATCGGACGATGCTACAGTGGGAGTCCTAAATTTTGCCTATCCAGGTATAATTAGGATAGGGATCTTTAATGAGTACCTGACATCGTACAGGCTCGGGACCTCCATTTTACGTCCTATCCGAGGGACGGCATAGCTAAGGATTTTTTACTCCCATTAAAAAATCCTAGGGCCACCGCTGGAATTGAACCCGCGATCTTTAGTATTGTAGGTTGCCATGCTAACCACAACACCACAGGTGACCCCTGTAATAGCTTTGTTATTAGAGGTTAAAAAAAGGGGGGGGGGGAAACACCCATATTTTCAAATCGATAGAATTACCATTTACCCCATATATAAAATTACTAAAATATGTAGTGGCGACGTTAAAAAAAAAATCTACACAAATAAATGCACATATTCAAAACGTAGTGACTTATACTATTCATTTTTGATGTTAAATTAGATGCTATAGCAAGAGCGTCTGCATCTTGTAGGGGGGCAGCCGGTAACATTTTCGTCCAGGGGGAGCAGGCTGGTAAAATTCTTCATTTCGAAGTATTCTGACCTTATAAGGCTCAATTAATTGTTCAAATAAAACTTGTGTGTTGTAAAAGTGTGTGTGTGTGTGTGTGTGCGCGAGTGCGTGTGCGTGAGCGTGTGCGTGTGCGTGTGCGTGTGCGTGCGCGCGCGCGCGCGTGTGTGTGTGTGTGTGTGTGTTTTTTTTCGTTTTAGTGGTACATTCACTATTTTAGGGTCCATGATACATTGTCGAATACCTGACTATTTTTTTTATTCATTTTTTTAGTTTGTAGAAGGTAATAGCTTTGTTATTAGAGGTTAAAAAAGGGGGGGGATAACACCCATATTTTCAAATCGATAGAATTACCATTTACCCCATATATAAAATTACTAAAATATATAGTGGCGACGTTAAAAAAAAACAAATGCACATATTCAAAACGTAGTGACTTATACTATTCATTTTAGATGTTAAATTAGATGCTATTGCAAGTGCGTCTGCATCTTGTAGGGGGGCGGCCGGTAACATTCTCCATTTCGAAGTATTCTGACCTTATAAGGCTCAATTAATTGTTCAAATAAAACTTGTGTGTTGTAAAAGTGTGTGTGTGTGTGTGTGTGTGTGTGTGCGTGCGTGCGTGCGTGCGTGCGTGCGTGCGTGCGTGCGTGCGTGCGTGCGTGCGTGCGTGCGTGCGTGCGTGCGTGCGTGCGTGCGTGCGTGTGTGTGTGTGTGTGTGTGTGTGGGTGTGTGTGTGTGGGTGTGTGTGTGTGTGTGTGTGTGTGTGTGTGTGTGTGTGTGTGTGTGTGTGTAATGTAAAAAATGTATCTATTTTTTCTTAATTGAGGTAGGTAAATCATCGAAAGAACTGTTTTACTAATATCTGCTCTATGAAATATACTCAAATCTCATTTTTCTCAGCCTTGAAATCATACACGTTTTAACATAGCCATGGAATAAATACATATTATCATAATTCGCAATAAAAATAAAATTGTGGAGAGTACTTATTTCAAAATAAGGCATTAGATTTCGTAATATTCGACCCATGTCCGAGGGTTCTTGCAAATGCTTCTTACGTGCCGAGGTACAAATAATTTATATAATTACAACAATCCATTTTATGTTATTTTTTTATAACACTGTTCCAAATGGTTTTCAGTTTTATTATTATACAAAATAAAGGAAATATATTGCACATAATATTAAAGGGAAAAATTATATACATGAAATCACAAGAACCAAACGATCCTTCAATTAGGGTAGACCTAAAAGAAAAGTTAGTTTGTTACCACACAACCCGGTAAAGCGAACTTTACCTCCTTGAAAAACATTAAATATAACGTTGGACGTCGTCTTTTCTCTCTTTTTCCACAATTCACATTTAATCAAATGTTCTGCATCCATAGTTTCATTATAATTATGTAAAGTTTCCGGTTTAGTGGTACATTCACTATTTTAGGGTCCATGATACATTGTCGAATACCTGACTATTTTTTTTATTCTTTTTTTTTAGTTTGTAGAAGGTAATAGCTTTGTTATTAGAGGTTAAAAAAGGGGGGGATAACACCCATATTTTCAAATCGATAGAATTACCATTTACCAAAAGTGTGTGTGCGTGTGCGTGTGCGTGTGTGTGTGAACAGAGTAGCTCAAAAACTAAACACCGTGCGAACCTGAAATTTGGTATTTATTGTATGTATATGCCCGCGATGTGACAGCAAAAATTTCATCAAAATTGGTCAAAGGGTAGGGGTACTTTATTTAATAACTTTTTACTTTTTTTTTTCGATTTTCTCAAAAACGGCTTTAACGATTTTGATTAAACTAAGTATTTGATGTATTAATATGCCCGAGATATGACTGTAAATTTCATCAAAATTGATCAACCGGAGGGGGGACTTCACTTAATAAATTTTGTATCATTTTCATGTGTTTTTTTTTATTTACTCAAAAACGGCTTTAAAGATTTTGATCAAACTGGGTATTTGACGTATGTATATGCCAAAGATATTACATCCAACATTTCATCAAAATTGGACAAACGGAGGGGGCACTTTATTTCATAACTTTTTTCCAATTTTTACTTTTTTTCGATTATCTCAAAAACGGCTTAAATGATTTTGATCAAATTCGTCATGTTTAATGAAAATTAGGTGTTCAATAATATCAGGTAAGTTTTATCAGTATTAAAATTTTCTGAGGGGGCTTAAATGGGGAAGGGGCCTTTTTTGTTTTCCTATGAAGTACCTTTGTTTTAGTTTATATTGAGAAATTAACTGTCTCTCATCACGCCTAAAAATACGAAATGGCTAAATATGATATATGAAGAAATTCAAGTGAACATATACAGGAGAAAAAAAGAAAACTATTCCGTCAACTCATAAAACACCTTGAGCTCACGCATTTAAACGTGCCGTACGCCTTTAATGACAAACCAATGCGTTATAATTAAAGATGTTCTGTTCATTTAATGAAAATTATTTGTTACAAGTACATAGAGAATTATAAAATCAGACCACTTGGAGTATTATACTTGGATTGCCGAATTATCACAAGTAAAAACTCTTATTTAATAATAGATTTGATCGTGGGTACGCCCTTGTATGTGAATGTATTTAATAATAATAATGAGTGTATTTAATAGTAATAATGAGTGTATTTAATAATAATAATGAATTAAAATGGAGGAGAAAGTAAGAATAAGTCCAATCAATGGCGTACCCAGGATCAAAACTGGGGGGGGGGGGGGGGCAAGCTAAAAACTAGGGGGGGCAAGCTATGGTCGTTCAGGGTGTAACACCTTACCGCGGAAAAGGTGAATGAAAACACAATTATGTATAATTATAGCAGTGCTTTATCAACTAAGTTATTACTATTATTTGCTTGAAAAAAATGTATTCTATTATTGCTTCCAGTCTTAAAAGCCTAAAAAATTATTGCTCCCAGCCTTCCAGGGGGGGGGGGGCAGCTGCCCCCCTCTGCCCCCCGCTGGGTACGCCCATGAGTCCAATAGAATTCAGTTCAACTGTCAATGTTATTGGAATGTTGTTGTTATTAACTAATATATAACTATATAACTAGGGTGAAAATAATTAGTAAAATAATATTATCTTATAAAGAGATGGTAAACATCTGAATAAAAAGAAATGCTCTGATTTCTACCATAAGCGGATCTAGGGGGAGGGATTGTTTTGTTATTTACCGACGGCATTTAAATTTACTAAATGCAAGCTGCTTAAATATAAATGATATGTAGATAGAGTAGCATAGCAGTTGTGGGAAAAGAAAATACAGGTAAAAGAGCATGTCAATTCGCCACCCGGCCCCCAGGGGCCCCGGGACGGCATGCAGATATGGGACAAAAGAGATATTAGATAACAGGTAAAAAATACTCGTCCAGCCTTGCTTGGCGGAGATAAGCAGTACTAGTAAACAAGTACGAAATAACAGGTACGGTGGGAAATACTCGATCGGATCTGAACAAGTACGAAAGACTCGATCTGGTCTAAAATACTCAATCTGATGTGAACAAGTACGAAATAACAGGTACGGTGGGGAATACTGGATCAGATGTCAACAAGTACGAAATATTCGTACTCGATCTGGGCCGAAATACTCGATCTGGGGTGAACAAGTACGAAATAACAGGTCCAAAATACTCGTAGTGGCCCAGCGCTGCCTGGCGGCGATACGCAGTACTAGTGAAGAAGTACGAAATAACAGGTCTGGTGTAAAATACTCGATCTGATGTCAACAAGTACGAAATACTCGTACTCGATCTGGCCCGAAATACTCGATCTGTTGTGAAGAAGTATGAAATAACAGGTCCAAAATACTCCTAGTGGTCCAGCGTTGCCTGGCGGCGATATGCAGTACTAGTGAAGAAGTACGAAATAACACGTATAAAATACTCATAGTGGTCTAGCGCTGTTTTACGGCGATACGCAGTACTAGTGAAGAAGTAGGATATAACAGGTCTGGAGTGAAATAAGATATGTGAGATAACAGATATTAGTTATCAGGTAGAAAATACTCATAGACTAGCCTTATCCCCGCGTGGCGGCCAGAAGATTAGCCTATATCGTTTGGCATATAAGCCGTACCTTTTATTTTTGAAAATCGATAACAGGTACAAAGTTGAGTTTGCACATACCTGTTACAAAATAACAGGTCCAGTATTTCGGAACCATCACTAGTGTACAGTCTCCAATGCTAAGATGGCTGACGCTAAATTATAACAGACCTGGCTTCATGGGCGTACCCAGCGCGCGGTAAGGTGTTACAACCTGAACGACCATAGCTTGCCCCCCCTAGTTTTTAGCTTGCCCCCTCCAGTTTTGATCTTGGGTACGCCCTTGATTGGACTTATTCTTACTTTCTCCTTCATTTTAATTCATTATTATTATTAAATACACTCATTATTACTATTAAATACACTCATTATTATTATTAAATACATTCACATACAAGGGCGTACCCAGGATCAAAACTAGGGGGGGAAAACTAAAAACTAGGGGGGGGGGCAAGCTATGGTCGTTCAGGTTGTAACACCTTACCGCGGAAAAGGTAAATGAAACCAAAATTATGTATAATTATAGCAGTGCTTTATCAACTAAGTTATTACAATTATTTGCTTGAAAAAAATGTATTCTATTATTGCTTCCAGTCTTAAAAGCCTAAAAATTTATTGCTTCCAGCCTTCCAGGGGGGGCAGCTGCCCCCCCCCTGCCCCCCCGCAGGGTACGCCCATGCCTGGCTTTATTATTTATCTTTAGACAAATATCAAATTTCTTTTAATTTTAATAAATATGATTGTTTACATCAACCCCCATTTTATGTTATCTCATTTCACGATCAATACATCTAACGTGTTATTAGTAAAAATTTCAACTTTTAAGGTGACCTAGTTGAAGGATTCGTCTTCCGGCATTTCTTACAAATAAACTTACCATCTATTTTGTATGTTCATAATTGGATTGTTATTTATTTTTTTCCAAATGATTATTGCTGTTAAACATGTGTATATTGGCGTGCTTCAAAAGAAAATTGTATTACCCCAATCCCTCTTTTTGTGCCTCCGGACCTTCATGGCTTTTCTCGAGACTGCTCCAAGATGATTTACGTTCATGATTCACGTTTCCTAAGTCTGCGAACCGGAAAAGGTTCATATTAGCGTTTACCAACGGCTTCACAAAATACAGCGTCATAGTAACAGTTTAAAAATCGACAGCCGAAGTGGTGGCCAAAGCTTTAGAAAGCAAGGTCTTCCTCAAGTTCGGGTTTCCCCAAATTATTATATGTGATAACGGACCTCAATTAAGGAGCGATATGTTAAAGAAGAAAGCCCGAGAATACGCTGTTAAATTGTGGTTCACCCTAGTCTATAATCCACAAGCTAATCTGATGGAGCGTCCAAATCAAGTGAAAAATACCCTCCTAGCTCCCTATGTGAAAGACAATCATAAACACTGGGATAGGGATCTAGTTTAGTTAGCTTTTGCTATGCAGCCTGCAGTACATGAAGTAACCGGTTATTCACCAGCTTATTTTAATTTCGGACGAGAATTACCACGTTCAGGGTCCTTCAGGAACTTGGCATGTCAAAGATCTAAAACCTCATCGGACCTAAGGTTAGAGATTCAAGTATTATAATTTTTTTTTTTAGTTGGAAAGGGGAGAGTTTGTAACGAAAAATAAACAACAAAAAAAAATGTTTTTTTTTTTTTATTATTTTAACAAAATCATAAATTAATTATCGAAGTGGGCTTAATATATTTTTGTATAGAATTAAAATATATGGTGTTTTAAAGGTTTGTATTAGTTTTTTTGTAGAGATATTTTTTTTTTTTTTAGGTATAAAAATAATTATGTTTTATTTTAAAAGAAGAGACGGAACCACAATAATTAATTTAAAACAGCTTTTTAGGCATTTTTTTTTTTTAAATAAACAACGAAAGAAAAAACGGCAGATGGTCGCTAGCGTCTGGAGAGTGATGGTTAAATGAGACTGTTTTCTTGGTTAAAGCGATTATGGTCTGAATCTTTAATTATCAGCGGATTGAAGAGTATTGGTAATCACCGAAGAGATTTCGGTGACGAGCGAGCCGAGTGGCTGACAACCAAAGCTACGAGAAGACAACCGAGTTAAGGGAACAGACTGCAGATATTTTTCTTTTATTTTTTTAAACCTTGATTTTTGTTTATTGTATAGTTATAAGTTTAATTGATTCTGGTAGCGTAAATATGTAAGATTTTCATCAGGCCTGATTACAGAAATTGTAAGTAAATTTTTATTTAATATCGTAGTGTAAATCTAGTGTTCATTAAAAGTTGCTTTAATTTGAGTTTAATTTGCTTTGTTCTATTATTTTTTTTTAATTCACCCTCTCTGAGCTTTTAAGGTAATCTTTTGTTTTATTTCTTTTTTGTTTTGCACTTATTAAATTTAAATGATTTTATTTTTTATTTTGATTCCCTTAGATTTTCGCTATTTCCTTATAATAGATAGCGTGGCGTCCCTTTATTTATTTTATTTGTAGTCATTAGTCATTTAGGAACCCGCCCGTCTCAGCTGAGCTATCATTTCTTTTGTTACAATTATTTTATTTATTTAAAACCACTTAATTTTTTGTAACGTAACAAAATGGCGCCCAAAAACAGGGTCTAGACCAAGCGATTTTTGTGGTAATAGATAGATATTTAATTTAATATTGATTAAATGATTTTTAAAAAAAAATTAGTTAATTTTTTTTCGTAATATTGAATTTTTTTAAATTTTGTCTAATGAAGAAAAAGTAGTAACATTTTTATTTAATTCTTTTAAAATCAGAAATAAATTGAGATCAGGATGAAGGTCGATAGGTTGTTATACGACGAGCTTGAATACGAATTTAGGATTCGGGGGATAGTTGGAATATCTACCTTAGGAAATATGAGAAAAAGACTTCGGACCGTGCTAAAACTAGAGAATGCAGGAAAATATGTTGCTCCGGTAGTAGAACTTTCTGCTATTGCAGAGTCATATGGTTATTCCTTTGGTTACAAATTGATAATTTTTTTAACCTATTTAAAATATTTGTTTTTTAATTTTTTTTAGACATTTAAAATGGAAACGGTTACAATTCAAATATAATGAGTGACGATTGAGTTGTAAAGAGTTTGCTTTGGAAAGGGTTACAGCTCATTTAGAAAAGGCTACGTTTGAATTAGAAGAGGTTGCTTCTAATTTGGAAAATGTTTCATTTGATTAGTGGAAGGTAACAGTTGACTTGGGCAATCTTCTGATAGACATGGAAATGCTATATATAATACAAGATACTATAAGCCAAGAAAGTTTTTCTGAACAAATGCGAAAGCGACACTAGCGCTATCACCGAACATGTTGCTTAACAGACAAAATACCTGTTCGAGTCTTACTTAAAATAGCTGAACAGAGCTTCGAGAAAGCTTGTTCGTGAACGTGGTTTGACTGTTTAGATCCACCAATTCAAGTTTCTTATCATTAGTTGTTCGATAAGTAGTTACCTCAGGTTAATGTAACTTGAATTAAATTCTCATGTTCGACCTGTCTGACTTCCCCGAAATTTGAAATTATATTTTTTATTTATTCGTTTCCTAATTAAATCAAATTGCGTTTAGAGTAGGAAATTGAGGTTTATTATGCCTGGGAACAATGTTTATGGTGAAATGCTTCTGTGAGTTTTAATTAAGTTCATGGGTTAAGTTTGCTGTATTTTGTTTAATGACAAATATGTTACAGCACTATTACATCTGAGAAGTTTTATGTGGAGCCTATTCAAGATATTGATAACAGCCTTGTTTTGGACAGGGTCACTGGAAACATAGCAATATCAAGTGAGTATTAATTATTAATTGGAGTAAAGTAAGTAAACACTAATATTTTATAATTTATTACATATTACGTAATTCTTTTAACTTCTAATTTTAATGAATCATTCTTAGTAACTTGTTTTTTGAGGGGCAGTTGGATAATGAGTTTCACTATTTAAGGGTATGATGGATGGGGTTAGAGCCACTTCAACATGTTTTCTCTTGAGATCCCCAAAACTAAGCTTATTATTGAGGAATTCATCAATTTTTTTCATAAGGTGTTTAAGTTCTCCTTAAAATAACTTTTAAGGCTCAGTCATTAAATTGGGCACACATTCGACCTGAGGTAGTCAAGGCCACAATTCAATGTGCATATTGCCTCATTAGAAAAAAATTATTTTCCTGACAGTTCGACGTATACCATACAGCTTTTATCATAGTAGGGAAAGATAATAGAGGAGACTAGTAGTAGGCAGGTTTTGAATGGTAAATGATTGCATAGACGGTTTGACTGTTTCTGGGTGGGGATACTACAGTAGGAAATTTGGGAGACGTGTGGTTTCTAAATGAGGTTTGATCAAAAGGTAACAACGGGATCTTTGACAGAATTAAGGAATAAGATAAGTGAGTTGTTTAGGAATAGAAAGGCTGGAAGTACAGAAGTGGATTTGAGGAGAGGGAGAGATCCAATTAACCTGGCTTTTGTCTTTTTGGTGTTCAAAGGTTCAATAGGTGCTCATGCACATATTCCATCAATATCTTCCAGATTTTTTTGGATGATGTCAGAAGAATTAGCAGGATCAAAGGAAAAATGAATCTGGACGTCAACGGCATACAGATCATTTTGGCACTGCTGGGTGGAGAACAGAAGGTCATAGGGTACAAGGAGGAATTTTGATGGTTCCCCTCTAAACAAGAGTATAGACTTATATGGGGTGATAATAAAGAGACTTAGACGGGGGTTGTTTAGGGACTACAACATACTGGGACCAACTGGTGAGGAAAGATTGGAATCAGTAGAGGGCGCTGTTTTTGAGTTTGTTTTGGATGATATTGTGGTCTACTGAGTTGAACACTTTGGAAAAATCAAGAAGAAGCATATAAACCATCTTAATTACTCCATTGTAAATTTTTGCAAGTTTAGTCTTGTTTGGAGATCAATATTTTCGTTATAGGACCCAGAACATAAATGATCAATTATCCAGGAGGATTTAATAAATCAATATCATAGGGAATTAAATTAAGTTAATTATAAAAAAAAGAAAGGGAAAAAGAAATAAGAACCGAATTGTTGAATAAAAATAGGGCAAATGAAGAAATAGAGGTTCAACCTTATATTGATGTGAGGACCATAAATAAACATGAAAATCCGTTTAGACAAGTTTATATGTAGCATTTCCCAAGTCAAGTTTGCCTGGTCTGTTCCCTTATCTAAGCATATTATATCATGACCAGGTATCCATTAACATTAATATTTATTTTAAAGTTCAAGTGAGGGGGGGAGGCTATGATATTGAAAATGGTAACATTTTCAGATTTCTTTTACACGGGGATCCAATTTTTTGTTATCAGGGACGCTGTTTTGAAGAAAATATTCATTTTGTATTTTAGTTGCAGGAGGCCACTAGAAAATAGTTGGATTTTCCGATTTCTTTCACATGGGAGTCCATGGGGCGAAATATTTAAATACCTGAACACAGGTTAAACCGCGTTTACACCGGAGTTTGAAACACGAGTTGCAAACAGAAATTGCAAACATCTCTAAAAACGCACATTTTTAGACGAAACATTTCGCTGTTGCAAACAGTTTTTCAGTGTTTGCAACAGAAATTTTAGTTTCCACCTGAAGTCAGTAAAGATCAAAGGGAGTTGCAAACTTTTGTTTGCAACACTGGTTTCGGTCACTATGTGCCGTTGAAACACAAAACAGAAACATTTCCCCGCCATCCCCTACGCTGCCACCTCCACTCTCACTCACGTGATCACTCGCACCACCCTGTCTCGACTCAAGTGTCATTTCTGCTGTCAAAATAACAAATATAGGCTATGTGTAGTCTACTTATAACGTCTTACCTTTATGTTATCCTTCAGAAGATCAATCAAAGCCTCGCACACCTCAGGTACAAACAAAGATATGGTTGATTTAGATATCTTGAACAGGTAACTCAAGCTTGTGTATGAATCTCCGGTAGCTAAAAAGCGCAAAGTTACGGCTAGTTTTTCCGTTACAGAAATAGCCTTTCGGTAATTCGTATCCATTTTCGAAATTTTGTGACCAATCATTAAAGTTAGATATTCAAAATCCTTGCTGGTCATTCTTACAAAGTTTTTAAAACTTCCGTCCGTTCTCAGTTCAGCTGATAGAGGGTCATCATCTCTATTTAAATCGCCCAACAGGTCGTTTCCACTGTACGTAGCTCTGGAATGCAGAGACGGCCTCACCCAGTATCGTTTCGGTTACGTTGCTTTGACAACACGACACACGCCGCCGTGGCTAAAATGACATCCTGGGAAGGACTGATCCCAGGAACCAGAACTTAGGCGAGTCATAATCAAGGTCGAAAGTGTTTCAAACATTTTCATGAAACATGGAAATAAAACCATGAAATAAAAATTGCAAACTTTTATTTGAAACTACTGTTTGGAACTGCTGTTTGCAATAAAAGTTTGCAACTTTTTGTTTAAAACTTCGGTGTAAACGCGGCTTTATGAATATCACATTACTTTGGATTATTTCTCAGTAATTTATACATTTTTGTTATATATTTTGATTTGTAAAAGTCCTCAAGTATTCTTTCTTAATCAAATCAAAAAGATATTGCACCATGCCTTAGGGAGGAACTTGCACTCCAGCCTACAACTACTACGAACGAAATTCATTATCTTCTCTCACGGTGCTCGAAAACTTTGGATGGTAGAATTTATGGTAGCCAAATAGAGTTTAATTCCTAGAGTCAGCAATTTTTCCCTGACAATACAAATACCCCTCCTTTTCCCTCTTGTGCCTGGTCTCTCCCAACAATAGTCAGTCATGCAGTCTTAGTACATTAGTTTTTAAAAATACTGCAATAATTAAGTTATTTTGTCCATTGTAAACATTTTTGATAACTAAACTTTTTTGGTCCGCCTAAGTTTCTGTGATTTATTTGATGGTAACATAACATCGACTCCATAACATCAATGTTAAAAATCAGGTGCGTGCGTGCAACACACAACTTTCACTTACCAACTTACTTAAAATAGAAATTAATGTGTTTTGTTAATTGCCACTCCTCAAAGTCACACATTTTTCCACATTCATTTCTTATTTTCGTTTTTATTTGCTCTCTAAAGTACACTAATTTTTTTTATTATTAAAAAAATAATAGTCGTCTGATTTTATAATTCTCTATCTAGTTGTTGAAAACTTCATTTAGTTACCATGAAACAAAAATCATTTCCATTAAATGAACAGAACGGCTTTAATTATGAACAATGGTCTGCCATTAAAGGCGTACTCGGCATGCATGGGCTCAACTTGTTTTATGAGTAGACGGAATATTTTTCTTTTTTTCTCCTCTATGTATTTACTTGATTTTTTTCATATTTCATATTTAGCCATTACTTATTTTTAGGCGTAACGAGAGACAGTTAATTTCTCCATATAAACAAAAACAAGGGTACTTTATAGGATAACAAAAAAGGCCCTTTCCCCATTTAAGCCCCCTCAGAACATTTTAATAATGATAAAGCTTACCTGTTATTAAAGAATACTTGATTCTCATTAAACATAATTAGTTTAATAAAAATTGTTAAAACCTTTTTTTGAGAAAATTGAAAAAAATACGTAAAAATGGGGAAAAAGTTATGAAATAAAGTGCCCCCTCCGCTTGATCAATTTTGATGAAATTTTTACTACATTATTTACAATTTACATTATTTTTACGATAATGTCATATCGCGGGCATATAAATAGATCAAATACCCAGTTTTATCAAAATCATCAAAGCCGTTTTTCAGTAAATAAAAAAAACACATGAAAATGATAATGAATGAATGAAAAATAATTTTATTATCCTGGGACTGATGTCCCTTTAGAATAAATTTTACATACATAACACAGAAATCTAGCCAGTGTGGCCATATGTGAATGATATTAAATATTTACAAATATAGTTTACAAATAATATTTACAGAAAGAAAAAATAAATAAAATAAGACAGAAACAAAAAGTGCATTCCTTCATGAAAATAATCTTTAAGTATAATAGGTGAAATAAAAACAAGAGGAAGAAAGAAAGAATACCGATACATATAGACAACGGAATATAATAAAACGGCCTGAGTACATCGATAAGATATTTTCTAATGCTAAACAGAGTTGCTTCTAAAGCTCTATTATGTCCCTTCAGTGATCAGTAGTTGGTTTGGGAGTTGAATAAGAAATCGAAGAGGAGGGATTTGAAAGTGGATGCAGATGAAGCGTGTCGGATATTAGAGGGGATAGAGTTCCAGAGGGATATGGCTTGCATTATGAAGGAATTTTCATAAGTTTCAGTTCGATGAGGGGGAGGATAGAGATCAGAAGTCCGGGATCTGGTTAGGCGAGATTGAATGGAAGATTTGAATTGCAGGTTCTGTAGGATATACGAGGGTTGTTGAGCTCTGATGGCCTGATATAAGAAGGAAGCCAGTATGTACCGACGACGGTAGGAGGGGTAGAGCCACTTTAACTCAGCGTAGTACTGGGTTATATGCGTATCTCTTAGGATCCCAAAGACAAAACGTATTGTGCAATTCATTAGGCGTTTAAGTTTGGCTTCGAGTTCCCCGGACAGTCCGCCATACACCATACAACCGTAGTCAAAGTGGGGAAAGATGAGAGAAGAGACTAGGAGTTGGCGGGTTTTGAATGGAAGAAGATATTGTAGACGGTTGAACTGTTTTAGGGTAGAGACAGTACGACGGGAAATTTGTGAGATGTGGGGTTTCCAAGAGAGGGATTGATCAAAGGTAACGCCTAGGTTTTTAACGGAATTGTGGAATGAGATAGAGGTGTTGTTCAGCACTAGGTTTGGAGCGAGAGGGGTTAATTTGAGGAGAGAGGGAGATCCAAACAAAATGGCTTTCGTCTTCTCGGCGTTTAAGGTGAGTTTATTGAGGTTTGCCCAAGCACAAATTCCATCGATATCTTCCTGGAGTTTTTGGATGGCACCCTCCCGGTCAATCAGCGGGGTCAAAGGAGAGGTAAATCTGGATGTCATCGGCATACATATGGTATTGACAGTGGTGGATGGAGGATGGGAGGTCATTAATATAGATAGAAAAAAGGGTGGGGAATAAAGAGGGGATAAAGAGGGATGAGGTACACCTTTAGACAATGGCAAAGGCTTTGACTGGGGTTTGTCAGGGACTACCACAAATTGGGAGCGACTGGTGAGGAAAGATTGGAACCATAGGAGGGCATTATAAGACATACATACAAAATTTATTAAGTAAAGTGCCCCCTCCGGTTGATCAATTTCGATGAAATTTTCGCGGTCATATCTTGGGCATATTAATACATCAAATACTCAGTTTAATCAAAATCGTTAGAGCCGTTTTTGAGAAATACTTTGATCTCAATACTTTCCCTTACTATATATTTCATATATAGGTAAGTGAAAGTAAAAATGTTAATTTTTTTTGTCAAAATATCGATATCGCAACTCTAGAATATGCATACATGAAATATGCCCTGTAATAGTTGCAATAAAACCTACATTGCAGATAATAAGTGACTTACTCTTGTATAATTGAGAGTCCCCATTTAATTAATAGAAGGTGTATGCCACTGTAAGAGTACCCTTAATAATAATAATAAACTCTTTATTGATTGACTTAACATGAAAATAACTAAGCGTGTGCAGCATATAATATATACATATATGCACTTATTTGCAAATAAAATAAATTTAACTTATATTTAAAAGATAAATAAATATTAAAGACCTACCCCAATTTAAAGTTAAAATTGAGAATTTATGAAGACTATTTACAGTTGTTCGGGAAAAGGGGTGGATAGGAGGTGATTGTACAAGCGGGATTTAAAGGTAGGGAGTGTTTGACTTTGGCTCAAAATCTGTGGCTGGTTGAACCTTTAAATATGACACTGAATGGACTGTATGAATCAAATGAAAAGTTAACAGAAAAAAAAATAAATCTCTATTATTTTAAGTTACAATTTTGAAGCGTTACATATATTGATACAAACAAGTTCGTCTTAGTGGAATTTGAATAAATATTTTATAGATGACTTAGATGATCTTGGGGCTGAATGCTGATTAAGTTTGGGGTGGGCGATCATACTGAAATTTTAATTTGCATCACTTACAGTTTTATTTTAAATGTCAGGCCTGACAACTTGCTACTTCATTCTCCGCCCCAGGTACCCCCGTGGGGCAACTTCTTGCTTCTACTCCATGATTGGGTGAAGTGGACGAGACAAACAAATTGATGTGTAGGCCCAAGTAGACACAGCGCTAGGTCTGGGCTCTCGGGTGACTGCAAGACGTGTGTGTGGCTAGTTGCATGCTACCTGTGTGAGGGCAGCAGTGCAGCGCTAGATAGCGCCGGAACCCTAATGGAACGGACGCGGAACAAACCGCCCACTTAAATCAACTCCGCCTGATTTAATGAACAGCATGTTGAAGAACGTGGGTAAACTCTCGTGGCGGAAGGCAGTACAGTGCTGAAAGTTACAAAATAATGCTTACTTCACTCAATATAAAATTAAATAAAAAACCATTTAACTTGGTTAGAACAAAAAAATAAAGCGTGCACTCCAAGTGCATAATTACAACATGTAAACCAAATTGCAAGACAAGAAATGGTATGTGCCCTACAATACCGGAATGAAAGAAAAGGAAAAGAGAAAATGAACAAATACCTTGAACAAGGAATGGCAAAAGAAAAAAAAAAAATAATACTAATAATAGGAGGAGAGAGAGAGATGAATCATTCACCCTCAGGTAGAAACAATGGGACAAGGGATGTCACAGCGCGGGTCAACAGACTGCCCGAAGAAGTGCGCACGTTGACGGTACGGATGATGCCATCTCGGCCGGGAATTACATCAACTACTCGGGCGACAGGCCGTTTTCCAACCATTTGTCGACGTTCGAGAAGGATAACAAGATCGCCGATCCTTAAGCCAGGTTCATTTCGGACCCGCTTTGCCCTCTGTTGAAGGGTGTGGAGATAATCCCTGCTCCATCTGTTCCAGATGTGCCCTATCTGCTCCTTGAGAAGACCCCATCTGGTAACTATTGAGGATGGATCGCGCGGTACCTCCTTAGAGGTAGGAAGAGATGTTAAAGGAGCTCCAAGGAGGAAATGTCCAGATGTGAGGTAATCCAGATCTGTTACGTCTAGCGCACAGTGGCCTAGAGTTCAGGAGCCCTTCAATCTTGCACATAATAGTGGAGAACTCTTCAAAGGTGTAGAGCTGTTTGCCAATGATGCTGAGTAGGAGACCTTTGACTGATTTTACTCCTGCCTCTCATAATCCGCCAAAATGAGGAGCACGTGTGGGAATGAATTTCCACTCTACGCCTTGCGGAGCAAGGTGACATTGGATGAAATTGTTATCGTCGAGGTGCTGCTTTAATATCTGCTTCATGAATCTTGAGGCACCTATGAAGTTAGAGCCGTGATCTGACCAAATCACGGTAGGAGCACCCCTCCTGGCCACAAAGCGGTCAAGGGCCGCTAGAAAAGCAGCGGTGGAGAGTGAACTCACCAATTCCAGGTGAACTGCCTTGCTCGCGAAGCACACAAATAAACACAGGTAAGCTTTTCCTGGGGCGGCGTTTCGACGTCGAGACTCCTTAATCATGAATGGTCCAGCGTAATCAACTCCCACTTGAGTAAATGCCTTACCCTGCTGGACTCTTCCTTTTGGCAAGTGAGACATGATTGGAGTTAGTGGTTTCGCCTTGAGAATTCTGCATTTTACACAACGCAGAATCCTGCCGCGGATCAGCCTAGTAGCCCGGGGAACCCAATATTTGCTGCGGAGTAGGCTGAGGCAAAGGGTTGGACCTGCATGAAAGTTGGAACTGTGGAGATGGTCCACCAGTAACTTGGAAAAATGGGCTTCTTAAGGAATCAAAATGGGATGCTTGGCGTCTTGAGAGAGCGAAGATTCCTGTAGGCGTCCGCCCACCCTGATTAACCCACGCTCATCGGTAAAGGGTTGCAATTTTGCAAACTCATTGGGTAAAGCTTTCTCTCCATTAAATAATGCTTTGCGGAGATAAAGCTTCTGAACAAAAGCGGCAAGGCGAAGTTCGGCTTCCAGAAGTTCAGTTGCGGAAATAGGACCACTGGTGCTGACATGAGTGCCGTTGATCTTAGATTGAAGACAGACAGCACATGTGCAACCACTCTGATTAATGTGAGAAATGATGAGAATCTGAGGATCCAGTCCTTTTCTTCATCAGCGGTTTTAGGTAGGGAAACAGCAGCAAGCTCGGTAGCACGCGAGCTGGGTTGAAACCATTGTTCGAGTCCTCGCATAAGCCACGGTAGTCCACTCCACCAAAGGGTGTCAGACTTCAGTTGCATTGGGGAGCTTCCGCGGGATGCGAGATCAGCAGGGTTCTCCTGCGATGAAACATGTCTCCAAAAGTCAACAGGAACAACGTTGAGAATTTGCGTGACTCTGTTTGCCTCAAACACCTTGAGTTCATAAGTGGGCGTTCCGAGCCATGATAAGACTACCTCCGAGTCTGTAAAGCAAATCACTCTGGAAGAGGGTAGGGTCACTGAGGAGACGAGGCGAGCAAGCAAAAAAGCCCCACAAAGTTCTAGGCGAGCGATGGAGTGAAATTTTATAGGAGCAACCTTAGATTTCGCTTTAATCAATGACACCTTGACTCTTCCGGATGATAGTTCGGAGCGCAGATATAATGCGGCAGCGGAGCCCTTTGATGAAGCGTCGCAAAAGCCGATGAGTTGGAAAGAGGCGCCCACGTCTGAAACGTACCGGGGAATGGAAATCGTGGAAAGGGTTGACCAATCGGAGATAAATAGATGCCAGGCTGACTTAAGGTCTTCAGGAAGGCATTCGTCCCAGTCAAGTTTTCGCTTCCATACCTCCTGAATGAGTGACTTGCGGCAAACGTAACGGGTGCCAATAATCACAGAGGGTCAAATATGCAGGCTATAGCGGAGAGCATAATCCTCTTGGTGACCCCTTCAGACGGCGGAGTTTCAGTTGTGTACGAAAAGGCGTCTGATGAAGGGTTCCAGAAAAGCCCTAATATTTTGACAAAGGTGTCCGTGGATGGCGTGATGTACTCCATGCTTACGTTTTCTTTGTACGAGGATGAAGGCAGAAGTTCGGGTACGTTAGATGCCCATTTACTAAGTGAAAAGCCTCCTTTGGCGAATAATGCCGTCAGCTCTTCTATCAGACATGAGGCTTCCTGAATGGACTCGGCACCACTGACGATGTCATCCACGTACATGTCTCGCGGGATTCTCGCAGCTGGTAGAGGGAACTGCACTCCTTCGTCAGACACTAATTGGCGAATGACTCGTAGGGCATGGAAAGCGCTTGACTTTATCCCATAGGTTACCGTATTCAGTTCCATCTCCTGAATGGCAGACGACGACTCTTCTCGCCACAGTATATGCTGGTAACACCTGTCGCAAGGATGAATGAGAACCTGCCGATACATTTTTACGAGGTCGGCGCATATGGCGACGGCGTTGAGACGGAATCGTATAAGTATCATACAGATATCCTCCTGCAGCTTAGGGCCAGCGTACAGCACGTCGTTTAGACTATTGATGCTGGACGGACAAGAGGCATCAAACACCACCCGCAGTTTGCGTCCGTGAGGGTGCTCCTGCCAGACGCCATGGTGAGGAATGAGGTACGGTACAAGGTCGCTTGAAGGAGACATGTGTCCTAGCTCGGCGTATTCTTTCATGAAGTCGTGGTACTGTTCGGAGAGCGAGCTATCCTTGCGGAGCTTGGCCTCTAATGCTTAGAACCGACGGAAAACGACTTCCTTGTTGGTGCCTAGTTCTGGATGATCGTACTTAAATGGTAGGCGCACCATGTAACGGCCCTCTGCCGTTCTTGAGTGAGTCCTTAAAAAATGTTCCTCACAATGAACATCTCCGGGGTGACTTCTGTCGACGGGAGAGGGCTCCTCGAGCTCCCAAATTGCCTTTAATTGGGACTGCAGGGTAGATTGGCAGTCAATTGTGAGGGAGAACATTGGATCTGCGGAAGACGTGTGTTGAAACTCTCCAGCTACGGCTAAACCAAATATGGTGGAAATGTATGAAATATCTGAGACTGCAGTGGGACGAGGCAATCCGGTGACGAAGTGATCATACAGGTCCTGACCAATGAGAACGTCGATAGGGGCTGGCGTGTGAAACTGCTGATCGGCTAGAGAATCATTCCAAAGCTTCTGGACAATTGCTTGAGGAAGGTTTAGGCTAGGCAGTGCGGAAATTATTGATGATTGCTTGTAGAGCGATATTGAAGAGAAGAGGAGCTATCGGGTCCCCCTGTTTTAGGCCACTTAACACCTCAAAAGGCTCTGATAATCCACAGCATTTAACTTGACAGGTAGTATTTGCCAAAGTGCATCTTACTAAACGGATTAGTTTACTTGGTAGCCCCAGTTCATGCATGTCTGCTATGAGTTGACATCTGATTATTGTATCATAGGCTGCTCTGAAATCAATAAACAGCATCCAAGTAGTCTGCTGATACTCCTTCATCTTCTCAGCGATTTGTCTAAGGGAGAAGATTTGATCAATAGTAGACCGGTTAGGCCGGAATCCACCTTGAAACTCACCTAATTTTCGTTCCACGTATGGAAGGAGCCTATTGTAAAGGGATATGGAGAAGATCTTATATGCGGTGTTAAGCAAGCTAATCCCTCGATAGTTGCTACATATTGTTGATTCTCCCTTCTTCTTGTACACGGGCACTACTAGGGCCTCACTCCACTCCTTAGGTATGCTCTCTTCTTCCCATATTTGAGCTATTAGTTCCTGCAATTCCCTGGCGATTTCTTCCTGCCCTGCTTTAAAGAGTTCTGCGGGGAGTCCATCATTACCTGGTGACTTGTTATTTTTGAGTTTGCCCAAAATGTCTTCGATGTCCTCAACATCAGGTGGAATGGTTTCCAAGTCATCGTGAGTGTCCACCGGTAATTGTGCATGGTCATCATAGCAGTTTTCTGATCTCCTAGGGTTCAAGAGACTCTCAAAATATTGCCGCCATCTTTCTTGTACCTCTTCTTCCAGCATTAGCATTGTTCCGCATTGTTGTGAATTGTTCCGGCTCTATAAAGAAGCAAGCATAACATCCTACATCAAGATACAAAGGCTGAAATGGCTTGGACATGTGATAAGGATGAATAATGAAAGAGTGGTCAAGAGGTTGTATAAGAACATTCCGGATGGTGTGCGTCCACGTGGTAGGCCAAGAGGACGATGGAAGGATGCTGTGGAACAGGATCTTCGCAAACTGGGGATTCCTATCACCCTTGCAGAAGATAGAGAGAGATGGCTGGCAGCCATTGAGCAGGCCAAGGGCAGCCTCGTGCGCCTGTCGTGCCGATAGAAGAAGAAGAAGAAGTGCGGAAATTATTCTATCCACAACTATCGGGGCTACATTGAAAACTTCTTCCCTGCTGTGAGGAGTGATGCGGCATGTAGTGATGCCCTTAACGTGGGAAGGAGGGATAGGCGCTTCACACAGACTGTAAAACCGCGC
The DNA here is from genome assembly GCA_911387785.2 of Aelia acuminata. Lineage (NCBI taxonomy): Eukaryota > Metazoa > Arthropoda > Insecta > Hemiptera > Pentatomidae > Aelia > Aelia acuminata. Next base: position 84,129,789 of record OU426980.1, read on the forward strand.
GGCACAGGGCTGCACCTTCGCTCCGATCTTCTGAGCTAGCGACGACAAAATGAAAGTTCGACAGCTCCCAGTGTCTAGCAAAGCGCGAGCTGGATGGATCTTTCCTCTGGGGCCTTTGACGAGCATCTGAACAGTGCGCAGAAGAACCGTGGTGTTGCTTGATGGAGCAGACATCTCAGTGCCCAATCCGATGAAAGTTTCAGATTGCTCGCTAGAGGGGTCTTTTCTTTGATCCGCAGCGACTTGGTCGCTCTCCCGACCACCATGAATGAGGCTGTGGTGCCTCCTTCCACACTTTCGACAGCGGAACCTTGAGCTACATTTTGAAGCTTCATGGCCTCTACCCAAACAATTGAAGCAAAGTTTCCGTTGCTTCACCAGTCTGACCATTTCTTGAAGTGGCATCCTTGCAAATTGCTGACATCGGGTAATAGAATGGGCACCCTCGCAACTGGCACATTTTAAATGGAATGTATTGGTAGAAGCATTTTGCCTTTTCTTCTGCGAGTCTTGATGAGACTGTGGTGAGGGGGTAACGTGAAATGAGACTCCAGAATAACGCTTGGTTGAAGACCTCTGCGATGGAGGAGACGTTCTAACACCCAAATCCAGGGACATCTTTAAGGCCATTTTTCTCTGCCTCACAAAGTTGACAATCTTGTCCACAGTAGGCAAGTCTGATGTGGAACCGAGGCTGAGCTCGAAGTGGCGTCTGGTAGCAGGATCCAGGGCTCTGGGTGCCAGTGAAGCCAGAAGGAATTCAGCTGGATTTTCTAAGTGGAGGGCTCTGAAAGCCTCAACAGAGTCAGCTACACCAGTCAGAAACAAATCATATCTCTGAACTTCCGTTCGACATGAGGCAGTGCTGCAGTCCAGGATGCGCTGTACTAGTAAACTGGCAAGGACACGAGGGTTGTTATAGGTGTCATTGACTTTAGCCCAAGCCTGTGCATAAGATCTATCATCAACAGGAAAATTCTTGACAAGAGAAGCGGCTTCCCCTTTTAGTGCACCTATGAGGTAGTGAAACTTCTGAACGCTTGACAGGGTTGGATCCTCATGAATCAGGAAAACAAAGGTGTCTCTGAAGCAGATCCATTTGAGCATGTCACCGTTGAAAGAAGGAATTGGGATCTCTGGCAGGTGAGGGCGGCATGAACTGGATGTTGAGTTTAGTGTGGCATGGTTTACGGAATAGAGAGGTTCATTATTGTGCTGTGATACCTGAAGTTCTCTTCGAAGAGTACGCAACCTTCCATCAGCTTTGATGATTGTTTGATGCATCGAGTCATAGATAGCTGCCCAGGCATTAGTAGGGAAATCATCCTTCCCTGCATTAGTTATGAGGTAATTAATTATTTTGAGTTACCAATATTTTTATTGTGATTTCGGGTGGTTGAGTTGTACATGTGTGCCAAATCTTAAGTTTCTAGGTTGAATAGTTTCGCCACAATTTCTGTCGCACATAAGCTTCCCCATAAGGGTTTCTGGTTTAGTAAACCAACAAAACCCTAAAAAGGTTCCACTCATGCAGCATGGCCTATTGACCGGATTTGGGATGACTGAAAAATTTACCCGTAATTTTATTGGTGATTTTTAATGATTTGTAGCGTTTTTCAACGAAATATTGACACTTTCTTGTGCTCCAAAAAAGCTCGTCGTCGAACTCATCCTTTCTTATGTGATTCTTGATTTTTTGTCGGAAGAACCAATCTTAAAGAACCGAAAAAGGCACACGAAACCATTACGAAAAAGTGTTCTGATCATTTTCACTTACAACCAACCAGTTGCTAAGATAAATATAATAACTTTGTCAGTTTTCAATTTTCATTGCACGAAAACCGTTTTCTATTCGATGGAAAGCTCTCAATTAATTCAATATTTTTCTTGTAGTTACATATCTATATAAATAAAGATGAAATTCGGTTTGTTTGTTTGTTCTTTATAGAAATTCATACCGTTTGTCCTAAATTCTCCAAATTTCGCTCAGTGGTTTTTTGATACCAGGTGCGAACACCTGTCCATATTAAAATTGCATAACTTCAGCCAATCTCTGGGTATATTCTTTATTGTTATAAAAATCGTTTTGATCTCGCTTTACATTGCTTTTTACGAAATCGACCGTTTGATTCGATAAAAGTCTCACTTTATAGATTCTATAGATTTAAAAAATGAAATTCTCTGGGTGAAACCGGTATATACAGCTAGTTTATTTATATAACAACAACTCATGGTGAAGCCTGAATAATTTAATAGTTACCTGTATCATTGGATAAGATTCGTTCACTTATTGACAATAACGGACGGTGAGTTACAAACATATTCCTATATTAAACCTTTGAACTCGGCACCGTTTCGGACGTTGCCTACCGGCAACTCCACGCAACTTTTTCGCGAAAATGTACACACTGAAAACGTATCTTTATACATTAAAATTTTAGAACCAAGTAAGGAATTGTAATGGAATTTAGGTTATATGTATTTGTGAAGCTACAAGAACACATAGTTACAAAAAAAAAATTAATTTTTTTAAATTTTATATATTTTTTTTTTATCAAAATTTAAAGGGACGTTTTTTGGGAATACCGAAAATAGACCTGAAATTTTTGGTAATTAAGGGAACCGGAGCGGATAACGATAGCAATCCCTTAGATTTCACTAAGGTTTCGCCGTTCCTTATATATAAAAACATAACAAATTTAATTGGGGAAGTAAAAACTGTTAAAAAATTACGAGATGGGACCCTTGTAGTTGAAGCTTTCTCAGATATCCAATCAGATAAGCTCCTAAAATGTGAAAGTCTACTCAATAACTTTCCGGTTAAAGTAGAAGCACATGGGAAGCTAAATAAAAGTAAAGGGATTATTTGGTGCCCTGAATTAAATTATTGTACAATTGAGAAAATAAAAGATGAATTAAAACCACAAAATAAAGCCGATGTTAAAAGATTAACGTACTTTAAAAATAATCAACCGTCATTTATCACCAAAAGCGAAATATCCTATAAATACTAATAAATCATTCAGTTCTTGAGACTATATTGTTCAACAGGATACCAAAAAGGGGACCAAATTAGTCTCAACAATACATTTTTTTTATTTATAAGACGCTTCGGCTCTTATGAGCCATCCATTGGTTGAGATTGGTATTAGAGATGCGACATCGATGTTTTGAACATCGATGTTTTTACAATCAAAACATCGATGTCGATTAAACATCGACCACAAAACATCGATGTTCAAGAACATCGATGTTTTTTAATTTATACGTTCTTTAAACTTTAACATATTAGTGCCCAAACGTTTTTAAATCGATGTTTAAGTGTAAAGCATGTTAATTTTTCATTATTAATATATAAAAACATCGATGTTTTCTACATAGTTGGTTTTACATAACCATTTATTAAATATTCAACTGTTAGGACCTAAACATCTTAATTATAGCTAGAAAATCGATGTTAAATACAACTTTTTATTGTTAAAACATATTTGTTTTTGCAGAAAACATCAATGATTAAAACGACATCGATGTTTTAAAAAAAGTAGTTTTTAACATCGATGTTTTGGACAAAAAACATCAATATATATTCTCCTAATCTCATTGATGTTAAAACATGTTTTAACTATAAAAAGTGTTTTTAACATCGATGTTTTTGACAGATTTAAATATGTTTTAACATCGATGTTTTAACAATAAAAAGTGATTTTTAACATCAATGAAAAAAACAAATATGTTTTAACATCGAAGTTTGGGACAAAAAACATATATATGCTCTTAACTTGGATGTTTTTTAGACAACATAAAGTATTTTTTAACATCGATGTTTCAACAATAACCAAGTTCTTTTTAACATCGATGTTATATACAAAAACAAATATGCTCTTAACATTGATGTTTTGAACAACATCAAATACATTTTAACATCCATGTTTTTGTCCAAAACATCGATGTTAAAACATTTGTTTTTGCAGAAAACATCGATGTTAAAACATATTTGTTTTTGCAGAAAACAACGATGTTAAAACATATTTGTTTTTGCAGAAAACATCGATGATTTAAAAAAAGTTGTTTTTAACATTGATGTATTGGACAAAAACATCAATATATATGCTCTTAACATTGAATTTTTAACTATTTTTAAAGTTGCTTTTAACATCGATGTTTCTGTCCAAAACATCAATGTTGATACATATTTGTTTTTACAGTAAACATCGATGTTTTAAAAAAAATTGTTTTTGACAAAAAAAATATGTTTTTATATCTATGTTAATTTTGACAAAAACAAAAATATTTAAACATTGATGTTTTGGACAAAAACATCAATATATATGCTCTTAAAATCGATGTTTTTGACAATAACGAAAATGTTTTAACATTTTTGACAAAAAACATCAATATATATGCTGTTAACATCGATATTAAAATAATTAATATTTTAAAAATAAAAAGGTGTTTTTAACATCGATGTTTTAACAATAAAAAGTTGTTTTTAACATCGATATTTTTGACAAATATAAATATATTTTAACATCGATGTTTTGGACAAAAAAAATCAATATATATGCTCTTAACATCGATGTTTTTGGACAATAGACATCAATATATATGCAGTTAACATCGATGTTAAAATCATTAATGTTTTAATAATAAAAAGTTGTTTTAAACAATGTTGTTTTCGGCAACAACAAATATGTTTTAGGAAAAAACACATATGTTTTAACTTCGATGTTTTGGACGAAAACAAATATGGTTTAACATCGATGTTTTAAGAATATCCAAGTTGTTTTTAGCATCGATGTTATATACAAAAACAAATATGCTCTTAACATCGAATTTTTAACTATAACAAAGTTGCTTTTAACATCGATGTTTTTATCCAAAACATCAATGTTAATACTTATTTGTTTTTACAGAAAACATCGATGTTTTAAAAAAATTTGTTTTTAACATTGATGTTTTTGACAAAAAAAAATATGTTTTAATATCTAGTTAAATATGTTTTAATATCTAACATGAATATATATGCTCTTAACATTGATGTTTTGAACAACATCAAATACATTTTAACATCCATGTTTTTGTCCAAAACATCGATGTTAAAACATATTTGTTTTTGCAGAAAACATCGATGTTAAAACATATTTGTTTTTGCAGAAAACATCGATGTTAAAACATATTTGTTTTTGCAAGAAAACATCGATGTTTTAAAAAAAAACATCTATTCTTATGCTCTTAACATTGATGTTAAAAACATCGATGTTTTGACAATAAAAAGTGGTTTTTAACATCAATGACAAAAACTAGTATGTTTTAACATCGAAGTTTGGGACAAAAAACATCAATATATATGCTCTTAACATCAATGTTTTAGACATCAAATATTTTTTAAAATCGTTGTTTTAACGATAACCAACTTCTTTTTAACACCGATGTTATATACAAAAACAAATATCCTCTTAACATTGATTTTTTAACTATAACAAAGTTGTTTTTAACATCGATGTTAAAATTATTTGTTTTTGCAGAAAACATCGTTGTTTTAAAAAAGTTGTTTTTAACATCGATGTTATCACAAAAAAACATCAATTCATATCCTCTTAACATCGATGTTAAAAACATAGATGTTTTAAAAAAGTTGTTTTTAACATCGAAGTTATCACAAAAAACATCAATTCATATCCTCTTAACATCGATGTTTTGACAATAAAAAGTGGTTTTTAACATCAATGACAAAAACTAATATGTTTTAACATCGAAGTTTGGGACAAAATCATCAATGTATATGCTCTTAACATCAATGTTTTAGACAACATCAAATATTTTTTTGTTTTTTATCAAATAGTTATCGATGTTTTAACGATAACCAAGTTCTTTTTAACATCGATGTTATGTGTAAAAACAAATATCCTCTTAACATCGATGTTTTAACTATAACAAAGTTGCTTTTAACATCGATGAGGAAACATATTTGTTTCTGCAGAAAACAAAACAACAACGAAGTTTAAAAAAAAGTTGTTTTTAACACCGTTGTTTTGAACAAAAAACATCAATATATATGCACTTAACATCGATGTTCTAACAATAAAAAGTAAAAAATAAAAAACATCGATGTTTAAAAAAATGGTTTTTGACATCGATGTTTTTGACAAAAACGAAAATGTTTGATCATCGATGTGTTCGGCAAAGACAAATATGTTTTAACTTCGATGTTTTGGACAAAAACAAATATGTTTTAACAATATCCAAGTTGTATTTAGCATCGATGTTATATACAAAAACAAATATGCTCTTAACATCGAATTTTTAACTATAACAAAGTTGCTTTTAACATCGATGTTTTTGTCCAAAACATCAATGTTAATACTTATTTGTTTTTACAGAAAACATCGATGTTTTTGACAAAAACTAATATCATGTTTTAATATCTATGTTTGATTTTTACAAAAACGAAAATGTTTTAACATCGATGTTTTAGACAAAAAACATCAATATATATGCTCTTTACATCGATGTTTTGGACGACATCAAATATATTTATTTATTTTATTTTATTTTGATTAAAAAAAAATATATAAAATTTAAAAAAATTAATTTTTTTTTTGTAACTATGTGTTCTTGTAGCTTCACAAATACATATAACCTAAATTCCATTACAATTCCTTACTTGGTTCTAAAATTTTAATGTATAAAGATACGTTTTCAGTGTGTACATTTTCGCGAAAAAGTTGCGTGGAGTTGCCGGTAGGCAACGTCCGAAACGGTGCCGAGTTCAAAGGTTTAATATAGGAATATGTTTGTAACTCACCGTCCGTTATTGTCAATAAGTGAACGAATCTTATCCAATGATACAGGTAACTATTAAATTATTCAGGCTTCACCATGAGTTGTTGTTATATAAATAAACTAGCTGTATATACCGGTTTCACCCAGAGAATTTCATTTTTTAAATCTATAGAATCTATAAAGTGAGACTTTTATCGAATCAAACGGTCGATTTCGTAAAAAGCAATGTAAAGCGAGATCAAAACGATTTTTATAACAATAAAGAATATACCCAGAGATTGGCTGAAGTTATGCAATTTTAATATGGACAGGTGTTCGCACCTGGTATCAAAAAACCACTGAGCGAAATTTGGAGAATTTAGGACAAACGGTATGAATTTCTATAAAGAACAAACAAACAAACCGAATTTCATCTTTATTTATATAGATATGTAACTACAAGAAAAATATTGAATTAATTGAGAGCTTTCCATCGAATAGAAAACGGTTTTCGTGCAATGAAAATTGAAAACTGACAAAGTTATTATATTTATCTTAGCAACTGGTTGGTTGTAAGTGAAAATGATCAGAACACTTTTTCGTAATGGTTTCGTGTGCCTTTTTCGGTTCTTTAAGATTGGTTCTTCCGACAAAAAATCAAGAATCACATAAGAAAGGATGAGTTCGACGACGAGCTTTTTTGGAGCACAAGAAAGTGTCAATATTTCGTTGAAAAACGCTACAAATCATTAAAAATCACCAATAAAATTACGGGTAAATTTTTCAGTCATCCCAAATCCGGTCAATAGGCCATGCTGCATGAGTGGAACCTTTTTAGGGTTTTGTTGGTTTACTAAACCAGAAACCCTTATGGGGAAGCTTATGTGCGACAGAAATTGTGGCGAAACTATTCAACCTAGAAACTTAAAATTTGGCACACATGTACAACTCAACCACCCGAAATCACAATAAAAATATTGGTAACTCAAAATAATTAATTACCTTAAGGTTATTAATTAATTAATGTGTAGTTGAAAAATAAAGTATTCTAAATCCTCCCGTGTGAGGTATCAATCGATAGATCTCGAGAAACTGGGTGAAGGTATAAACCTCTTTTAAACATTTCCTCGTAAATTAAGGGTTCCGTAGACAAAATTCAAAGGACTATAGCCAACGAAATTCTTTAAGGCGGATCCACACTATCGCTCCTGGTCCGCTCTCAGTATGGCAAAATATTCTAAAGAGAAATAGAAAGAGAGTATTCCACTATCGGTACCGCTCCGGTCTCGCTCTGCTACCGGTCCGTTCTTGCTCTACCCCATTCACACTATCGCTCCGCTCTCGATCCGGTCTCACTGGCAAAATATTCTAAAGAGGAATAGAAAGAGGGTAATCACAATATTCGTACAGGTCCGGTCTCGCTCCACTCTCGCTCTACCCCATTCACACTATCGCTCCGCTCCCGCTCTACCCCATTTACACTATCGCTCCGCTCCCGCTCTACTCCCAGTCCGCTCTCCTAAAGTCTTAACATATTCACATTATATAATTTTACAGCGTTACAGTTCAACTTTTCGTTTGTAGAAATAGCTGTTAAGTGTACTTTTCTTGATGAAGAAGATAACATTATCAAAACATATAATAAGAAGAATATATTGCAACACTATGCTAATTATTAATAATAATTATAAATTAATTTAATTAATGATGAAGAAATAATTTAATTTTTTGTCCGAATGTATTCGAATATGCTTGAAATGATTAAAAAAAAAAAAAAATAACCAAAAAGAAAATAAAACACTAAAACACGAAAAATTGTTTTGAAGCGGTTTTTCCACGAGAAAAATTTATTTTACGTTTGAGATATATTTTGCAATGAATTAATGTAAAAAACGGTCACCGATTTATTTATTGACTACATACTCATTGCTATTATACAATAATGTTCAATTTGAAACGAATATAAATGCAGTATATGTCAGATCATTAACAAAAAAATATATTAAAGCAAAACATAATTAAAACATGAATCAGGAAAAGAAGAGAACACAATCGGTAAATTGCAGCATTTACCGATTTTAAGCGTATTCGAAAACATTCGGAAACAAATTTAAATAATTTCTTCACCATTAATTACATTAATTTATAATTATTATTAATAATTATCATATTGTTGCAATATACGAGGTGTGGCTATTAAATAACGAGACTGACGCTGTAAAACATTTTATTTTTATTTCATACATTTTTATCACCTTCAATATACACCCCTCCTCTATCCCTACAACGCTCCATGTGAATCTTCCATTGTTCGAAAACCTTAGGAAACAGATAGAAGGCGCACGGCGCAAGATCCGGCGAATAAGGCGGATGGTCTAACACTGGGATGCTGAATTTGGCTAGAAACCTCTTAACAGACAATGCGGAATGAGCCGGCGCATTGTCTTGGTGGAGAACCCATGACTTGTCCTTCCACAATTCAGGCCATATCAATTCGTACAGTTTCAGCAATCGCACGAATACTTAACCGACGGTCAGATCGAATCAGATTACCGATTTTTTTTTCGATATCGTCATCCGTTTTCGACGTGGAAGGGCGACCCGGGCATGAATCATCTTGAACGTCTTCTCGCCCATCTTGAAAACGCTTAAGCCACTCAAAAACACGTGCACGCGACAAACATTCATTGCCATACACTTCTTTCAATAAATTATAAGTTTCAGTAGCGGTTTTTTCAAGTTTTACATGAAATTTCACAACTATTCGTTGCTCTACTGTTACACTTAACATTTTTCCGGCGAAGCAAAAAAACAACTCTAATACGAACGAAGGCTACGGCTGTTCTGATTTGTTTACAGAAGCGAGAGGCACTACATTCGAAAGAGAAGGCTTCACGATAACAGCTGTTGGTTGCTGGCGTTTGGCGCATGCGCACTTCTTCTGTAGCAGCTTCAGTCTCGTTATTTAACAGCCACACCTCGTATTCTTCTTATTATATGTTTTGATAATGTTATCTTCTTCATCAAGAAAAGTAAACTTAACAGCTATTTCTACAAACGAAAAGTTGAACTTTAACGCTGTAAAATTATATAATGTGAATATGTTAAGACTTTAGGAGAGCGGACTGGGAGTAGAGCAGGAGCGGAGCGATAGTGTGAATGGGGTAGAGCGAGAGCGGACCGGGAGCGAAACCGATAGTGTGAATAGGCCCTTATATTACACTTGCTACGCAAGCCACTTTACTACGCTTTTGGTTTATTATTTTCAATAATGAACCATTGTGATCGTCCGAAGAAAAAAAAAAAACTTTTTTACCCCCCCCCCTCAAAATTTGACATTTTACATTTCAAGATGCATAGAATCCGTAAAATCGAATAAAAAAAAAATCCGTTCGTTTTATAACATTTATTTATATTGGCCTTTGAATTTTTCAGTGAATCCAAAAGGATTTTGAAAAATTCCACTTCTACAATTTTTGGAGCCATTGCAATACCTTCATTTTTCTTCAGAAATTCGCTAATACCCAGAATCCAACCTGTAACGAGGTTCAGACAGACAGATATTTATTTATATTGGCATTTTTAATTGAATTTTTCAGTGAATCCAAATGGATTCGTATTCATAGATGTGAATCCGAAAAGATTTGGATTCATAGGTGTGAATCCGAATATATTCGGATTCGGATTAATAGGTGTGAACCCAAATTCCGTATTCGGATTCACACTTGCAAATATGAATCTATTCGTATTCACACTTGTGAATACGAATGCATTCGTATTCGGATTGACACGTTAAGGTGCTGTGAATCAAATTTGGATTCGAATTTACGAATACGAATCTGCCCATCTCTGCTGCCAGACTCGAAGCCGGGACCCATCAGAAGAAAATGCCTTTATCATTTACATAAGAGCACAGTGTTTTGCCAATTCAGCTACCACCCCTTTCTCACCTGATGACCTAATTATTTTTTCTGTTTCCTTTCCAAATAAGCTGCAGACCTGTCCCTGTCCATTTTAATTCCTAAAACTCCATTTAATCTCAATCGTTTGGTTCATTGCTAAATTGTTTCTGTTTTCATATCCTGAACGAATGACTATAGTCATTGAAATGTCTAAAGAATGGTTTACTGACTTTATTTCCTAATGAAGCGCTGAGCCCAAGACTTGTCATGGGTTTTTGTACTGTAGGATTGACAGGGTTTATTGTATAATTATATAATTTTTTTAATGCTATAAAATTATATTGATGCAGGAGTATTTTTTTCCTTTGTATAGATGTTACAGGAAGCAGTGGGGATGCACCAGCGATTGGAGAAAAAAAAACTATTTATGGTATTCTTGGTACAATCAAGTTACTAGCTGGGCAGTACCTGGTTGTAGTGACTGGAAGAACCAAAGTTGGTAATATATGGAGAAGGGAAGTTTTCCAGATGGACTCTGCTGAAGTTATATGTTTTTCTAGAAGTACTACTCACCTTAATGACAAGCAGGTAAATCATTGTTATTATATATTAAGTTTGCACTTTTGACATAAAATATTATCTCATAACAGGGAGTCGTCTGGTTCCGGCAGCTGTGCAGTGCACATCGTGTCTGTAACTTTTCTTCTGTTACTTTTGTTGTAGTGATATTTTGAAGGAAAAAATTGCTAAGTACGGATTAGTGAGAATAATATTGGTATGTGATTAACTATTAAAGAAAATCCTACAAGTTATAAGGAAGAAATTGAAGAAAAATACTTACGGAAGAACATTAGAAATAGTCCCCACTAGATAGATGCGAAATGTTATTCGCAAACAAAGGCAGTAGTATGGACAAAAAAAGGTACCTCTGGGGAATTCATTATAGAAAGAGGATTGAGGCAGGGTTGCCCTCTAAGTCCCACTCTCTTTTCGCTATTTATTAATGATATTACCAAAGTTTTGGGGGAAGGGATCACGGTGGGATCAACCAAAATTAATTCTTTGCTCTTCGCGGATGACATCGTTGCCCTCACTGACTCACCAATAAAGCTAAGAGAAATACTCACTGAATTATAAAACTACTTAGACAAGTGGAAACTAGAGCTTAATGTTTCAAAATCTAAAGTAATGATTTTTAAACAATCAAAAGGGAGAAAAAACAAAAATAAGTACAAATGGATGTATAAAGGAGAGGAGATAGAGATAGTAAAGAAGTACAAATATTTAGGAATAACGATTGCTGATAACTTATCGTTACATGAACATTTTAAAGGGAAAGTTCAGACAGCAAAGTTGGGTTTAAATAGCGTCTGGAACATTTTTGAAAGCAAGTTTGTACCATTATCAGCAAAGTATAGGGTTTTTAATTCAGTGGTGGAATCCGTTGTGAGCTATGGAACACAATTCTGGGGTTATTATAACTATCAACAACCGGAACATGTACACTGACTGTTCATTAAGAAACTATTTAAGCTGCCTTTAAACACGCCCAATTATATGCTATATCTTGAAACCAAGAGAGACCTGTTGTTTTTTTCCAACTTCACAATGCATATTGAGTATATTTTAAGGATCCTAAAATATAAAAATCACCGTCTACCTAAAATAATAGCGTTGGAAGGCATAAAAACAAAAAGCAATAGCTGGTTTAAAGAATGGGTAAAATTAGCGGATCTTCTAGGCTGTGAACTGGACAAGGATTTTAAATCGGTAGAAAGATGGGAAAGACAAATGAATACGGTTATAAATGAAGCAAAAGGAAATTTTAGGCAGGAATTAGTGATATCTACGATGGGGGCAGAGTATCATCTAATGTATAAAAAACTTGATTCAAACGTTAATTATGTAAACAATGATAACTCCATAGAACTAATTCAGACGGTGTTCAAGGCTAGAGGGGAGCTTTTCAACTTAAACTGCAAACCATTGCTGAAAGATATAGTATACACCTGCTCCATGTGCAATAGTAAGGAGGATGAAACCATGCTTCATTTTATTGGCAGATGTCCGATTCTAAACTCATTCAGAAAAAAGTATTTAGGAAAAAGTATCTTAACAGAAGAAGAGGTTATAGAAATTTTAAATGGAAAATGTTGGAGGGCGTTATTTTTCTATATAAAGGAATCTTTAATTTATAGACAATTTCTGATTAACGAATTTAATTATAATGGTTAATATTGAGTTTATTATGCTCTGTAGTGTTAATTACATTATGATTATTAAAATTTTGGCTTTTTTTATGTGAAAATTTTTTATGTTATATACTTAAAAGGTAATTTTATTTGTTGTTATTTGTTTATAATTTATTAAAATCAAAGGTTTGCTATTATAATTTGATAGACCAAAACAATAAAAAATAAAAAAATAATAAAATAAAGGAAAAGATTATTGTAATTACTATTTTTGGCTATCAAGCTGGTTCCCTGGCAGACAACATATCCATGCCAGAATTTAGTGTTTTGTATAAAATGTAAAATTTTAAAAAGAAATTTTGTAAATAAAGCACATTTATCTATCTATCTAAATGGGAAAAATTGGAAAACCATTATTGCACATGTAAGAGAGGAATGGAAATATAGGTATAGGTGTATATAGGAAAATACATAGGTATATAGTAGGTGTCAAATATATATACAAGTATTGTTAACGCTATTCATTTATTTAATATTTATTTAATCATACCGTTTATTAGCTTTTATTATTTGTAATATTGTAATTGTTGTGTTAAATTATTATTTAAGCTTGTTTATTATTTTCCAATATGTTTATAGATAAAAGTTATGGATTGATATTTGTATTGTAGTGGTTATATATAATTTTTGATTCTCAGAATTGCCATACTTTGTTGTGATGTTATTCATACATTTATAGTAATGTTTACTTATAGGAACCAGCACTTACCTCTGATGGTCTATGACCAAGAGTATGTGCTAATTTAATATGTACCTGCTGTAATGTTTGAAAAAGCACTTTAAATAAAATAAATATCTCATAACATATACATTTCCTAACTAGAATAAATAAATAAAATGTGTAAGTACATAAATATACTATTTGTATTGACTAGAGCAATTGTGAAACATTACGGAGATATAATGTAAAGCCCTCAAAAATAGGTTCCAACAACAGAAAAAAATCATGATTAAAAATTTTAAAATTTTCCAAATTTGGCTAGGACTATGAGATACGTGTTTCGGGATTGCTATACAACATTTTATAGGTTTGGTACTAAAGAAATTTTCTCAAAACCAAATTCAGAATTTCAACTTCAATTTTCTCAGAAATGGCATTTTAATTTTTTTTTTAAGCAGGCAATATTATACCTAATTATAAAACAAAAAATAATTGTGGGAAGACAATGGCTTCGTTAATAAAAATATTGAAAACTAGTGCTAATTCTATAAATTAGACTTTGTATTCAAAATAATAACTAAAATTATGCCAATGTTTATATTTTCAAAAAGAAAAACATGAAGCAAATGTTAATATGGGTTCAACTAATAAATCGAGAGATAACTAACAATATTTAGTTATTATGACACTAAAGTGAACTAAGCGCCAAACTCCAAATTTTGAGAAAACTGAAGGTTATTTAAATTAAAAACTAAAAAAAATAATTATTTTATGTACCTAAAATATTTTCTAGAGGTTTTAGTTGTCAACTGTTTTTCTTAATAATATGTTGATAGATAATGAGGTTTTTCAGTTTAATCGTTTTGTATTTAAAAAAGCCAATGTTTCGATCCCTAGACGTGGATCTTCATCAGAGCTAAAAGGAAGAAAAACATAAGAGTATCTATGGTAGAAGATGGCAATTAAATGTTTATCATGTAATTATTAATTATAGATAGTAACAACAAGGAGTAAATACATCATCATCATAGTCATTCCTCTAAAAACCGCTTTTATGCAGTGTGAGGAGGAAGTTTATATAGCCTTCTCCAGCTCCAGCAGAGTAAATACATGAATATTTAAATGAGTAGCTGGTTAGCAAGATAAAATATTATTTTATTTAACCAAAAATCATTCTAAAAAACGGATTTACCAACATAAATACAGTATTTCCACGCGTAATTGATTAACGTCTAAATTAACAGAACATGCCATTGCCCATAACCATTCCTTTGACTTTGAAAACCCCTCCGTATTAGCTACTGTACAGTGATGTAAAACTATCAATTGTTTTAAACTATCGAGACTATCGATATTTTTTTAAACTATCAAGACTATCGAGACACAAAAGTAATCATATGCTTTGATGTACAGAGCAAGACTAAGCCCCTAGTCCATTGCTTCTTAGGTTTAGTCAGAAATCGAACATTACAGAAGGATGTAGAACATTAAAAACATCCTGAACATGTACTAATATAATAATACTATTATAAAATACTAATAATAGTTATGTAACTGTTCCAACAAAAATTCTAAAAATCTTTTCAATGCAACAGACAAAATCATATAATTTTGTTTCACGTTACTATGACATTAGACAGAAAAAATAACAAAAACCTGTTTATTTTCTGTATTAATATTTGTATTATTTTTTTTTTTTTTGTTACTATTCTTAACAAGAAGCTTTATTCTTTGAGTTTTTTTTTTTTTCCTTTCACGGGTGTGAAATTTCTAAATTAAATTATTTGTTTGTTTGATTTATCAAGACAATATACGTATAATTCAATAAAGTCTGCTTAGTTTTATATTTTTTTTACCAATGTCCTCCTTTTTCAAAAGAAATGACCTCCATTTCATAAATCATATCTGTTTACCCTGCCTGTAATGGACTGGTGTGTCCATAACTGATGGGATGAGTCAGAAAAAATCAAAATTTATTTTTCTTCGACTTACAAGGTTTTTAATAATCAAAATATAAACCATTGTGCTCTATGGTTTTACTCCATCTGGAAGCCAGCTGTAGAATTCCTTGATGGTACTATTCTTTGGGTTTTGAATCGAAGAACTCATGAACCCTTGCTTGGCAACGGGTTAAGCTACCTGACCATGGTCAAGCCACTGACTTGTTGTTTTAGGATTACGCCAATACACCCAATTTTCATCACATTTGACTATTCTTTTGATGAAACGATTAGTAGTCGGATTTTGCAGAAGCAACTCTTAAATCTCCACTCGACGTTGGGCTTGCTGGGTTTTAAGCATATGGGGAACCTCTCGGCATGCATGTTTCACTTTTCCTAACTCTTGCAGGTGTCGAGTCGCTGTAGATTATGAGTGGCCAAGTTCAACTTTCAACTCACGAGTGCTTTTTGTAGGATTGGCTTCAATAGCAGTGCGCAGAGCATCCTGGTTGACTACTGAAACACGCCCTGATCCTGATTTCCTTTCAAGGCTCAAATTACCTTCATTAAATTTTTGGAACCACCTTCTCACCGTCCTTTCTTTCAAAGAGTCTTCATCCTCAAATTCAACCACTAAATGAGTGACTTCAGCTGCTGAAAACTTCGTTTCCTATAATGAAGCAAAATTACGAGAATTTCATACTTTACTGTGATTGTGAACAAAGGAAAGCTAAAGAAGTATTGAGCCCAGATAGAGGGCATATGGTTTACCAAATGATTCAGACGGTATTAAGCATGAACTTCTTATCACAATTCTTAGCTCCCGAGTGGATATAAGAGAAGAATTACGATGCAAAGTTCAAACACAATGAAAACGGTCCTTTTTTCTGACTCATCCCATTAGTTTTGGGCAGATTTTCGACCTAGTTATGGACACCTCCCAAAACTAGTTAAAAATTATATTCCAAGTAAATACAATGCAAAAGTCAAATCAATGAGGTGGTCAAATGGAAAAATGAACATTTTAATGTTGAAATGTGAAAACTGTTTGCAGAACGCCATTAAACTCTCTGATCTAGAGAGAACTTAAGAAAAAAAATTTGAAAAACATTCTGAAACCAACTTTTGTTTATTTCATTCAGACAGTTGTCAACAGTAAGCATTGTACTTGAGCCCTGATAAACCTGGAAGCTGTAAACACCCAAGGAAGCTTATTGTTTATATTACCATTTATATTGTTCCGTGGTCCATCACTGGCCCGCATATCCATAACTGGTGTGATTACCCTAAACCTTTTTTTTTTTTACTGCAATAATTTTTTTTTATTTTATGTTTTTTTTTTTTGAGCTGCCAAATATCAACTTTTTATAGTTAATGTTTATAAAACTTATAAATATTCCAATGCATTTATGCATTTAATACCTACACAAAATGCAGGATTCTGTCTTCGAGACCCAACAGAAGCCATAAACCTTATTTTCTGCATCAAATCTTATTTGAGTATTTTTTCGACTAAATACTGCTTGGTCAAAATCCGTGACACATCATCTGTTTGCTCTCCTTGTAAGATAAAACTAAATCTGAACCTTCTAATTTATATTTAAATAACCTTTTTATACTCCTTTCTTTTCTTCTCTTTCTTTTTTTCTTATTTTATATCTTACCCTATCTTAATTTCATTCCACTTGTATATCAATTACATAAAAGTCACCACTGTACTATGCCGAATACTTGATAAAATAAATATTTAAAAAAATATATATATATAATAATTTTTTTCTCGGTTCTTACGAGGGAACCCTCAATATGAATCAAATATTTCTTGATATATAGAAACACCAAAAATATTTTTATTGAAATTGGTGACCCATCAGCTGTGTGAGCTCCCCTTCTTAGTATTATTTATGGCTCTTTGTTTGGGCCTGCTATAAGATAACCCCAATGTGGCCCTCCAAACATCTGCACAAAATGTAATATGTTAACATACATAGCAGTGTGAATACTTTTTGACCACACTCTTAACAGTTTTTCTTATAATTAAAACTGTGTTAGTTTGAGTTTCCACATTAATATAAATAAAATTAGACTCAGAGGTTTATATCATAGGAGCTTAAAGACATAGAAAAACATTTAGGTTTAAGATAATTGAGGTTTTTGCATTAGATCTTAGAAAGGAACTAATATCTATAACAATGTTCTGAGTTTCTATTATAACCCTTTGCACTCGGCACCGTTTCGGACGTTACCTAAAGGCAACTTGACACAACTTATTCACGAAAATGTACATCCTGGAAACGTAATATTATACAGTAAAATTTTAGAACCAAGTAAGTAAGGAATTGTAATGGAATTTGGGTTATATAGATTTGTGAACCTCCAAGAACACATTGTAACAAAAAACAAAACAGAAAAACATCAAAATGAAAATTTAGCTTTATTTTATGCTTTTTATTTTGTTATTTTTAAATTACAAGTGAACTCATTATTTATTTTAATTATTAGAAAAGGATTGAAAAGGAGTACATATCAATGTTGGAATCTATTCTTGCTACCCCTTACTTCTACTTTTCATATTCCTACGACCTTTCTCACACTGTTCAGAGATTGCATAATATATCACCTGACTTTCTAAAAGTAAGTATTTAGGATTATGGATTTTATAGAACAGTTAACTATAATAATAACCATTCAGTTTGTTTTCTCCCCCCTGCATAGATGCCAATGTTCCAGAGGGCAGAGCAGAAATTTATGTGGAATGAATATCTTTTATCTGAATTTGCCAAAAACTCAGGTGTTTCTAGATTCTGCCTTCCAATTATTCATGGCTGTATCCTTTTATATATATATATATATTTAGCTAATAAAATTGCTATACTAATAGTGACTTTTTTTATATTTCGCATCTTGTGATTTGGTGATGCCAACAGCTTTAAAATAAATTTAGTTTTCACAGCTCCGCAAAAACCATGTTATTTTATCACTTAATGTGTACTGGTTGTAACTAAAGGTGAACTGAGGGAAAAGCTAATCTTGAAGTGGGTATGAATACAAAAATATATATGTTGAGCTAATCTGTATGTGAAGTATTATAAGGATCTAGGTATCCCAAAATAAAGCGCCTTGGAGGAGCGGATGAATCCCATGACTTCATCAGGGTGATTGACCAAGGTGAATAAAGAGAAGGTGCATCTGGGGGCGCGAGGGTTCTTTTTTTCTCAATACCATAATTTTGGTCTTCTCCTCATTAATTTCAAGACTAAATCTCCTGGCCTCACTTTCTAGTTTCCCAAACGCTCCTTTGACATTAAGGAGAGACCTTCAAGCTATCACCACATCAATCGCACACGCTAATAATTGGGCCCCTTTATAGAAGATATTACCGCCCTCATCCAGAGAGGCTCTTGGTACTCTAGTTTGCAGTGCGATGTTAAATAGTAGCGGTGCCAGAGAATCACCCTGCCTAAGACCTGTTTTTACCTGAAATAAGCTGGTAAGCTTGCCGTTAACTTTGACTTTACAGCTAGTATCGCTTATTGTACACATTACCAGCCTAATAATTTTTAACGGAATATCCATCTCCTTCATGGCCTGAAACAGTTCATTTCTCGCCACTGAATCGTATGCTGCCTTGTAATCAATGAATAATAGCCACATAGTATTTCGATACTATTCAATTTTCATACATCTGTCGCAGAGAGAAAATTTGGTTAATTGTTGTACTATTGGGCCTAAAACCCACTTAATACTCTCCCAACTTGGGCTCAAAATACAGCATAAGGTGGTTGTAGAGAGCTATAGAGAAAATCTTGTATGATGTGTTTAACAGGCTTATACCTGTATAGTTCTTGCAATTTTTCGTGTCCCCTTTGTTCTTATATAGTGGGATGACTGTTGCTTCTGACCACTCTTTTGGCATCCTCTCTGCTTTCCAGATGCGTGAAATTAGGCTATGTATCCCACTGGCCAATGAATTACTTGCTACCTTTAGAAATTCTGCCTGTATTCCGTCTGGACCAGGGGCCTTATTACTTTTTAGCTTCTCCAGAATACCTTTGATGTCCTCTTTATCTGGTGGTACATCTTCATCGTCATTGCCAAAACTTGCGTAATTTCCTGGGCTCAGGACCTCTATATCATGTTCTGATTCCACGAGTGTCTTAAAGTATTTCTTCCAGTGTTCTTGCAACTCTACATCTGCGACCAATAGTCTTCCATCTTCACCCCTCATTGTCCGGTTAGCATTTCTTATACCAGGTTTCTGCTGCTGGATCTCCTTGTAGAATTTTCTGGATTCATTGTTGCATCTGGATTCTTCTATTTCCCTAACCCTATCGTTCATCCAATTTCTCTTCTTAGCCCTGATGATTTTTTTAGTATTTTCAATCAAATTTTCTTTATTTGGAGAGCTTACATTTCGATCCAACGCGCATGGGCTAATTGATGTGCGCAATAAGCGGGGCTTTACAATCCCCAGGGTGCCACAGTACAGTACATCGCACACCTCCCACGCCATATCAGTACACCTTCACTTACACTGACACTAAAGGACACATACCGTACACACTCTAGGGTCACCTCCCCTAGAAGATAGCGTCTGGCTGCCGGCCAAGGTGAATTCACCAGCAGACCTGCTGTCCTAGGGCTGTAGGACCTTTCAGACTGGGCCAATCACCCGTCAGAAAGTATTATTCAATTCATAGAAATCACATTAGCCTCGGAACTGGACTGACTAATCGGAAACGACAGCAGGAAAAATGACTTGAGAATTGGAACGTGGAACATAAAAACCCTCACAGGAAAGGAAGTGGAACTTATGGAAGAGATTATAAAGTACAGGGTGAATATTTTTGGTATATCTGAGGTAAAGAGAAAAGGAATAGGAGAAGTAAGCCTGGATAAGGGATACACTCTCATGTATTCAGGAGTCCCCAAAGGTGAATATGCTAAGAAAGGAGTCGGCTTTGTTGTTGTTGAATCTCTATATAAGAAAATGGAGGAATGGGAAGCTGTCTCACCGAGAATAATAACAGCCAATTTTCAGTTGTCTCCAGGTAAAATAACTTTAATACAAATTTATTTCCCAACACAAGATTCTTCTGTGTTAGAACAAGAACAATTTTACTCTGACCTAGAAAGGATAATGAACAGATCCAAAAGTATAAATAGGAATATTATTTGCTGTGGGGACTTTAATGCAAGAACGGGATGGGACTATAGACATACACATGGAGTTATGGGAAAGCATGGTGGAGAAAGAACCAAGAATAATAATGGTCAGCGACTGATCATGAAGCCTAGAAACATAGTGGTTGAAAAAAGTAAAGAGTTTGAGGTATGTCTTAAAGCAAAATAAAAGGGCTAGACCAAAATGGAACAGTAGAAAAAATCTGGAAGTATATGAAAGAGAGCATACTTCAAACGGCAAGATCTGTGTGTGGAGTGAAAAGAATAAACACTAGACTCAAGCGCACCAAATGGTGGAGCGAAGGAGTCCAAGCATTGGTCCACAGAAAGAAAGAAGCATGGAAGGCTTACCTGCTGAATCATACACCGCTGAAATGGGAATAGTATGTTAAGTGGAGAAAAGATGTTAAACACGCTGTAAGAGAGGCAAAGAAGAAATCTTGGGAGGAATTTGGAAAATGCCTTGACTGTGACTACAGGGGAAAACATAAAGATCTTTTGGAAAAAAGTAAAAGCACTTTAGAGTAAAACTTTTTTTTTTTTTTTTTTTTTTTTTTGTCTTTAAGACTTTATCCAAATCCTATTCAGCCAGAAATATATACATTTTTAGATATAGCTTAGTTTAGAGATAATCTACATATTATTAAAGTCGTATTTTTGTTTTTTTGATAAATTTTATTAGCTGGTGGTAATCCTTGATATTCAACTCTTTTATTATGTTAGAGATACCGAGAGCTGACCCCTCGATATATTTCCTCCTCTGAGCACTGAACCGCCTGCAGGACGTCACCAAGTGCAAGGGATCCTCGACTTCATGGCAAAATTCGCAGTTCGGCGACTCCCTTATTTTTATCAAGTTTAAAAATTTGTTTGTGTGTCCATGATTGATTCTTAATCTAATTAAGTTGGTTACTTCGCTTCTCTCTAGATTTTTACCAATAATGGCGAACCATGGCTTTAGGGTAAGTTTAGGTTGGATTAAATAATGATCCTTCCCCTTACTTTGGGACTCCCAATCGTACAAGTTTTGCCATTTATTTAAAATCGTTGCCCTCAATGAGCGAAAGGAATCTATTTTGGGGACTTTAGCGTTAATCACCAATGCTTTGCTAGCGTCACGAGCAGTTTTATCTGCGGTCTCGTTTCCGTGTAGACCCACATGTCCTGGTACCCACTGGTATGAAAATGTGTTGTTTGATGAGGCCATCAAATCTAGAATTTTAAATAATATGTAATTAGTAATAGGGGACATATGTGCATTTTTTATGCATTGGCAGACAGAAGATGAATCTGTTAGAATTACGATGTTCCTGTTTGTGTAGTGGATATTAGAATGTTCAGCAGCCTTGAAAACTGCTAGAAGCTCTGCATGGAAAATGCTGAATTTATTAGGGATAGAATATGACAAGTTAATATTTTTTTGCGGGTCCTAAATGGCTATTGAACATGTATTGGTGGTCTTAGAGGCATCAGTGTAAATTTTAATGTGGTTATCGTATCTGTCTGTTATTTCACTGAGGGTGTGAAGTTTTATTATGCATGGTGCTAAAGAATTTTTATTATTTATGTTAGGCAATTTGTATGCGCTATGATACCGAATTAAGGATTTCGAAAGATGAGTGCAGAGATCTAGAGGACCACGGGAGACATAGATTGTGTTAAATATATGTTGTAACTCGAGCCAGCAGTTTTTTGAATTTGGCAAAAATAATTTTTCCTCTCGAATATTATTTCCTATGGGGTTGGACCGGTCAGAGGCAGCTTTTACTAAGAATTTTTTTGTCAGCCACTTCCTACGCAGAGGTAGAGGAGTTTCTCCGGCTTCAGCTAACAGGGCGTTTATTGGAGTAGTTTTAAAAGCTCTGAGACATATCCGCAAGGCTAAGTTTTGGATTTTATTCAATTTTTGAATTAATGGAGACTTAGTTTCTTGATAGATTATGCATGCGTAGTCGATAATTGACCGTATAATAGATTTATATAGTGTCATCATATTTAAAGGATGTGTACCCCACGAAACTCCAGCTAAAGATTTTAAAATGTTTATATTTTTTAGGGTTTTATTGTATGTGTTAGTGATGTGTTCTCTAAAGTTTAATTTGCAATCCAGTGTTACTCCTAAAAATTTGATTTTGTTCACGGGTTCAATTGTGTAGTTATTTAAACTGATTTTGAAATCATCCATATTAATTTTTCTTTTTCGGGTGAAGGGGATAAGGCATGATTTTCTGGGATTAATTTTTAGATTGATGGCACCGAAGGAATTTATAACAGTATTTAAAGCGTTTTTCAAGATGGTCTTTCCCTCGTTGGCGGATTTGACTACACAGTAAAGTATGATATCATCTGCGTACTGTATCATTCTGCAGTTCGGAGGAGGGTTTTTGATAGTACTTGATGTGTATATGTTAAATAATGTTGGACTAAGGCTATCTCCTTGTGGTAGGCCATTATACGAATCATAAGATACCGGTCCCTCATTTGTGCGGATAATGTAGGTTTGATACATAATAAATAATTGATTATCCAGTTTGTGATAAGCTGAGGCATTGCAATATCTACTAGGATAGATTTAAGAGTGGCTATTTTAACACTGTCATATGCTTTTTCAATATCTAGTGTAACAGCTAATAGAATTTTTTTCTCTTTAAAAGAGAAACCCACCTCGTTAACAAGCCATAACAAACAATCTATGGTAGATCTGTTTTTCCTAAAACCGTAGCAATCATTGCTGAGGATTTTATTTTTTTTTTTGAACCACTCAAGCCTTGATTTAACAATATTGTTGAAAACTTTTGCTAAGCAAGAGATTAAGAGTAAAACTTCCAAAGGGATCAGAATCATAAAAGATGAAAGTGGATGTATGATCTCAGAACCAGACAAGATCATGGATAGATAGAGGCAACACTACTCTTCGCAGTTCACTGACCTCAGTCAATCCCATGAACAAGAGTTAGAGACCCTCCAGGAGAAGGAGAAAGGAGAAGGATATGATATGATATGGGAGGAAGATATAGAAAGAGCCATTGATAGACTGAAATTGGGCAAAGTATCAGGCAGTGACGGAATCTTTCCGGAATTCATCAAATATGGAGGTAACGAAATGGTAACATCGTTACAAGCACTTTTCCAGAAAATATGGGATAATAAGGTTATTCCGGACTTCACATTTGGATTTTGGAATGTATTAACACTTTTTAGAGCTGGCGCTCTACAGGCGCTGCTGGATCAGCTTGATCAATATAGAGTTGATATTGCTGCAATACAAGAAGTAAGGTGGACTGGCCAGGGCACTCTGGAAAAAGGAAACCATACCTTCTACTATAGCTGTCACGAGAAACACCACCTTTTTGGCACAGGATTTATTGTTACTAGAAGATTCAGACAACTGGTGATAGGCTTCAAAGCAGTCAGTCACAGAATATGTGTATTACGCATCAAGGGAAAATTCAAGAACTATAGCCTATTCAGTATCCATGCACCAACAGAGATGGCAGATGAGTCTGATAAAGAGGAATTCATGGACCAACTTGAAGCAACCTTTAACCAGTGCCCCAAGTATGACATTAAAATTATTGCTGGAGATATGAATGCAAAGATTGGGAGAGAAAGAATTTATATTCCAACCATAGGTCAGCATAGCTTACATGAACATAGTAATGATAATGGGCATAGGCTAATAAACTTCGCAACCACACATGACCTTGTGATCGGAAGCACAATGTACCCTCATAAAAGAATTCACAAGGGCACTTGGCGATCTCCAGACGGAACAACAGTAAATCAGATTGACCACATGCTGATTAGCTCCAGGCACAGATCTAATCTACTGGACGTCAGATCCTATAGGGGAGCTAACGTCGACTCTGACCATTATCTAGTCATTGCACGCCTTAGGGAAAGGATCTCCCTGGTAAAGAACATAAAAGGGCCAAAAACCAAGAGATACTGCATCCCGAAACTTAAGGAAGATGGAATTAGTGCATCATATATGGCTGATTTGGAACAAAGAATTCACCGACTAGAAATAACGGAAGAATGCTCCATTGACGATAGGTGGAATAAATATAGGGATTCAATTCATCAAGCTGCTGAAAAAACACTGGGACAACAACAGAAAGATAATCAATCCTCCTGGTATGACGAACAATGTGCAGAGGCCACAAAGCGAAAAAATGAAGCATATAAAGCCATGTTGCAGAGGCGTACGCGTGGAGCTACGGTAGAGTACCGCCAAAAACGACGAGAAGAAAAGCACCTACATCGCCAAAAAAAGAGAAAGTGGCAAAATGAAAATCTGGAAGAACTTGAGAGACTGAGAAGTGCAGAGCAAAGCCGAAAGTTCTACCAGCAGATCAATAAAGGTAGAAAACAATTTAAGCCTAAGGCAAGTGCCTGCAATGATGAAAGTGGAACACTCCTTAATGAGAAGTCTCAGGTACTTGCTAGATGGAGTCGACATTTTAGTAACCTGCTTGGTGGTGGCCAACATACAGATGGTTCACGCGATGCGGTGATATCACTTTCTGCAGAGGATGAGATTGAACCTCCAGATGAAGACGAAATTACAGAGGCAATTCTGAATCTAAAAAATAATAAGGCACCAGGTCATGATGGGTTGCCTTCAGAGCTCTTCAAGTCCGGTGGTGAGGTGCTCCAGAAAGTTATGCATGACCTCATAATTGATATATGGATAGAGGAAATAATGCCTAGGGATTGGCGCAAGAATGTTATCTGCCCTTTACACAAGAAAGGAAGCCAATTGGAGTGCGATAACTACAGAGGCATTTCACTTCTCCCTTGTGCCTACAAAATTCTATCCAATATCTTGTTTCAGAGGCTAAAACCCTACGCAGAACGTGAACTTGGTCCCTATCAGTGCGGCTTTCGCGGTGGTAAATCTACCTCAGACCAAATATTCTCTCTAAGGCAAATTCTTGAGAAAGGTAGAGAATATCAGATGCAAACATACCATCTTTTTGTCGATTTTAAAGCGGCTTATGACAGTCTCGATAGGCCAGCACTATATAAGGCAATGGAAGAGCTCAACATTCCAAGGAAGCTAATACGTCTCACACAATTAACTATGACGGGCGTGGAATGCATGGTTTGTATCCAGGGAGGACTCTCGGAAGTTTTTGTTTCCGGAAAAGGGGTGAGGCAGGGTGATGCCTTGGCATGCCTCCTGTTTAACCTTGCTTTGGAGAAAGTGGTTAGAGAATCCGGCATTCAGACAGCAGGCACTATCTTTAATAGAACTGTCCAGATCCTGGCCTATGCCGACGACATCGATATCGTGGGACGGTCCTTTCAGGCAGTCAAGGAAGCATTTATGGCTCTAGAGGCTTCAGCTAGGAGACTGGGTCTAGGAATAAATCCGGAAAAGACCAAGTTCATGGTATCAGGCGAGAGGGTCTATCAGAAGGAATGGGTTACTATAGGAACCTACCACTTCGAAAAGGTAGAGGAATTTGTCTATCTCGGCTCACAGGTTAATGTGAATAACGATACGTCAGCAGAGATTAAAAGGAGGATAATGCTGGCGAACAGAAGCTTCTTCGGATTGGGCCACCTCTTCCGAAGTCCCTATCTCACGAAAATAACGAAAGTAAGGTTGTATAAAACCCTGATTCGCCCCGTTTTGATGTATGGCTCTGAGACTTGGACCATCTCGAGTTCTGACCAGCAGAGGCTCCTTGTTTTCGAGAGAAAAATTCTGCGCCGAATCTACGGTCCAAAAAAAGTAGGCGGAAATTGGAGATCGCGAAACAACTTGGAGCTTCAAATGCTCTATGGGCAACCAGACATTATTAGAGTCATCCGCGTGGGAAGGCTTAGATGGGCCGGCCACGTTGCCAGAATGCCGGAACAGAGCATTCCAAGGAAAATGATGTCCGACAAAATCTATGGGTCGAGAGGTGTCGGAAGACCGAAACTTCGGTGGACAGATGGAGTCGCAAAGGATTCAAGACATCTTCTAGGTGCTCGGAATTGGACTGCGGCTGCGCAGGATAGGGAGCGATGGGGCAATCTTCTTAAGGAGGCCTTGACTCACTAAGTGGGTTGTTGCGCCAGTGATAATAATAATAATAATAAGGTTATTCCGAATGACTGGAAATACAATATTATAGTGCCGATACATAAGAAAGATAGCACAACAGAGTGTGGAAACTACAGACGAATATGCTTATCCCAAGTAACTTATAAAATGTGCACCACTATCCTAGAAAGCAGGTTAAGGGCACTGATAGAACCAAAATTGGAAGAAGACCAGGCTGGATTCCGACCGGGAAGACAAACCCAGGACACCATTTTGGCTCTCAGAACTATAATAGAAAAAGCATGGGATAGAAATCGAAGTAATTATATTGCTTTCTTGGACCTAAAAGCTGCCTTCGATTCAGTACCCCGATATGAAATTTGGAGAGCACTTAGAGCAAAAGAAATTCCCACAGACCTCTTGAATGCGATCAAATCTATTTATCAAAGCACTAAGGTAATAGTGCGCATCAATGGCCTAGAGTCCAAGCCTTTTTCTATGGAAAGGGGTGTGAAACAAGGGGATAGCCTCAGTCCATTATTGTTTATTGCCTTTATGGATGAAGTCCACAAAATATATAGGAGAAGAACCACTTGGACTGCAGTTGGTATGTGGAACATGAATACAGTACAAGTACAGGCATTTCTATATTCTCTATCGGACACTTCTTGATCTATTTTACCAGAATTATTAATAATTGTTCCAAGTTAGGTATAGGCGTCAACATTTTTCAGTACTTCTTCATTGCATATTATTCTTACATTTCCCACATCCACTTTATCTCTGGCAATTTTGCTTTTGCGGCTGTTAATACTCATTCCCTTGCGATTGAGTTGAGGCCATTCTATAATGGCCTGTTGCAGTTTTTCCTTTGAGTCTGCCATGAGCACAATATCGTCTGCATATAGAAATGCCTTTACTTGTACTGTATTCATGTTCCACATACCAACTGCAGTCCAAGCGGTTCTTCTATATATTTTGTGGATTTCATCCATAAAGGCAATAAACAATAATGTACTGAGGCTATCCCCTTGTTTCACACCCCTTTCCATAGAAAAAGGCTTGGACTCTTGGCCATTGATATGCACTATTACCTTAGTGCTTTGATAAATAAATTTGATCGCATCCAAGAGGTCTGCGGGAATTCCTTTTGCTCTAAGTGCTCTCCAAATTTCATATCGGGGTACTGAATCGAAGGCAGCTTTTAGGTCCAAGAAAGTAATATAATTACTTCGATTTCTATCCCATTCTTTTTATAATATAGTTCTGAGAGGAAAAATGTGGTCCTGGGTTTGTCTTCCCGGTCGGAATCCAGCCTGGTCTGCTTCCAATTTTGGTTCTTTCAGTGCCCTTAACCTGCTTTCTAGGATAATAGGAAATACCGCCATCGTTTTCTTAAATTTATTCAAGAGCTAGACATTTTTTTATTTAGTTCCAATTTATTAGCCTTTATTATAAACCCTTTCTATCTAAAATATATTGTCAAAAAACTCGATTGTTCAGTCTAAAACTCGATTTTTATTCCTATAATCCCCTAAAAAAATATTTACATAAAAAAATTCAAACGAATGTGTGGAGTACCAGGAGTAAGTGGGGCAAACTTCGTTCTTGGTACTGTTTAACGGATAAACAATGTATAAATTACTGACGACAGTGCCATCTTTCTAAGAGAATTAACAAAAATATTTTAGTCAAAAGAAAAGGAATTTTTTTCTAAAATTACCAGATTTCTTCTAAATTAGCCATTTTTCTGTTCATAGAAGTAATGATTTTTAAGTATAATAAATTTTTATTGCATGTTCTTAAGTTTTTGTTTAGTTTTTTCGTCTTTCAACATTATATTTTATATATATATATATATATATATATATATATATGGATGATTCTTTATTTTTTATCTGCTACATTACCGTTGCAGTACTTTAAACATTGAAACAGCTGTAGTGCCTATCCCAGGCATGACGACCTTTTCTCTTCATTGATCCCACCCACCAGGGGTAGAGGGCTGCAAAGATGATGCAGAGACCCAGGTTCAATTCCCGGCCGTGGCCTAACCTTTCCGATAAAAATTATTCAATAATTTTCATCATTTTTATCATATTTTAATAATCATTTTTTAAAAAATAACCATCTATATATAAAATAAAATATAATTTTAATTTATTAAACATTGATTTAGTTTTATAATTAATTTTATAGCACCTAGAATTTTCACTGCATGATTTCAGGTAATACCAATGAATACATACAGAGCCATAGCTGGATAGAATTTCAGTTCTTGCTATGATACTTAATAAATGCAATTAAAAAATAAATGCAATATCACTATTTAATTAACAAAGTAAAAGGTGTTTGCTCCTCCAATCTATATCAATCAAATTATAAAAAGCCGTAGAACTAGAAGGTTTTGATCTTTATTAATCTCCAGAGCTACCAATGTTCTTTTTATTAGATTAATGAAAACTGATAGCAAATTTTTTTAAACTTCACAATTACTCAATAACTATCTGTGTCACAGTTCAACTCTTAACTAATTAATTAAATTTATTTTCTTTATTCTATACATATGCATGATAAATGCTTTAAGTTTTATAGACCTAAATATACTAATAACTAATCATTTGTAAAAAATATCTGAAATTTATGTGGAAAATACCAAGGTATATACCATTATTTATTTTTTTAAACCTGTTAAAAGAAAATGTAATTCTCTTCAATTACTTCAGTGTTTTTGAAAAATTGCAAAACACACAAAATATGAATGTCTAGGATAGAGCTTTCTAATGGTCTTGGTAGGTAGGGCATTCCGAGGTTAATATTTTTTCAAAATCACCTTATCTTCTTTCCCATTTCGAGTGAAGAAGTATTACTCACATCAGATTGTTTATTTCTACTTATCAGTTATTGAAATACACTTGGGTATGTTCTCATTTTGTGTAACAGGCATATATGATTCTAATTTAAGGTTAGTGGATCCTTGGAATGAATAAAATAAAAGAGAGTATATATTTTTGAATACCTAAGGGTTTGGGAACATAGCCTCATTTCTTCAAAATTATTTGAAAGTATATAAAATGATTAGCATGGTAAAGGATAGCGTTCTAAAAATATACATTACCATTTTTGGGGTCTTGGTTTTTCTTAGTATATGTGATATTTCTTAATGGATTTTTATTGAGAATATAAATCTTTTGTTGTTTTGTTATTCATTATGACTATTATATACATTATTATTACAACTAACTAATATATCGACACCCCCCTTAAATGAGTTGTGGCTTCTTTTTTTACTTATGCATTATTAACACAATTTTCGCGCTTACTGTTATAATTTTATTTCTGCATTCTTTAATATTTGATAGATCTTTCAATTACATCTTGCATTTTAAATGGCAAAACCTTCAGTCTCATCTTGATCTCTAGAAGATCCAAGGAAAGGGCTGGAACCAGACTCTTTACTAGAGGAATTGACTCAAATGGAAATGTTGCCAACTTTGTTGAGACTGAACAGATTGTTGAGGCAAAATTTGAACGTGCTAGTTTTGTCCAGGTAAGCATCCTTCCTAGTAACTAATGTTAATATTTTAGGTATTCCCTATTTCACTATGTAGAATTTTATTTAAGATTTATACAATATCGTTCATATTGTAACTCTCATTCAGGTTTAAATAATTTCATTTACATAAAATTACAATACAAACATGTCTAGCAAACAATGAGAACTAAAATTTATATCAACGTGACAAAATATTAACTAGAAGTAACTCAAGATTAACATGTTAGGTGCGGGATCGGTCCTGGTCCTCAGGATCCGATGTCTTATATTCCCCTCTTAACTGCCGATTTTCACATGACATTGTCCAAAAGTCCGAACACTTCGAACACTCAATTTATTCGATTATTAATGAGATTTTTGCATTTTAGTGCAGAAAATGTTGCTAACAGCTGTCAGTAATACGCTAACAGGTAACAGAAAGTCTGTTGTTTTTTAGAATCTGACTCTGAGGTCCGATTTTCGATAAAGTATGGCGTAAATCCTGTATTGGACCCCGGGGGCCTGTCCTGCTCCTATTATGTCTAGTTCCAATCCTTACCAAGAGATAATGCCCTTGAGATGCTCATTTAATTCAATTTTCAGTCAAAAGATAACGCTTTCGTCAAAGCATTCCCATCGGACCTGGACGCCCGATATCGTCTGTAGCTCAGGGTCCCAGCAGTTGGACCCCTGGGACCGATACCGTTCAATTCAGGATACCGCTAAAATACGCCGCTGCACCTAATATGTTAACTGTTAGGCCAACAAACATTACCGATTCCGTTCTTGAATTTTCTAGGCCTTTTTACGTATGTTTAAGAGAAATAACCATCTGTTTTAGGTTTCTTTCATCACGCTGGCCCCTCTTTAGAGACATTACTCGTGGATTACTTCTTTGTTACACAGGCTGATTCTATCACAACGGAAGGCCTCTGCTTGAGTTAGTTGTACCTGCTCCTCTTCAATGTGGCCTCCCTCCTGTATATGGCAATAGACTATTATAGTGGAAGACCATAGACTTTCCTTAAGGAGACTTTAATACCCTGTAGATCACATCATTGAACCGGTTCTTTATAATGTTTAGTCCCTCCCAGTTCTTCTGTAACTTTAGGCAGAATCCAGGGATTGTAGAGCCAAGCGAGGTCTCCTTTGTATCCACATTGATCGGCTCTACTATCTTAGTGTCTCTTCATATGGTCGCTGACGAGTTGAATGCTTTTGTGAACTAGTTCGTGTGTGTCTTATATTCTTTTCTAGAGTTCAGACTTATAATCTTCCCCGGATGCATTTGTACGGGGTTAGCAGCTAAAAAGGAGATCGCATGATAACGTCATCTCTCGACCAAAGAGAACTTTCATTCAAGAGGATTTTATACTGTTAATCTGTTTGCCAGGAGGAAGTACAGGATCTCACTGTCCTGATCCTGCTGTTGTTCAGAGACTACTTAGGTACGGTATCTGATGAGGGTTCCGACTCATCCATTCTACTATTACCTTAGAATGGATACAGTCCATACTCCTAGATTTTTAGATGCCAAGTCTTTTGCAAACTTCCTGGAATAATTAACTTTCAAAGTTGCTCCCCTGATTAGAATGTAGCTCATAGGAAATGAGTGATGAACTATTTTACCAGAACGTAAACGAAGGTGATCCAATGTCGTAGCCTCTTAATTGTGGACGTCATATGCTTCTACCTACTTGAAAAAGTAGTCGATGATGACAAAGACATATTTGTTCCCATCTTCAGCTTCAAGGAAAGGTCCTAATATATTCTCTCTAAGGGACTCCCGACATTATAAAAACTTGCTTAGTAGGTGGAGCACTTAAGGTACTATGGCCCGTTCTGTTGCATTTTTGTCACACCCAAATGTCTTCCTTATGGTTTCATGATTAAACTGATAAAGTACTTCTGGCATGCTAGCACTTGGCATCAGGAGCTGCTTCCTGGATTGACTGCTATCAGTGTTGTCAACCAAGCTCTTAAGCTAGTCATCCTCCATCACTATTCCTTCACCTGAGTTTAATTGCGCCCAGTATGCCTTCAAAATGAGTGAGAATGGTGACATTTCTTGCCAGGTTTGACAATGAGTGGCTGTTTCCCAATGTTGGATCACTTTCAGGGCAGGGTCGTCAATCTCGGAATATGCCAGTGGTCCATTTTTTGCCAACTATTCCAATGTTGCAAAGGTTTACCTCCTATTGTTCGATTTGGCTACAATTGGAGCAGTTATAGGGACATGGTCTTCTGGATAGAGCATCTGCCCTGTTCTTGGCTGGTGTTCTGTCTCGAGTCATACTCCTTAGGCTTCTGTAACCATCTGGCGACTTGGCCTTCAATGTTTCTAAAATTTAACAGCCTCTTCAAGCTTGAATGATAAGTCCTCAGCAGAAACCTCGCACGGTAGAAGTAGTAGAAGTACTTATAGAAGTACTCCACGAAATCAGCCAGTAGTTCCCACTTTGTAATACAGGTATTACACTCATGTTTCGACATGAATGAGAACCTGTTACAGACCCTCCTGCAACTTTGAAAAGACCTCGCCTATTCCCTCTTTGCTGGCGTCTGTTTCAAGGATGAGTTTACCTTCAGGGACTGGGTGCCCCATTATTGGGACCAAAGTCAACCTCTTCTTTACGGCATTAGAGATTTAGCGATTTCCCCCTTTCCTCGGTAACGACGGTAGTAAGAGCCAAGGCTAAGGAACTTCAAAGCTGCTGTTTATTCACAGGGGTTGGCCATAGTTGGACTAATTCAATTTTTGCTTGGTCAACCGCTATCCCTTTTTCACTGACGACTTATATCAAGTAGGGGACTTTGTCTGGAAAAGATGACACTTCTTGGCGTTGATTGTCAACTTAGATGGGTTTAATCTCTTGAAGTTCCTCAAACATCTGACCATTCACTATATCATCCTGATATACAAGACATCCTCCAGGATAAGCCTCTTAGGATGTTCTCCTTCAGGCATTCAAAGATTGCTGGAGAGTTAAACTGGCAAAGAAGTCCTCTCAAGTCCAGAGTAGAAAACAGTCTGAAGCCAGCAAGGGTGACATCAATTCTCAGCAAAGAGTAGCTATCCTTCTTTGTTACATCATTAAACTTCCAGTAGTCTACACAAAACTGTGTTTTCCGGTCCTTTTTCTGTATGAGTATCACTAGAGAGACCCTGGACTGCTGGATGGCTCCATCTCTCCATCCTATCTCCTGAAGAACATTTTCAGCTTCTTCTTTCTTAACTTGAGTAAGTCGCCACACAGCTTGACGAACAGGGCTTACATCCACAGTGTCAATACTATGCCGCATCATGCCTTCTAACGTCCTTTTCAGGTTTTCATATGTTTGCTCCTTCTCCTTAGTTGCTTGACAAACCATGGAAAGGTTATCTGATCTAAACTTAAAACTTAGTGCCCTTCTTGATGGTAACTGGGTATTCGTTATTGTTCAAAGAGGAATAGGAACACTCTCTACAATGACAGTTATTTTTCTGGGTGTTCTGGCGAAACATGTGTTTACAGTCATCTCACATCTTTTAGTAAGTTTTACTTCCTTATTGAAGGTTGCTACCAAGCTGGCCGACTCTCGACTATGTAACCAAAGCTTCTCGATAGACGATAGCCAACCAACAATGTTGACCTTTTATGGTTGATGTTGCAGTCCACATGTACACTACAAAGAGACTACCACTACAAGTGGAGGGTCTTAAAGACTGCGTCAAGTCTATGTCCTCCTAGAGTCAACCTGTCTTATAGTTATATAATATAATGTCTTATAGTAAAAAATTGAGAAATGAAAGATATAATCAAAATGAAAAAGTATAATAAAAGTTCAAGTTACCAGGTTTATCAAATTTGTTGATACTTTAGAAGATGAAATCGATTCAACTGAATCGGAATCAAGAATGAATGATTTCACTAAATTCAAAGAATAATTTTACATCACTCAGGATGAAATTGATGAACTATTGTCAGACATTAAAGAGTATTATGAATGAGAAGATTTTGAAAGAAACTATTAAAAAGTTTTACCTAAAGCTCTAGGTTTAAAGAAAACTAATCCAAAAACCCAGATGATTCGATTGATGTTATAAAGATTATTGCCTCATCAAGGCGATTATAAGAATAAAATTACCATTATTTTCAGGGCCTTGTGAAGAATGGTTATCATATAAAAATATCTTTAGCTCAATGGTGATGATGCGCAAAGATTTATCCAACATCAGAAAATTTCATTTCCTAATAATTTCGCAAGTGGTGATAAGTAAGTTTACTAATTAAGACCCATCCAAAAGAAATCATAAATGAAAAAGTCCGTGATTTCATTCAAACACAAAAGATAATTTCTACTTCCGGTTTTCAACGGAAATACACGTTTTGGGGTCCCCTGAGTCCAAATGACCAAGTTCCGCGAAATGGTCTCTAAGTGTGTGTGTGTGTGTGTGTGTGTGTGTGTGTGTGTGTGTGTGTGTGTGTGTGCGTGTGTGTGCGTGTGTGTGCGTGCGTGCGTGTGCATGCGTGCGTGTGTACAGACTAGCTCAAAAATTTTAAACCGTACGAACCTGAAATTTGGTATTTTGGTGTATGAATATGCCCGCGATGTGACAGCAAAAATTTCATCAAAATTGGTCAAACGGAGGGGGTACTTTATTTAAAGAATTTTTTCTCACTTTCACATGTTTTTTTTTATTTACTCAAAACTGTAACGATTGTGATCAAACTTAATATTTGATGCATGTATATGCCCGCGATGCGACAGCCGAAATTTCATCAAAATTGGTGAAACAGAGGGGGTTCTTTATTTAATAAACTTTTTCTTTGTCTTTGTGTTTTATTTATTTACTCAAAAACGGCTGTAATGATTTTGATCAAACTGGGTATTTGGAGTATGTATATGCCCACGTTGTGACAGCCAAAATTTCATCCAAATTGGTCAAACGCAGGGGGCACTTTATTTCATAACTTTTCTTACAATTTTTACCTTTTTTTCGATTATCTCAAAAACGGCTGTAATGATTTTGATTAAATTTGTCATGTTTTATGAAAATCAAGTCTTCTTTAATATCAGGTAAGCTTTATCATTATTAAAATGTTCTGAGGGGGCTTAAATGGGGGAGGGGCCTTTTTTGTTTTCCCTTAAAGTACCTTTGTATTTGTTTATATGGAGAAATTATCTGTCTCTCGTTTCACCTAAAAGTAAGATAGGGCTAAATATGAAATATAAAAAAAATCAAGTAAACATATACAGGAGAAATAAAGAAAAATATTCCGTCCACTCATAAAACACGTTGAGCCCACGCATGTGGCGTACGCCTTTAATGACAGACCATTGTTCATAATTAAAGCCGTTCTGTTCATTTAATGGAAATGATTTGTTTCATAGTAACTAAATGAAATTTTCAACAATTACATAGAGAATTATAAAATCAGACGACTTGGAGTATTATACTTGGATTGCCGAATTATCACAAGTAAAAACTTTTATTTAATAATAGTTTTGATCCTGGGTACGCCCTTGTATGTGAATGTATTTAATAATAATAATGAGTGTATTTAATAGTAATAATGAGTGTATATAATAATAATAATGAATTAAAATGGAGGAGAAAGTAAGAATAAGTCCAATCAAGGGCGTACCCAGGATCAAAACTGGGGAGGGGGGGCAAGCTAAAAACTAGGGGGGGCAAGCTATGGTCGTTCAGGGTGTAACACCTTACCGCGGAAAAGGTGAATGAAAACACAATTATGTATAATTATAGCAGTGCTTTATCAACTAAGTTATTACAATTATTTGCTTGAAAAAAATGTATTCTATTATTGCTTCCAGTCTTAAAAGCCTAAAAAATTATTGCTCCCAGCCTTCCAGGGGGGGGGCAGCTGCCCCCCTCTGCCCCCCCCCCCCCCGCTGGGTACGCCCATGAGTAGAATTCAGTTCAACTGTCAATGTTATTGGAATGTTGTTGTTATTAACTAGGGTGAAAATAATTAGTAAAATAATATTATCTTATAAAGAGATGGGAAACATCTGAATAAAAAGAAATGCTCTGATTTCTACCATAAGCGGATCTAGGGGGAGGGATTGTTTTGTTATTTACCGACGGCATTTAAATTTACTAAATGCAAGCTGCTTAAATATAAATGATATGTAGATAGAGTAGCATAGCAGTTGTGGGAAAAGAAAATACAGGTAAAAGAGCATGTTACTTCGCCACCCGGCCCCCAGGGGCCCCGGGACGGCATGCAGATATGGGACAAAAGAGATATTAGATAACAGGTAAAAAATACTCGTCCAGCCTTGCCTGGCGGAGATAAGCAGTACTAGTAAACAAGTACGAAATAACAGGTACGGTAGGAAATACTCGATCGGATCTGAACAAGTACGAAATACTCGATCTGATCTAAAATACTCAATCTGATGTGAACAAGTACGAAATAACAGGTACGGTGGGGAATACTGGATCAGATGTCAACAAGTACGAAATATTCGTACTCGATCTGGGGTGAACAAGAACGAAATAACAGGTCCAAAATACTCGTAGTGGCCCAGCGCTGCCTGGCGGCGATACGCAGTACTAGTGAAGAAGTAGAAATAACAGGTCTGGTGTAAAATACTCGATCTGATGTCAACAAGTACGAAATACTCGTACTCGATCTGGCCCGAAATACTCGATCTGCTGTGAACAAGTATGAAATAACAGGTCCAAAATACTCCTAGTATGCTTGCATTGCCAAATTATCGCAAGATCACAAGAACTTTTATTTAAAAATAAAAAAAATTAGTGTACTTTAGAGAGCAAATATAAACAAAAATAAGAAACGAATGTGGAAAAATATGTGACTGGAGAAATGGCAATTAAAAAAACACTCAATTTCTAATCTAAGTAAGTTGGTAAGTGAAAGTTATCACTTTTCAACCAAGTGTTGCGCGCATTGCACCAGATTTTTTATTAATAGATGAACTAGTATTTGATGTAAATTTAAAAAAAAATAATATATTTATTTTTATACGCTTTGTTTACTGGAAGCAAAATTTAACTATCTGTTAATTAATTTTATCTATGATCAATTTTATATTAAATTTTAATTATCCATAATTTAAATCCGTGGTGGAGACAGGCAAGCTTGGAGAGACAAGTGGGGTGAGATTACGAACTCCGCTTCCCAATAGGTTGGTCACCTGGGACAGCGTAGACCATTACTCCCATAAATAGCAAAGACTTTATTATAATTTTTACTTATTAAAACCAATGATATGGGAAGGCCTATGTACAAAGAAGATGATTGTTCATTTAATTTATGTTAATTTCTGATCTGTATTTACTCCTTAAATGTACATAATAAAAGGCTATTATTATTATTAATTTAAATCCAGATTATAAAAAATAAAAAGTATCCTTGAAAAAAAAAGAAATATTAAATTAATTTAAAGCCAATGTTTTGTTAATAGTTATAAAGTGGTCTAATTTTAACCAAGGGGACATAAATAAATATTATCTAAGTTTTTGCTTCATATTACAACTTTTAGTTCGTGAGTATTTCTTAAAATAGTGTAATCCAAAAGATATTTTAAGCAAACATGTAAGTGAATTACCTTTTTTTTTTTTTTTTTTTCCACTAATATTTCAATATAATATTTATTATATTTTATATTTTATTATATTATATTTTTTATTATATTTACTATATTTTAGCCTATTATAATTGCTTTTGTATTTAGCAACTAATTAGTTTTCACTTGATTTTCTTTTGCGCTTGCGTTACTAAAATATGTATATTTTTTACTGATAAGAAAGCTGTGTTTTTAAGCAACTCAATATAATTGAGCAGCCCCACTTTTGTCATATATTTTGATAATAAAGTGTTTCTCTCTATGATATTTATGGCTGAAATATTGCGTAATGTTTCATTTCTATAAATTTAAAATGTCCCTTTTTATAAATTGTTATAAATTTTAAAGCCATTAATACTGTTAATGATGTTTACAATAAATGATTTATGTCCCAATCATTGTATACTTTTAGGTGTACCAATATTTGAAGTAAATTGAACAAATAATATGTTTATTTTATAAGTTGTTTTCTTGCAGCAAAAGCAGTTTAGTTCTACTTAATTATCTACCCTAGAAAATATCTTTGAAAAAAAGAAAGATTAAATTAATTTAAAGTAAATGTTTTGTTGATAGTTATCCCTTGATCTAATTGTAACCATGGGAACATCAACTTAAACATATGAACTTAATTTTTGTTTCATATTTCATTTGTCAGTTCCTTAATATTTCTTGAAATACTATAATCTAATAGATATTTAAAACCAAGATAAAAGTGATTTTATTGATGAATTCTTTAATTTTTTTTACTAATATTTTGATATTTATGACCAAATATTATATTAAATTTTAGTTTTATAAATTTAAAATTACCTCTTTTAAAGAACATAATATGAGCTATGTTAATAGAGTTAACAATGTTTAAAAAAAATATTTTCATGCCAATAATTGTATATTTATAGATTTAATCCTATTTTAAGTATATTGAAAAAATAATATATTCATTTTTTACGCATTATACACCGCCAGCAAAACTGCTTAAATTTTTTTAATTATCTGAAATCTGAAACACATGCATAAAAAGTATCTTTCAAACAAAAAAAATTCTGCTTTTATTATTTCAAAAAGCCTCAAAACATGTTTTTCACCAAATAAAAGGTCCTGTCA
The DNA here is from genome assembly GCA_911387785.2 of Aelia acuminata. Lineage (NCBI taxonomy): Eukaryota > Metazoa > Arthropoda > Insecta > Hemiptera > Pentatomidae > Aelia > Aelia acuminata. Next base: position 84,168,771 of record OU426980.1, read on the forward strand.
GGCTCAAAAGCCATAAATTTGGTACGTTTGATTTAGAATTTTATGGAGCGTTTGTGGTCTCATCTTTTTTTATTTTATCAAAATTAATAAAATTGATTGATCTCATCTTTTTTTATTTTATCAAAATTAATAAAATTGAAAATGAAACACATGCATAAAAAGTATCTTTCAAACAAAAAAAATTCTGCTTTTATTATTTCAAAAAGCCTCAAAACATGTTTTTCACCAAATAAAAGGTCCTTTCAGGCTCAAAAGCCATAAATTTGGTACGTTTGATTTAGAATTTTATGGAGCGTTTGTGGTCTCATCTTTTTTTATTTTATCAAAATTAATAAAATTGATTTATAGGAGGAACTTTTGTAAATTAATGGACCGAAATGGGAAATATTGCATTTTAATGCTTTCTACACGAGCTTTATGACTCTTATATGTTCCACGTATATAGACCCTGCGTTTCTCAATCTCTAAAACTTACCATTTTTAAGAAAAGGTATGGATTAGTCCCCTCTACTGCACGAGGCCAATTATTTTGTAGCCTTTCAGTGAATAGAAACTCATTTCATGTCGTTATCATTTAAAAGACTATCGTCTTCTCCAGTGTCAGAAAAATAGCCATAGCCGTGAAAAAACACCTAATGAACTGTAATTAAAAAAAACAAGGGCACTTTAATAGTAGAGATGCTTATGATGTAAACTTATGACTTATACGACTTATATTTTTCCGCAACATGAAACTTATTTATTGGCTTTATTGAAATTTAACCCATTTACATATATTCCTTTGTTCAGTAATAAATCAAATATATAAGTTATGTGTGCCATAAGGTAGGTTAGTTAATATCAGAATGTAGAAAGGTTAATCTGCAAGGACTATGCTGTATTCTTATTCAGAAAACTGTTTTCAGGAGACGAACGCCAGAAAATGGAGTCCTTCCTTAACTGTTAAACACTTCTGTAGTAAATAAAATCCCCGTAAGGTATGGAGACAGGGGGGGGGGGACAGGCGAAAAAAAAGTTTATTTCATAATTATGTTAAACTGAGAAGTTAAAATCTGATTAAAGTCTTCATGCGAAATGCTTTGCGCGGGTCCAGCTAGTATAATATTAACCCGTCTGTTCATCTCCTTTTTCAGCCCTTCTTTCTTTAAATTCTTTAAAGACCTTCCCTCAACCCATTCATTCCTTAAAACTCATTGTAACCCATGCGGATAAAGGAAACAAAATTGTCATGGACCGCACAGATTACAATGATAAAATAAACACTCCACTCTCTGACATTAACACTTATCACCCCAAAAAGCGTGACCCAATACCCTCCCTTACTACAAACTTCAACAAACACTTCCTAGATACTAAACAAATAAATATCCCTACTTAAAGAAACCTTATTTCCTTCAATTTCATTGTTCCTCATTGTTACGGTCTACCAAAAATCCATAAACCTGGTAATCCCATCCTTCCTATAATTTCAAATATTAATTCGCCCTCCACCAAACTTGGCAAATTTCTTCTTCCTCCATTACAATCCCTAAGTCATAATAATCCTTACGACGTAAAATATTCTTTAAACCTATTCGAACAATTAAAAACTCTGAATATTCCCAATAACTTTATCTTAGCCTCTTTTGACCCCAAGAGTCTATTCACAAACATTCCGACGAAATAAATTGGAACACTTAGGAATTGCATACTAAAATAATCAATCAGCCTATCTTGTCTCCCTTAAATATTGTCTGCTCCCTTGTATATTTATATATATATATATATATATATATATATATATATATATATATATATAATAATAATAATAATAATAATAATAATAAACTCTTTATTGATTGTCCCGGGAACTAGTCCCTCAGGAACAAATTATACAGATACATATAATAGGCTTCAGTGCCTTAGAGTACTAATAAAAAACAAAACAAATAGAGCAAATTAAAATGAGAAAAAAAAAAAAATAAAATAAAAATAAAAAAAACTGAGAAAAAATTATAAACATTGGGGAAATCTTCTTGTGATAAAAAAAATTAAAACTAAGTAAATCCTTATTCACTTGAAATGAAAAATAACTTATTTACAGATACACTAAATGGATCGTATATTTTAAAGATAAATAAATAATAAAGGCCTATACCAGTTTACAGTTAAACTGTTTACAATTGTTCGGGAAACTGGGTGGAGAGGAAATGATTGAACAGGCGGGATTTAAAGGTAGGGAGAGTGTTGGAATGACGAATAAAAGGGGGGATAGAGTTCCATAGGGATGAGGACCGGATAATGATAGATCTTTCAAAGGCTGACGTTCGGTGGGCCGGAGTGTATAGATCTGAAGACCTGGAACGGGTATGGCGGGAATGGACAGAGGATTTGAAATGGAGAAGTTCGGTGATGTATGAAGGACGGCGGGATCGGATTACTTGGAAAAGGAAAGAGGCCAGGAAATATTTGCGGCGGTAGGATGGGTATAACCACTTTAACATTTCGTATAAAGGCGAAACGGAGACGTCTCTTGGGACCCCAAAGATAAATCGTACGAAACAATTGAATAAACGTTTTAGTTTTGCTTCGAGATCCCCAGAGACACCCCCATACACCGCACAACAATAGTCAAAGTGGGGAAATACCAGGGAAGTGACCAGGAGCCTACGTGTTTCAGGTGGTAAAAGGCTTCGGAGGTGATTTAATTGCTTTAAGGTAGAAAAGGTACGGCGGGAAATATTGGAGATGTGGTTTTTCCAGGAAAGGGTTTGGTCAAAGGTCACTCCGAGGTTTTTGACAATTGGGTAAAATTTAATGGGATTATTATTTAGGAACAGGGTAGGGATGTTAGGGACGGTTTTAAGGAGGTAATTGGAGCCTATTAAAATTGCTTTCGTTTTTTCTGCGTTCAGCTTCAACTTGTTAGCCTCTGCCCAGAGACTGATTCGATTTTAATCATCCTGAAGCTTTGTTGTTGCAGAGGATAGCTCGGAAGGCGGGAAGGATAGGTATATCTGGAAATCGTCTGCATAGATGTGATATTGGGAGTGATGGATCAGAAGAGGAAGGTCGTTGATATAAATGGCGAACAGAGTGGGGGATAGAGAGGAACCCTGCGGAACACCACAGGAGAGAGGAAGTGTTTTGGATGGAGGTTGGCCTGGGACGACTACAAACTGTGACCGGTCTGAAAGAAAGGATTTGAACCAATGTAAGGCGCTGCTTGATAAATGGAGCTTTTGTAATTTGGTGAGAATGATATTATGGTCAACGGTATCAAATGCTTTGGAAAAATCAAGAAGGATGAGGATAGTTAAATTTCGGTGTTCGATGGACGTTTGGAGGTCATGGGTAATTTTCAGGAGAGCAGATTGAGTGGAGTATCCCGATCGGAAGCCCGATTGGAGAGGGTTAATGAGGGAACGTTCTTCTAGGAAGTTTGATAGTTGATTTTGTACGAGGCGTTCTAACGGTTTTGAGAGGTTTGAAAGGAGAGAGATTGGGCGGAAATCATTCATTGAGGAAGGGTTTGCGGTTTTGTTTAACGGTCGGACTAGAGCAGTTTTCCAGGAAGAAGGGAATATGGAGTTTTGTAAGGAAAAGTTGTAGATGTGATAAAGAACAGGAATAAGTGCTGGGAGACAGGATTTTATTAGCTTTACTGGGATATCATCGGGACCATAATCGTTAGTGTGGGATTTTAGGATAGCAGTAAGTAGGTCTTCGTAGGTTATGTGAGCAAAAAAGAAATTTTCCGGGTTAAAATGATGCTGATTAATATCAGCAGGTTGGGATGAATTAGAAGCGAAGGATGAGAAATGGTTATTGAGATCATCTGGAGAGAGCTGAAGGGAGCTAGGGTTATTGGAACCTGGTAGGGATAATTGTCGGAGTATTTTCCATTTGCTTTTAGGATCGTGGGCATTGGTAAGAGCATTGTGGAAGTGAAGGGATTTAGATCGTCGGATTTCGGATTGGGTCAGATTTCTATGTTTTTTAAAAGACGCATAATCAGCTGCCAAACGGGTTCGCCGAAATTTGCGCCTTGCAGCTTCCCTTCTTTTTATCATATCCTTTATTTCAGGAGTCAACCAAGGTGCAGCAGGACGACGTAAGGTTCGGGTTTTCAGTGGAGCATGGATATATATATATATATATATATATATATATATATATATATATATATACATACATATATCCCTTGTATATATATTTATTATAAAATACAAAAAAATTTACTATGTGATTGATATTTAATAAATGCAATCTTTTCTTCTGTCGGTAATAAGCCAGGAATTCACTTAAAATTTTTGTTAAGTTTTAAATTATCGATATAAGTTCTGACTATATCTTGATTAAATCTTTATCTACAGTGGCATTGCTAATTTTAGTTATTTATATTATTATACCAGTTTTAGCCATGTATGGGCATTTTTAGAAAGGCAAAAGGGCTATTAGCAGCGATTATTGCCTTAACATAGGTTTTAACTTGACAATTGATAAAATACACCAAAAACTTTTTTATTATTGGTGGAAGATTGGTTGACAGTAATTAGTAATTGCTGATGAAACTGGTGTGGATGCAGTCTTAAAATAATCTCACAAGTTGCAAAACATAATATAAACTAAACAGCTAAAAAACCGGCGCACCTGGAATTTCGTTTTTTTCTTCCTAGTGCAAATAATTTTTCTGTATTGCCAAGTAAAGTATACATCATATGTGATAACAGACGGAAACAGAATGAAAAACAAGAAATATCTGGAAAGAAAAACAATTTTATTTTAAAAAACTCCAAACTCGTATAAATGAATAAAATATTCTTCGGCAATTTTTCTTCATTAAATTTTTTGTTATTGTTATTATTTTTTTCTAATAATGGGTGATTCCTCCCCTTGCTTGTATCACAGCCT